>CM070034.1:113392132-113414233 GCA_036250615.1 Ptychadena robeensis
GATCGTTTTAAGTCGATTGATTGAAAATCTGACCCGTGTATGGGCTGCTTTAGGGCTCCCTGTTGACCGGGGGCCTATGCACATGCATATTCGGCATAGCATGAGAAAGGCCCTGGTCACCATATACCTTACAATCTAATCCACTTTTGTTCTACCAAACCCATGTAATATGAGGAGCTTTCTAAACATTCCAATCACTATGTATTCTATCACGGAGGACCCGGCACTACATAGTTGTTGGTAGATATAATAGAAATTGCAAAGAGTAATTGGCACATTAACTTACACTATGTGGATGGACGTATTGGTACACCTTGCCATTACACTTACAGGAACCACATCCTACACGACATCCTATAGTACATCCTGTTATAAAGCCACAGGCATTAATATGAAGTTGGTATGCTGCCATAACACCTTCTACTCTTTTTGAGTTTATTGAGTTCCGCAATAATTTAGAGAGTGTTTGTGGAATTTTTACCCTTTGATCTAGAACATTTGGGAGGTCAGGCACTGATAAATAAGAAGGTAACTACGTCAACATAGCTCTATTGATTGTTATGTACTATGAAACTCCGTAGTTGGTGACCCCACTCCAGAGTAAGGGGTGTAAAGAGAAGGAGGAGTGGTGTGTACGAATGTGTTTCGGCTCCTTTGTGGCTCCTCACTCCATCATTAGCACCCCCAGTCGGCTGCTTGCTACTTGAAGTTCACCACCACTTGCCCCCCGGTAAACAGGGGCCCTGAGCATGAACTTGCATAGGGCCCCGGAAAAGCATTAAATGGCTATGTCCCACTCTACGACTCTATGTGGTTTACCACTTTGCAGTTGAGTGTTTGTTTCTAAACAATAATACTAAATACATGATACTGTCATGGAATGCCACAAGGCAGTTCATGATGTTTCATCCCTTCTAGACCTTTCACTGCAACAATATTAAATAGAACACATTTAATGTGAATTGCCAGTGCTCTTTCTTTTGCCTGATATTCCTAAAGTTAAGAACTCTGTTACTTTCTGATCACTATGGCTAATAATTTCGGCACCCATACCCTATTCTTTTTCAAGGTTCTAAGCACATAATCCAGAGGCAGCCAGCTACCTAGTATTTTCAGAAGGCCTTGTATATTTCCTTTAATAGAATGGTGGATCTTCATATGCCGCAATGCTTGTCTAAGCAGACTGGGTTATGTGCACGTGGATTGTATTACTTTATTATTTTCTGTTAGGCTCTTGAGTGATTTAATCACCTGTCCTGGGACATTGGGGACCGCTCCATGACATATCCTGTTTATTATATGTCTGGCTGCCAGAACTCGCCTTGTGTGATGAATTGTGTGTTATTCCATCACAGCTGTCCCAGGTTAGTCTGATATCCTCCTAATCCCCTTCTAACGCTCCCTATTCTGGTAATTAGTGAACTATTTGTTTTAGGATTCACCCTGTTATTCTCCTATATAATCTCAAGTAGACAGCTGAAGGTAATAAGCGCTGGCATTTCAGACAATATCTTTGTGACTTTAAATTTGGCTACCGGCTGCCACTTGGCAACTATCTGAAGGCTTCGGATGACTGGAGTTTTAGTAAATTTCTGTAGTAAATGAAGAAGCTTAGCTGTTCTATAGGACTCAGAATAAATCTACTATAATTCCCTTCTATCTAGCAACTCAAGCAGAGGTTGACATACTGCCCTGCATTAACTTCTCGGGCAGTGGACACGATGAATGCCATGGGAACAGGCAGGGCGGGAAGTCGTACATACATATGGAATGCGCCAATATACCTATCAAGGCATGCGACTGATGCAGGGGGTATAGGCGCTTCCCTAAATGCAGAGTAAACATAGCCTAACATGTTTGCCGGTGATAGTGGGCAACAATGGAAACATAGCCTCACATGCGAAACCGGGAGGGAAGGTAGCATCCTGCAGACACACAACACCAAAACAATATAGAACACCCTGATTATTGATAGAGAATAATAATGGAACCCAACAATCTGATACTAAAAAGTTTATGAATCTGTCCAATCAGGCAAGACATACTCTATATTATGTTAAGCTAGCCATACAGTCCTGGCCAAAAGTTTTGAGAATGACACAAATATTAGTTTACAAAGTTCGCTGCTAAACTGCTTTTAGATCTTTGTTGCAGTTGTTTCTGTGATTTACTGAAATATAATTACCGTATTTTTCGGCATATAAGACGCACTTTTTCACTCCCCAAATTGGGGGCAAAAAAGTGCCTGCGTCTTATACGCCGAACGCGCGGCCACTCGGCCACCGGTGGTCGCACATTGGCTTCCCGCCAGCTCTCCCGACAGAGGGGAGCTGCTGCTAGTGACCCCTGCTGGCTGAATTGGATATTGCATCATTAAATTCATTGCATTATCCCAATTGATGTGAAAACGTATTAAATCTTTTTTTTCTGGATTTTCTGCCCTAAAAAATACGGTATAAGCACTTCATACGTTTCAAAGGCTTTTATTGACAATTACATGAGATTTAAGAGATGAGAGTCAGTATTTGCAGTGTTGGCCCTTCTTTTTCCGGCCCTCTGCAATTCGACTGGGCATGCTCTTAATCAACTTTTGGGCCAAATCCTGACTGGTAGCAACCCACTCTTTCATAATCACTTCTTTGAGTTTGTCAGAATTAGTTGGTTTTTGTTTGTCCACCCGCCTCTTGAGGAATGACCACAAGTTCTCAATGGGATTAAGATCTGGGGAGTTTCCAGGCCATGGACCCAAACTTTCAACGTTTTGGTCCCCGAGTCACTTAGTTATCACTTTTGCCTTATGGCACGGTGCTCCATCGTGCAGGAAAATGCATTGTTCACCAAACTATTGTTAGATTGTTGGAAGAGGTTGCTGTTGGAGGGTGTTTTGGTTCCATTCTTTATTCATGGCTGTGTTTTTGGGCAAAATTGTGAGTGAGCCCACTCCCTTGGATGAGAAGCAACCCCACACATGTATGGTCTCAGGATGCTTTACTGTTGGCATGACACAGGACTGATGGTAGCACTCACTTTTTCTTCTCCGGACAAGCCCTTTTCCAGATGCCCCAAACAATCGGAAAGGGGCTTCATCACTTTGCCCAAGTCCTCAGCAGTGCATTCACCATACTTTCTGCAGAAGATCAATCTGTCCCTGATGTTTTCTTGGGAGAGAAGTGGCTGGCACTGGTGGCACTCCGATCCCGCAGCTCTTTAGGAGGCAATCCTGGCCCTTGCTAGACTTTCTTGGACGCCCTGAAGCCTTCTTAACAAGAATTGAACCTCTTTCCTTGAAGTTCTTGATGATCCTATAAATTGGTGATTTAGGTGCAATCTTAGTAGCCACAATATCCTTGCCTGTGAAGCCATTTTTATGCAACGCATTGATGGCTGCACGCATTTCTTTGCAGGTCACCATGGTTAACAAAAAACAATGATTTTAAGCTCCACCCTCCTTTTAACATGTCAAGTCTGCCATTCTAACCCAATCAGCCTGACATAATGATCTCCAGCCTTGTGCTCGTCCACATTCTCACCTGAGTTAACAAGACGATTACTGAAATGATCTCAGCAGGTTCTTTAATGACAGCAATGAAATGAAATGGTTTTTTGGGGATTTTGTTCATTTTCATGGCAAAGAAGGATTATGCAAATTATCTGAACACTTTTCATAACATTCTGGAGTATATGCAAATTGCTATTCTAAAAACTTAAGCAGCAACTTTTCGAATTTCAAATATTTGTGTCATACTCAAAACTTTTGGCCAGGACTGCATATGTATCGACTCTGTGGTCGATTCTCGGACGGGAAACAAATGCGCCCTGCTTGAATAATCAAACCAAAAGGGTCGTAATCAAACTAAAAACAGATCCAACAGGATCCTACAGGTTGGTATTTTCATTGGATCCCCATAACTTTGGATTTTCCAAGGTGGTGGGCATGAATGTGTGGTGACAAAACCACGTTACGATCGATCGTTCAATGATTGAAGGGGAGTCTATACGTGTATGGCTATATTTAGAAGCTCAATAAACAGATGTTTTTTTATAACTGGCCTTTTGTGTAATTGAAGTGAAAAATTTGGATGAATAAAATGTAGACCCAACTAAGGTGGAAATCAGACTGTCTCTTTGTTACTTTTACATAGTACCTAGACACAAACAAGAAAACATGGCGCTCGTATTTTGATTTGATTGTTGTGGACACGAGGAAGCCACTCTTCTTTGCTGAGGGGACAGTTCTCCGTCAAGTCAACACAGTAAGATGGGATTTTAAAGCTGATTTTTTTTGGGGGTTTAAGTTACAAATTGATTTGTTAAAATATAACCGTTACCTTATGAAAAACTTGAAATTTACACAATGAATGTTTTTTTAGGATAATGGGAAGTTAAGGATTGGAACTTACACTGGTCCACACCAGCATTGTGCCGTGTACTCTGGAGGTAGGTGTCCTTAAGTTATTATTATGAAGGTAGGTGTTTGGGAATGTAATACTATCTAAGTAGGTGTCCTGGGGTAATTATCCACATGAGCGTTACACCCACGGCAAGCTTTACTTTATCTGCCGTGATTCTCAGCTCTCCCTCCTCCTATACATCCCCGCCGTCACACATGATGCCGATGAAGTGGACCCGGAAGATATTGGCGGGACTGCCGATACTCTACATAGGTGAGTATCCACGATTGTAATTCGGGGTAAGTTTCCAGGGTCAGCTAGGAGGTAAATATGGAGGTAGGTGTCCTTGGCCTATTATTTTGGAGGTAGGTGTTGAAGGTTTCTTACTCAGTACATGATGGTGAATCACATGGTACTGTACTAGGTACACATGCAGGAAATTAAGTCAGACTTAGGAGAAAGGAAAAAAAACTCAATGGGGCTGCCGTCCACTCAGGAGCTGCCTCCATGACACCAAATGGAGACAAGTCTACACTGAGGAAAGTTTGATTCCAGGGTCTAATAGGTTATTCATCAAACCCACATACCCGCTTAGAGGAGAGGGAACAAATGTTTTTGAATATTTTTTTTACCAACTAACTGTTGGGTCACAAAGTTTTTTGTATACCAGTTCTGACACAGAAGGACCAAGGCGCTAAGCTTGCTAAGTGCTGCAAACATTTGGGTATCAAACTTGGTCTTTCCCACTACATTTAAAGTTTTCCCATACTTTATCTATTCCAATCAAAGTGACAGGGTACGACGGATAGCAGCCATAATAAGGAAGCCTTTGCATGTCTATGTCATAGGTTATAGCCCTGAGGAAAATCAGGAATGTAGAGCATGCAACTCTCTTACGTACCTCCCCAATGCAGTGGTGGATGAAAGTTTTCTAAGTGTAAGCTCTAAATTTGAATACACAGTGTTTTTGGTAGGGTGGCCAACAAAAAATTGTATTTCAACAAATTTAAAGTACCGTATTTTTCAGACGCACCTTTTACCATTAATTATGTTATGTCTTATAGTCCGAATATGTAAAAAAATATATATTTTTTGTCCCAACCATCCTGGGAGCAATAGCTATGCATCCCAGGAGGCAGAAATATCTGTTCTATTCCCTCCAGCCAAGCCAAAAAGCCACTCCATTCTCTGACCAACTTATGGAGTAACACACTGACCAACTTATGGAGAGAGACGTTTTACAATTAGATAGTATGAGTTGTGTATTGACATTAATATTCTGCATTGCAATAGATACATTTTGTTACAAAGACTCCTCTCTCCACCCATATATAAATAGCTGCTCATGGGTAAGTTGTTCACTGCCAGATTGTAAAATTTGTCTCTCCATAAGTTGATCAGCATGTTCAGAGAATGTGTACTTCTAGTGTATAGACACATGGTAAAGTTTCAGCCATGACACTGCTGCAGAGAAGACCTCCCTCCTGGCACTGGCCTTTTGGCTGGAGGAATACAGAGTGAATACTGCATGGTCCCGTCCTGCCCCCCTAATTTTCTCTTAAAAACTTTGAGTGCATGTTATGTTTCGAAAAATACGATAAACATACCTGTACCTTTATAATGACCTGTAATAACGAGGCCCTTCATCTTCATGTGATGCTTTTAGATACAAATTAATTATGTCATATTATTGTTTAGAAATGTTGTGTACTCTATGTGCTCCTACATAGGTCCCATCATATACATTGATGTCTGGTTTGATTATTCCCCCCATTTCTCATGTCTCAGGTTCTTCTGACATTGTATGTGACCTCCTTGGAGTGAAGGGGAAGGAGATTCTGTATGTCGGAGATCACATATTTGGGGATATTCTGAAGTCAAAGAAAAGGCAGGGATGGAGGACGTTTCTAGTTGTGCCTGAGCTGGCCAAAGAGCTCAGTATCTGGACTGAGAAAAGTGGTGAGTATCTGTGGTGCTGTGGGAAAGGTTTGGTCCATCCACAAAGCATCATTGCCAATCTTCTAATCCATTGAGATCCAGAGCAGAAATCCATATGGTACAGCATTACAAGGACAAGTGCAAGATTTTGAAAAAAAGTATTCACATGTGATTTAGGGACAACTATTTTTATATACTTTTTACTAGTGATGGCCGAATTTCAGCCATGTCCATCTGCGAACGGGCGGATTGGACGTTTAAAAAAGTCCGCCATCTGCTCGTTCGCGGACAGATTCAAATTCCCCGCCTCTAGTTCCTGGGTGTGCTAAGCGGATATGACGTCACATCCGGGTTTGTGAGCCGGTTTTTCACCCGGTCTTCAGTGAAAACATTCTTCCTGTGGCGGGATCTCACTGCTTATAATCCCATCGGAGGAAGAATAGAGGGCTCCTTCTCGCCGGCAAACAGGGCGGGTTAAACACCTGTACTGTCCGCTGGCGAGAAGGAGAGCGAACATGCTTGTTCGCGGCCAAACTGTCCGCCTTGCGGGCAGTTCGGCCATCACTACTTATTACTAGTGATGGCTGAACGGCCCGCAAGCAACTGCCCGCAAGCATGTTCGCCCTCCTTCTCACCAGCGGACAGTACTGGAACTATGCGTTCCAGGTGCCGCATGTGACGTCACAGATTCAAATTCCCCGCCTATAAGCCTACTGTCATGTTTCAAAAATAATATCCAAAACTAAGTTTTGTTTGTATTCCATATAAAGACTCACACTGCCAATGTTATTTTTTCAGAGCTGTTCAATGAGCTGAAGAGTCTGGATAGCTTCCTGGCAGAATTATACCAGTAAGTCCCATCACATACTCAAACTTTACACTGTCTTGATTTAAACATGAAAAACAGAGGTCACTTCTCATGTGCTGTTTTCTGTAGATTGTTATTATTAATCATTTCTTTTTTTTTTTTGCAGACACATGGATAGTGGTAGTAGTGATCACCCCAATATCACCAAAATTCAGAAACAGATTCAGGTACATTTGTCCTTCTCTGTCCATTAAACTGTGGAATTTACATTTATGTTATGAGATGAGCAGCATAGTCATTATTCATATTCATGATTTCCAGTCATTATTGCCCTCATTGCGCAAATCAGCATGTGTACATGTGCATATTGTGAACGCAATGCACAGTAGTAACGTGTACTGATGTAAAAAAACCTGAATATTTGTGATTACAAATATATAGATATAGTCCTAATATTTGCAATAAAAATGAGCAATTAGAATAATTATGATCATGTCACATACATCATGTACATGTGCTCAATTTGCAGTCTTTGGGATTTCAGTGTGGGTCCCATAGGCTCAGAGTAGCCAGTAGTTGGCATTTTCCATGCTTAGAGATAATAAAGAAAGATTTTAACTAAACTGGTTTACTTTAACTAGTAAGTCACACACCTACAACAAGCATGCAGATAAAGGCTTCTGTTCACTGCGTCCTTGTCCCTGTGGTCAGCGCGCACTGAACAAATAGTGTTGAGCGGCATATGGTATATTCGAATTCGCGCAATTTCGGGAATATATTAAAGAACATTGGAAATCCGCAAAATTCGATTCAACTGTATTCTATTGCCTTAAATTGCGCGTAGCTGTGCACAATGATTGGCAAAGATTCGCGAATCAGCTTCAGCCTCTCTTCATCATTCTGTGATCTTAGCCAGTACGAGCACTGTGTGTATTGCGTGTATCCATTCGCAATGTGCACAAATATGCGCGATGTATGCTGGTAAACAATGTTGAAACATAATATGAAAAATATCCACCATTGCGAATATCGGAGCGCACATTTGTGAAATCTTGAATGTTGGATATTCGTTGAATATATTAGAATATTCTCCCTCAACACTATGAACAAAAAAGATGTGGACACAACCTCTCCAATTCAAATGAATAGGGTGAGTTTCCACTAATGTGGCAGTAATGCATCCTTAACTGTGGGCAATGCACCCATAAACAACAGGTTGGGCGTCTACACACATCACACCAACGCATCCATGAAACCTATAGACACATAACTTTCTGTGGATCTGGTTGTGGGACTATTAGCCAGATTTAGAAGGTAATAGGTCCAGGCCATGCCTGCAGACCATCTCATCATCTCTCACTATCTCCTGTATGTATTCAATCTGTCTGCTTTTCATAAACTGAAGATTATGTTTAGTAATTTATGCGACCCCACCCCAAGCTTCGTATGTAAAGTCAATTAATATTTACACTCTACTGTAAGAAGTAACAGCATTTTATTCTGTCAGGAACAGAAGTTTGAATCATACATTGGCATCAATATGAAGTAAAAAACATTGTGTTTGCCTGACTCCTCTCTCATTGTGTACACAGAAAGTTACCCATGAGATGGACATGTGTTATGGGAAGACTGGCAGCTTGTTCCGCAGCGGATCCCGGCAGACACTCTTCTCCAGCCAGCTAATACGATATGCTGATTTATATGCAGCCACCTTCCTAAATCTCCTTTACTATCCTTTCAGCTACTTGTTCCGGGCACAGCCTGTGCTGGTGAGTCCCTTCTACCCCAAGCTGGATACATTTCACCATAAGGACCCTCAGAATTTACCTGATAAATAATCCATCAAATCCATTCATTACATTTTGGTTATATAGGGCATAGTGTTCCCTTCCAATCGGGGGTGCCCACATGTCGCCCCACAGCTCGGCCGGCCAGAGAACGGACATGTCCCATGTTCTCTGGCCGATGCCAGCCGATGCCATTACTTTCAATGAAGACCGGCATCCTCATTGAAGGTAACAGCCGGCACACAAAGGGTGCCCGCCGATGCTGTCAGCTCAGGAATGCAGCGTGATGACGTCATCATGCTGCATTCCAGAGCTCATCGGAACTGCTCTGTCGGCACCCACTCGGTGGGTGTATGGCAGGCTTAAGCGTATAGGGTACCGGCGTACAATGGAAACAAGCCCTAAGGGCCCCCATACACCTTTAGATTTCTCAGATGTCAGATTTCCTTTTGTTTCACCAAAACCATGTAATATGAGGGACCTTCTTAACCAGTGGTGGGCAACTGAGTAGACATTGAGGGCCACAAGTGCGGCCCTCGGAATCACTAAGGGGCCGCATATAACATTTTCAATGTTTCAATATTATTTTAATGCAAAAATTACAGCAGGCATAGTTAGAAGACATTATTTTTAATGTTTAAATACATTTTAAATGGTACTTCAAGCTTTAGGGAAGACTATAAAATAGTAATATACATTTTGTGTCCTATATATCATCAAAGGTTATGTGCCTTATAGATATTATTAAAGTCTTTGAACCTTTGATCCAAAGGTTTTGTGCCCCTACTCTGAGGTTATGTACCACAATATATATTACACAATCCTCCCCCATTCGTTGGTGGAATAGTGTGAGCATAGGCACTCACCTGTCTACCAACTACCCCATCTAGCATACATTACAGCCAATATGACGCCTGAGCATGTCACTCACCTCACCTCCTCTTTCCGCTCCCGGGCGTCAGAGGGGGATTGGCGGACGAGTTCCAAATGCTATGAGTTCACCTTTGGTAGAGTAGAAAAGATGACATTTTACCAAAATTGCAACTATCCACTGACCCATGTCACCTATTTTGGTGTTGTTATGTTGGTTCTCATTGATGATGATGGAGGGATTGGTTGTTTAGCAGGCTGGAAAACTAAACTAGTTATGATTGTTCCTTCTAAGACGTGGAAATGGTACTTTCTGTGAAATGTATGTCTTTTAAACAGATTTACAAAAAAAAGCAAATCAGCTGCATAGTACGGCCTAATAAGTGGTGTCCTTACTATTCAGACAGTCCTTCTGTTTTTAAGAGATTGGTGTCCAAAGAAGTGACAACTAAAAAGAAAAAAAATGTGAATAGGCTTTACTACTGGATTCTCTAAAGATAGCCATACACATCTTGACTTTTGCACGATCGTTCGTCGATCTGATCGTTTTGTACGATTATAATATTGACTGTTAAACGATGAATTCCTTTTTTTAAAGTGTCCTTAACACTTTCTGCCACAAGAGGGTGTCTGGAAAACAAAAGAAAATGTAAATGATCGAATTTACCAGCATGTCCAATTGCTTCGATCGATGTTTCGATTCGAACATCATTTTGGGTTGATCGTTCCAGGGGGGCAGGAATCGCTTCCTGTTCGATCAGCGTAAACAGGTTGTCTTTTTTGGGTCGATTGAGCTGAAAAATCGAACCGTGTATGGCTACTTTAATGACCTGTGTTGGTGAGACTTTTTCCCTTAAAAATGTATTCTCTGAAAGTAAAAAGAAGCTGAAAGTCCAACAACAGTAATCTCTGGTATCAGAACTGTTGACTGATATCAAAGCATTGCTTCATTTGTCCATCTAAGTTCTAAGTCCGTCTAAGTCTTCTGAAGGTCTTAAGGTAGGCATACACGGCTGAGTCCCGCCCGATTTTTTGGCCGATCGACCGCCGTGTCCATTCCCCGGGATCACCCCGTGGTTGTTCAGTTGCAAACCGGGTGCGCCCATCTGGTCAGATTGACCAGGATTCTCCCACATGTCGGAATGTACAGTGATCCTATGAGGGACCGGCTACAGCGTGATGACGTCACCAGGCTGCAGTCGGTCCCTGAGGGAGAATCGGAGCGTGTATTCCTTCCTTTACCCAGCTGCCCCAGCACAGGAGGGCAGATATAGCCTTTGGAAAGCAACATTTGTACTTTACTTTTTCTATTATTAAATGTAAATACTGTTCTCAGATGATGTAACCTATAATGTTTTTACATTATAAATCCACCTGCCCTAAATAAAGTTATGGTCATCACTTCCTCACATATTTTACAGATGCCACATGAATCTACAGTAGACCATGTAAGCATTGATGATGCAGATACCAGCAAGTCACTTGGACATCAGCTGAAACAAATCCACAGGGAACATGTAAGTACTTGGCGTCTATCAGAATAGCAATGGTTTCCTTTCTATGTTTCAATGGGCGAAGTTATACTGCTCAGAAAAATGTAAGGAACACCCTGAAAACACAGCAGAATTGAAAAATAAATGATCACTGGATATCCATACTGATATATAATGGTTAATGTGTTAGGAACAAAAGGATACCCCAACATCTGTATAAAGCAGCTGGTCATCAGTCACCAAGAAATTGGAAGCAGATAACTGATGCAGCAGGCAGGTCCAATTACTGAAGTATCATTGCAGCAAATTAAAATGGTACTAGGCATATGCATGGCCGCCACGTTCTTGTATGTATGTCTGACATGAGAGCTGGCGCCAGGACTTCACTAGCAGAGTGTCTTATAATGGGTCTAAAGATTTTATTATACATTTCAGTATCTCTGGACCCTAAAGCTGGGTACACACGTGTCGATATGGACCAGATCGATGGCCGCTTCAAGTGCTGTGCATGCTCATGGATATCTATCTGGCCCATATCTAAAGCGGCCATCCTTGTTTTCAAGCAGGACCAATCAATCCCGCTCAAAAACAGGGATATCGGACATGACCGTAAATCAAGGTTGATGTCCGTTGCTTTGCATAGACAGTGGGGTCTCCATGCAAAGCAACGTCTGTTGTCTGTACCCTGCTTAAAGCTGGCCATACATGGCTAGATTCCCCTGTCATCATTGTGCGATGGATTACAGCATGCTTATGCAAGAAACGACGAACGATCGCATAATCGTTAGGGATATCGATGTGTACCACCTGGGGAAATG
This sequence comes from Ptychadena robeensis, assembly GCA_036250615.1. Classification (NCBI taxonomy): domain Eukaryota; kingdom Metazoa; phylum Chordata; class Amphibia; order Anura; family Ptychadenidae; genus Ptychadena; species Ptychadena robeensis. The sequence goes on from CM070034.1 coordinate 113,404,238, forward strand.
GCCATGTCGGATCCCTGTTCAATCGATATTTCCTTGGAGCGGAATCGATCGCTCAAGGTGTGCTGTGTTAGTTGCCTGAATGATCGATGCAAATGCGCACGGCGATGAATCATTCGGGAAAGAAAAATCAAGCTGTGTATGGCCGGCTTAAGCAATAGTAGAGTGTTGTGCTGTTTTAGCCCTCGATGAATACAAAATGTTTGGATTTTTTGTGACATTTTTAAGGCAGTTTAATAAAGCTTGAAAGATAATTTTACAGACAATGTCACAACACAATACAAGGGATTAAGCCCCCCATACACGTTCCGATTTTTCTACCGACCAATTCTTCAACCAATTGCGTTCCGCATCCGATTAAGCTCCAGATAGATTAATCTCCCGACCACGTTGGTCGTTCGGGCAAAATTTGTACGAAAAATCAGAACGTGTATGGGGGGGGGGGGTTTAAGACATGGATCTCAATAGAATTGTTTCCCATATAAACACAATTTGGTCAGACTACATCGGCTGCAAGCCTGTGAATTAGCATAAACCAGTACGCACACACATGCTGCAACCAATTATCGCCATCCACAGCGGGCCGAGGTACTCCTCTTTCCCCATAGATTCATTTGCAAGGGCACCCAACCAACAAAATGGCTGGGCGATGCAAATGTAATTTGTTTGAATAAGAGAGAGTGCACTACAGGTCCATATATTGGTATATGTCAATGTTTTATTGTTTTTCAATTAAAAAAAAGAAAAGAAAGTTAAACTCCAGGTCCACACTTAAAAATGAATTTTAAAATCACTGAAGTTGGACTAGTAAAATAATATATTTTTGTTCTGTCTGCAGATTCAGGACGATTGGCTCAAGCTGTTGAACACTGCTAGATTAAGCCTCGAGGACTCTCCAGCACTAAAGAGCGAATCGGAGAAAAAGCCACCATTGGTTCTGCTCTACTGATGTCCATGAGCACACACATCAGTAGGATGGATGGTGTTTTGTAGGATCAGACATTTCCCACATTATGTTTGGGTTATATTAGACTGGGATCCATAACATTATACTGGTTTGTAGCACAGCCAAGCCTTTTTAATACCTTTCATCCCTTCTCACCATTAACATCATGGTTGTTCCTCTATATTATACTGGTTACGATTAGTGATATCCTTAGGTTTACTTTGACACATGTACCGGACTACATCACACATGAACATAGATTAGTTTAGTCTTATAGTTTTGCTTAGGTGAATATATGTAATTTAAGCTGCTGATAGTCGCACAGAAATCATGGCTGCCACTAACTGCTATGAAATGCTGCTCTCTGGTGGTCAGCACAGGGATGACACAGACAGAACTTTCTTTATCCGTAACAGTATTTGGTTATTACACATCGTGTTAGATTTCACTCAATTATGTTTTGTGTAATTCTTGAATCTATATTTTACTAGTTTCTTGAAGCTTATACTCGTCACTAGAGATAGTCATATTTGTTTTTTTAACTTTGACTTTATTGCAAAGCCCCTGAACATAGGATCACTAAACTTGCTGGAAATGTAGATTGCTCTAACAAATAGTTTTTGCATAAATTAAATTCAAAGTCAAGTGACTAGCAACCAAAAGTGATTTAACTCCTTACACGATCGGCAGTGTTCAACTATTACATACAACTTTCCTGCAAAGTACAATAAAATCTTCTTAAAACAGAAGAAACAGAAAAGCTTCCCCAGGTACTCAGGACTATAGTAACTCTAAAGCTGGGCATAGACTGTTAGATTTGAGACCAATTTCACTGCAGATCGACCATGGCAAAATCAGCCACCTTAAATTGGGCCATAAATGGATCGGCCAATTTACAGCCATGTCTGCCATTTTTAGGTCGACCTCCTTACTTTGGATGGGTCATCACGCACGGTCGATCTGCTGACTGATCAGTGTAGCAGCCAGACAATTAGGATCTTTAAAACAAAAGTTTAATGTAAAACTGAACTCCAAACACAATAAACCTAGCCAGTGTAAACCAGTTCCACCTCTGTCCATCTTTAAAGCAAGATCTATTTTTTCCCCAGCTTGTAAGACTTTAATGGTCAGCCCCCGAGTATTGCTCTAACAAATAGTTTTTGCATTAAAGCGGACCTACCACGTTGTAGGTCACTTTGCACTATCGGCATCAGGCTGCCAATAGATAGGGCAATCACTGTCCAAAGAGAAAAAAATAAATCTTAAAGCAGGAAAGACGAGTTTTTCCGAGGTAGCACCTCCCATGCTGTGACGTTGCACCGCCGTGGTCGCTTGTTATAGCTGAAAGGGCTGCCGGGAAAACATCAGCTGTGTGTGGGGCCCATAATGCACTGCTCTGCCTCTGCGACGTCACTATCACAGTGATTCACTGTGCAGCCCTGTGTGCTCTCCCCCTCCCCCCTCGGAGTTCATGATCTGGATGAATGAGAACCTTCCCAGACATGGAAGTGTCATCTGTGAGGTGATTGTGGGGAAAGTGTAGAGGAGACATTGCTGGGACTGGCAGCAGAGGAGGGAATAATATATTTTATAACCTCAACCTAACCTCATCCTGAGCCTAACTGTGTGCTCCCCAAATCCATGTCACCCCCATATCACCTGCACACTGAACCCCTTCACCACCACTTCAGTCTCAATCTCTCCTGTCTCCTACAGTGTCCTCCTTCAGCTTCACTCCTGTCTCCTATGCAAACTGCAGCACATAGATCTCTGGAACAACCAGAACTGTCCTCCCATACCAAACCCTTTGGGATTGGTAAATATGTCTGCAGGGGAGGGGCACCTTAGTAATGTTCAACAGAATGGGCGGAAGTAGATTCAGGTGCCAGTACTTAAGATGGTGCCTTAGGGAATGGGAGGAAGTGAAGATTGTAAGTACCTATTTTTTTCTCTGTGTAGCAGTTTTCACAGATGTAACTGCTGACAGGCGTGTAATATGTCCATGTAATGTATGTGGGGGATTTTTTTTTGAGTTTACAACCGCTTTAAGTTCAGTCAAATCGAAATTTTGACTTTGAACTTCATTTATGCAAAAACTAAAGATTCTAGAGCTATACATTTTTTTTGCAAATGTTCCCACAACCCTTCCCTACATCTCCAGCAATTGTGGGGATGACACCATGTTCAGGAACTTTGCAATCAACTCAAAATCAGCTAGTTGAAAAAATGCAACCATTTCTATCACCTAATGAAGCCTGTTCAGGCAGAATGCCCAGGAGGTTAATGTGATAAATAATGTTTGTTAAGGAAGGTGTGCCTGAAGCCCCACTCCATACAATTTCCATAAGATCTACCAACAACTATCCTCCCTGCTAGAATACACAGTGATTGGAAGGATAAGAAAGGTCCTCATATTACATGGTTTTGGCAGAACAAAAGTTGATCGTACAGAAATTGTATAGGAAGGTGATTGGGTGAAAATATTAGAGCCAGCATAGCAGGAGAGTAATACACAGTAAAATCCTATTACAAAGACACCTATGTAATGTTTGCATTTAGAACTGACTATAGAATGTTTCCATTTGTATATTTTTTTTGTCATATTTTTCACATATTTTTGAATTGTCAATAAACTTTTATTAAAAATGGCCGATTTTTATTCAAAATGCTTTCAGCAGTTTCAAAACAAAATCAGTCTCTGTCCTGAGGTGGAACAAAACATGTAAACTCAAAGTCTGGTAATGGTACGGTAAGTGGTTTGATATCTGTGTTTATATATGTGACCCAATAAAATAATATACTGTAAAAACAACACATTTAACACTGAGAATCTTCAATAAAATACCTGCAGGAAGAAGCTTTTAAAAAAATCTAAGTGCAAAATACATAAATACTTATTTGTTTTTTTTTTTTTAGACGTCCTGTCCTTTTATGTACATACAATGTATAAAGGACTTGTGATGAATAGTAAATCAAGTGACCTCAGAGATAGGGATTTGTCAAGTCTTTGTATACAGACACTTTCTAAGACTGGCACAAATTACCATCTATACCGCTTGCTGCCAATGTATCACAACATTTAATGAAGCAATGAGGGATTGATTTATGGCAGAACCAATTTAAATGAATGGCCAATGTTTGAAGACGGGATTCTGTGTAAACATTATACACTGCTTTTAGACATCAGCTGGCCAAAAAATACCAATATGGTGTCCAATACCTCAATGTAAAAGTGTGAGGTCACAGCAGCCATATTGATGGCACGCTGTGGACAAGGTGCTTTAATAATTGAAATGACATCAATCCTTCAAAGAATGGATTTCAGGAGTGCAGTAAAGTGGTACATGGTATTTCAGACTTAGAATTGTTCTATCTGGGAATTTAACCAGCCTCATTTTAGCTGAGAATATATAATTTATGTATATTAACTCTAAAATGTGTACCAGTAATTTTACTTCATGAAAAGTAAAGAAGGCATTTATGATGGACCTCATCACTTCCCTTCCATGGATTCTTAATGCACCCTTGAAATGGCTATACCTGAATTCAGCAGAATTATCTGAGCATTCACTCTTTGGAGAGCATTTTAAAGGTTAAACTGAACCCTTTTCAGAAAAAAACACAGAGTAGATGAATATTTGCAATAAAGAAGTACATACTGTGTAGGTGGCTTAGGACTATGAACACTTTGGCCATGTTTGGCCATAGTCTGCCACATAGGGAATCTCTAGTTCAGAGGGGTCTCCCACAAAATATTACATTACACAGTATCTGTATCTGAACAGACATGTTATGGCCAAGTCCTAAAGACTCATGTTTGATTAACTTAATCCATCTTCTGGCCATATATAAAAATAAAAAGTGTTGATCACCAATACCCTGGCATAGAGCCCAACAACTGTAGTTGGGATTTATGACAGATCTTTCTCTTATGGGTTCTAATGCATCACATGGAGATGGAGAACATAAGGCCTTCCTGACATACATAAACCATTGACACCTAGGACAGTGGAGAAGGGTGAGAATAGTGCATCTGTCATATGTCTGGAATACGTCATATCTCATGGTTTCTTTGTACTCGGCCTGTATTGGTGCCTGTGTTACATACTGTATATTTATATGTAAAACACTTTACATTGTAGGTAACCATAAAACAAGTTTCCTATTCTGAGACCATTCTGCTCCAGAACACTCATTTGGTTACTTTTGAATAAACCTGACAGTCATAGGTTTATGGGGTTTTATTCTATCACACAGGCCTTTTATTTTGATCCTCTGCACTGTCCTTCACCATACTAAGGATGGTATGGTCTGCTTCCTCTGGAAGAGCTTCATTCCTCACATAGAAGTAAGCTTCTGTGTCCGCCATGTCCAGGAGTTCATCCAGAGAGCCCACCACAGTGTCATGTTCCTGTACTACCTCCGGGTACTGAGAAGCCGACAGATGGATCCTTACTGACCTCCGCACTGGGGTCAGGCACTTCCATTCCTGGCTGTTTCTATCATTCTTTTTCTTCTTGCTGTATATGAAACATGTGAACATTAGATGAATGCTGATTAAAGGGATATTCTTTCACAAAGACCCAATAGGTTTTCTACTATTCTAGCGATGTAATGAAAGGGACAACATTAATAAAACTAAACCTCACCAACAATGCATTAGGTCATTGATGACGCAGGGGATATAAACTGGGGGCCTAACTTGGAGGAAAAGATTACATCGTAATCTGTTTAAATCTAATTGTTCCACTTTAATAATGGATTAAAAATAACAGGAAAGTTGAAGTATTACAATGAAACAATGAAAGGTCTGCTGTGAACTTATTACATAAAGCCCCCCATACATGTTCCGATTTTTCTCCTGACCGATTTTTCGTCCGATCGGGTCACCCGATTTTGACCTAAAATGTTATGGTCGGTCGGCACGAAAAATCGGAATTCAAATAATCACAGACTGATCGGCCCGACACTAGTTATTAACAGCAGATCGACCAAAATTTACGGACAGGTCCGAAGCGGTCCCGACCGATTTTTTGGCCGATTTTGAGAAATCAGGATCGGTCAGGTACATGATTCCGCATTTGATTAATCTCCTGATCGATTAATCCCCCAAACACGATGGTCGGTCGGGCAAAATTCTTACAAAAAATCGGAACGTGTATGGGGGGCTTTACATGGTTTCTGCAACCAACACTCAGAGGACTAACCAACCATTCAGTGTTGGCCAGGCCAGGATAAGGAATAAAGTAAATCAGTTACCTAGACAGACAGGCAATCTGGAATTTGACTGCAGAGCCCTGGTCACACATGTCCATGTCAAAGCACGATGTCTCCATATCATCCACACACTTTACTGCTGGTGTTATATAGCCGAGTACATCCTCCTCCTCCTCCTCAGTATCTTCATTAGGCAACGGTCCGAAGGTAACAGCTACAAGAAATCACATTATGAGGACATCACCAGCCATTGATCCCCACGATTATGTATAAAGCGGATGTAGATCACCATTACCTTTGGACTTTTTGGTTGTATTCTTCATAATGTCAAAGACAACTTCTCGCAGCTCATCAATTGGCTGTCAATGTAAATGTCATTTTTTTAAAAAGAATGTGAGAATCAAATGTTTGCAGCCCTATGTATAGCCTCATCATCAAACAGGGGCTGCTTTATTGAATAACTGTACATTGTAACAATTACAGAGAATGCAAACTATCATACACCACCATCCCCAGAATCGTTAAAAAAAATATCTATCCCTCTAGCTTAATCTAAATCTTTAATGTGCAAATTACACAATTTTATGAAAAATTCTCAATAGGAGGTAAATAGGGGACTTTTTCCAGAGAAATCCTTATTTCAATCATTATTAGATTTGAACGGCTTGTGTGATTGACATGTCAACTGTCAGTCTAAAGCCAGGGTTCCACTACGATTTTGCCACGTTCAACAAAAGGCCTTTGCTGAGCGGGCGATATTAGCTGTATTAGAACTAGCAGTACCCATTCTCTGAACACACTAACCAACTCATGGAGATACATTTTACAATATGGCACTAACTACGGGATCACTCAAGGCCAGTAAAAATAAAAGCAGCGTGTTATGCAGTACAAAACAACCCCGTTTTATTGGTAGCAGATCATCATGAGTAATACAAAAAATAAAATACATTTAAAATCAGAACTGTCAGAGGACTGTCACCAGAACTTACTGTAGCACCACACTGGACACCCTGCTTGTACAGCTCCACTACATCAAAGATGCCCTCTCTTTCTAGGAGCTTAGCCTTGCACACCCAGTATTTGGCAAACCTTTGCCCCTCCGGGATCTTGTCCAAGGCAGCATGGATATCCTCTGACGAAACACCCTTTAGAAACAAGTAAGGTACATTTTTAAAACTCCAGAAACACTTTACTAAAAAAAATTAAATTTTGTGTGCGCCCAGGAGGGTATAAACAAAACAAAGAAGAACCCTGTCCATATATACCAACAACAAACCATTCTTGGGACATGGACACAATTCTATTAGTCTCGACAAAAAATATATACCACCACAATCCACAAAGGATTTGGAATGAAACAAAACACTATGTGCTTTAACTGCAGACTGGCAGCTTTGGGAAGAATAACAATTGTGGTGGTTATAGAGCCAAAAATTTTAGAATTGCGTTGATGTCCCAATATGTATGGACCCGACCGTATATTGTGGTACATGGCACCTAAAAGACTATTTTGTTTTCACACCAATCATATAGAAACATGAATCATTCACATAGAGACACACAACCTACACTCATGAATCATTCACGCAACATGCACTCTTACTGTCTGAAGCTAGTTCCTCCATGGTTGGCTTCCTGCTTGTCCCTCATTCAGCTCCCTAGCTGCCCCCCCCCCCAGATGTCCCATCTATAGGCTTCCAAATTCATAAGAGGATTGTAATAAACGGTACAAGGCACCTACTGGATTTGACAGAATATTAAGTAAGGCAGTGAAAAGAAGCCGGTCACAGAATCCCAGAACATGCACACCACCTCTTACCTTATCAATGAGTTCCAGACACTCTCTAAGCGTCTTGCTGATTTTCTTGGACAGCAATAAGAGCTCTTCCTCTTCCTCTATTCCTTCCCACACAGAAAGGTTGAGGTTCGGTTTCTTCTTGGCAGTAGGGGGTCGTTTGGGTGGCAGTGTCATGGGTGGCCTCTTGTAAGTCTTGCCCTTTGAGCAAAGCCATTCTTGCAGTTGCTTCCTTCAACATAAAGGATTTTGTTAGATTGCTAAAAATCTGCTGTGGGACTTCTGTCCAATATAGTGTCTACATACAATGCAAATACTGTGGATTTAATAGTCAGAGAGTAGTCATTAGCGTGCATTACTATTTTCCTGCCAGCGCGATAATGCTGAATATTTCATTAGAATGGTATGAAAAACGTCTGCTGGCACTTTTGACACCAGTGTAAAAGGGGAGTACCAGTGAACTCATAAGTCTGGAATCACGGAAAAGCATAATTGTATTTAACCTCCCTAGTGGTATGGCCACATTGTGGTATTGAAAACAGAGCAATACAGGCAATGCATAGTACACTGTACTCTACCATGAATCCATGTCCTGCTCTCCACACATGTAGGCTGAGAAAGCGACGCCCCTCCATTAACATGGATCTATGTCACCACCTCCCCGCCTGATGCTGAAGATGCAGCGACGGAAGTGAATGGTGGGCCTGCAGCAATGCAGAATCGCCGTGGGCTTACCAAACATAGGCAAAAATGCCCAATCCCAGCACGGGCAGAGTTTGGTTAAGGAGGAGGAGGTTAAACACGAACATATATTGTACACATATAAATTAAATGATCTGTTTACCTCCAAAAACTGCATGAAAGCTCGAGCATGCATAAATAGCAGCTTAGCTTAATCCATACTGTTATGTGTAAGCAATAGTGATGTCAGCTCTGGTCACTTGTTTGGTGCAACAGGTTTTTTTTTTTTCCATCACACATTAAAACATCCATTTTAGTTAGCTATGAAAGTAAAGTGTGAACTGATTGAGGCCACTAAACCTAGAACATAGACAACTAGAATAGGCAGACAAATGGGCAATGACGGCCTCCATATTTCTCTCTCCTTGTCGAGCTCAAGTTTTAGGATAGTAACTGTTCATACAGCAGCCCAGCCTTCCATTATTATTTCATTCTGGTTGTGGTTTGTGTTCTACTCCTAATGAGTTTCTATAGCGAGCCTGCAGCAATAACGGTTTGAATTACTAATCTGTATTCTGTGTGCACAACAGGAAACTATAAAACAAAAAACCCCATAAGTACTTTTGGAAATTAAACTTTTTAATCCACAGGTTAATCTAGAAGACAAAAACTCTTGGACAACTGGTTTATAATGCACACGCATTGCACTACAAGTTCCAGCTTATTACACCTGAACCCCAGGAATACTAGAATTGTTTAATCTAACAAAAAACTGCAAAAAATTCATTTTTTTTTTTTAGACTGTAATGGCCGTAGCGTTACGGCTACTGTGACCGCTATCAGCAAATAACACAACAGGGCTAGTGTGAAATGGACGTGCAGCAGGGTGTTCTAAAAAAAACCCACATGCCAACGCTTCATTTTTAAATACGCAATGCATGCAGTGTCAATGCAAATATTGGTCTTCTATGAGAAAACGCAGCAGTTTAGAAATCATGTGCGCTTACAAAAACATGATCATCGCGTAAAATGTGAAAGGGCCCTTTAAGCAGTGGCTTAGTTCTGCTTCCATCCTCTACTGATGCGGTTGCTGTGGTACAGGAGATTGTAAGAGGTGCCCATCAGGAAATCTTCAGGTATTTGATACACAGAATATTTCATGCACCATGACTGGAACATTTTTTCTATTTTATATATTCCAAACAGATCGGATTTACAGCAAGATAGTTTACAAGATTTTTGAAACTTTGGCATGGATGTGAGGGGAATATTTGCAAATGATAAATTCTATGCTAACTTAACCTCCCTAGTGATATGCCCGAACCCAGTTCGGGCAAAGGCACACTGCACCTATCGA
>CM070034.1:113414258-113425338 GCA_036250615.1 Ptychadena robeensis
AGTTCATACACAGAAGAGAATCTCTATCAAGTAACAAGCGAATCGGCAGGTCAACAGGAACAACAAGCTGTATCAGAGCAGCACTGGACTGATGTCAGCACAACCTGCTTCCTTACAAATAGCCAGCCTTCTGCCTGCTCTGTCTCCGCCCAGGGAGCTGGGTGCACGACTGCAATCGACAGGACTGACAAGAGTCCATAAATCCAGGAGCCGCGATAGGGAGTACACTGACTCTCAATAGCGCGAGGAACCCAAGCTAGAGAGAGGAAGGGGGACAAAGATCGCGTACAGGGCGTCTTCACTATGGGGATCGCCCCACGCAGCGAGCACCGAGTCGTGGCACCACGGGACCTCCCAGGTAAAGGGGGGCACCTGCCATGTAGTGTTAGCGTCACTGTTGGTCCGCGGTAGGACCCAGGGCACCCAGACCCTCCGGAGAACCCAGACGGGGGGGGTAACAGTTCCATGCAGAATAACGTAGTCTTCTTAAGAACGGTCCAAGCACCAGGGCGGCATCAGAACAAGACTTTCACAATCTACACGAAGAATGAAATCAGGCTAACCAACGTTGTCCATTGTGGAGGAGACCCTGTCTGCAGAATGGCGGAATTAGAAACGGGAGTTTTCAGCGCTGACACTATCAAGTGGGGATAACTTCACAATCAGGTCAAAATGTCAGAGAAAAAGATTTTTTTTTTTCCTAAGAGCAACATAGAGTCCCACCATACTACGCCTAACTAAGGATCAAGCCAATACCAGATGGAGCCCACATATTAAACTCACGCAATAATGCCATACAAACAAAAGCAAACTCAGCTTACCGTCCGTACCCAGTTCAGGTTGAAGCGATGGTCCCGTCCGTCTAATTACATGAGCTTCAGTATTTGGGCGGTCCAGGGGAGTACGAGCGCGAGTCGTGCCCGATCCAATTGTCTAGTACACCATTGGTGGTGGCAGCGGTTTACAATCCACATTAAATGTACCAGGACGGTCCCTCCTCCGTGCGTCCAAACCGGCACCAGGGTAATGCCCATCTAGGGACAACAACTTGGTGACGTCACCAGTGGCGGAGTCCGCAAGCGCACGGTCCGGTTCGTCCCACCAGAATATTTACTTTCCGGTGTAGCCCCAAGCGTCCCCAAACAGCGCAAACCACAGCTCTCGCCCCCAAACTCGGCTTCCAGAGGTCGGCAAGCTTACGGAAGAGATGTTGAAACACTCGCCAATCACGCCAAGCGTGACAAATCAACGCAGTGTGTTGGCCCGCAATCACGACACTGTTGAGACCGTCTATGTGGGCGAGGACGAATCGCACGCACCGGTGGGACTCAGATGACCATCAACACTAGGTGGCTAACCCATCTGAGGCAATCCCAATGAAAGAATCCATTGGGACTGCGTCTTTTTCTGCCCACAATATGAACACAACACCGTAGAATAAATCCTGCAGCAATGGAGCGGCGATTGAATCAATGTCATAGCATATAATTCCCGATATGTAGTCCTCAAAAGGACACCACCTGTCACTTGTGCAAAAACAAAATTGTTATTACATGCATCAATCTATGACTAGGGTGTACATAAGAACACTATAACTGGTATACCTTCAAACAGGGTAAATCATCCAATGGGGACGTGGTGCCGGTACGGGCAGCTTGGGGCTGGGCGTTGTAATGGCTGGCGATTTCACTGCAGATCACCGGCGATACAAGCCTGATGAAATGGCCGGTTGTCTCGAGTAACTGGTACGCGCACCCTTTGTGGGTTCGCGCGGCATCATCACTGGAGGTGATGGGGGGGGCCTAGGTCCCCAAGCCAAACTCAATGAGATTGCCCCAAAAAACCACAGACCATGGTCCGTTCTTAGGTCGACTCGATTTATAGGAGCGATATATAGTGGGCGCATAAGACTGCTAAAACGAAATACCGGGCGTGTCCTCCTGCCCATGCTTAACAACAGTGAAGCGCAGTATTTCCTCCCTCACATTGGAAAGAATTCCTCTCACTTCCCTGTTCATTACAGGAGAGGAAAAGTGAAATCTCAATAACTAGAGAGTGAACTGGAAACCATGACAGCACAAAGTTATGCCAAGAATGTAACAAGAACGACTTTTGGTCTTCTGTACAACTTTAGCAACATATGCTGTTCAGTGTAGCCATTTTTAACCTCCTGGGTGATCATCCCGAGTCCCGCTCAAGCAGCAAAAATTCTTGGCGGTCAGCCCGAGAAGCTAGGGGGCAACACTGCAAGAAAATAGAGTGATGCTCAACTTTGATCCCAGCACCAGGCCATACTGGTCTTCTTCGCTTTCCCCCCCCTATTCATGGAGTCCAGCATGGCAATGCAAGCCACTCCCAAAGGAATTCCATAAAAGACAGTTGCCTGTTGTATAGATTTTGGTACAAATAACAGCCGTGGCGGGGTTAGAGGTAGAACACAACCAATAGAATTTTAATGGTCTACTACCCCTAAGATCCTACCCCCCCCACCCTCCCAAACCCTTTTTTCCTTAGCCCTACATAGTACCTTAATTTTGGCAGGTCTTTAGGTCCTGGTCCAGTGATACATCCCAGGGTCCCTCACCCGAAGCAGTGGCACGCCTTTCCTGTCAGATTTTAAGCAGACAATACTACAAATAATACATATTGAATTAAACTTTTGATTTACCTCTACAGCAATGGTGGAAACCCTTCACATTCCTGACAAAATAGTATAAAATATGTTGTTCCCTTAACACTTCACGTGGGGTCAATTAACCTGCAGTTAGTATGAATTGGGTCACAGATAGCGGTAGAATGGTTTTCAATGCATGAAAACAGTCCTCAATGTAGGTTGTGGGAAAGGAACAGTTTTAGGAATTCTCGTATGCTCCAATAAGCACACCGGGCATAAGAGAGCGCTATGAATGCTGCACGCATGTGAACCCACAGCAGAGATGAGAAACACAATAGAGGATAATCAGGAATTCCCTGTGATCCACAGGTAAGGTTTTTCTATTTGTTCCCCCCGTGAGGTGTGCACGCAATGTCATATTACAGTAAGTATAGGTAAAGTAACAATAAGCGTGCATTACAAGTCCCTGAGGTATCATGACTAACAACCCTCCTCATCTCATCTGAACACACGAGTTTAAAAGCACACCTAGTTTAAGCCCATACACCCTCCATACACATCTCCATTATATCTACTACCACAGAAAACACTGGTAGTACAGGGGCCCTCCTGACTAGAATACATAGTGATGGGAAAGGATAAGAACTAACCAGTAGTGCATGGCCGAACATCAAGCTTTGGCTGTTTCGCTAACACGGCAAATCGAACTTCTGCAGACGCTCACCGATCCGAAAAAAAAAACGCTGCGAACATGTCGAACCAGCGAACCTCTATTGACTTCAATGTGAGAGGCGAACTAAATCCTCACAACCTTCAGGTCACATATTTGTAGCCAAATACCAGATAAAAACACAGCAAAGATGGTGCCAGCCAAGCAGCCACCTGGACAGTGTCATGCAACGAGGGGTCCATCAATGGCTAACACTCCTCCCCCCGCCCCCCCAATATGATATACGGATTTTTTTAAAATGCCTGTTTTCCTCCAGGTCTAACTGACGACGAAGATCCCATGTCTACGATTACAGAATTGTGTCCAAAAGTTACTACCTGACAGTACCAATGTCTGCAGAGCGTCACATATTAGTAAGATTTCTCTGCAATGCATAATACAGCATACCCCACCACACAGTAGAAGAGACTTTTGTGATTCAGTATGAGACACCATTTAACAGACTCCCTTAGCTATAGCTACGAATCACTGGATGGAGTATAATAGTAAAGTAGCTCAGCCATCCCTCAATCAGCATTAGCTCCTCCCTATCTATCTAGTACTAAAGACGCAGGATAAATGTAAATGGCCGCGGGCTGCTTCTTTTATAAGGGGGGGGGGGGGGGTGTTCCTCCAGGAGCGAAAGGAATGTTTATTGGCTGTACTGTATGACCTACGATAGGGTGAGGGGTCGCGCTTTGTCTCATGTTAAGGTATGGGGGCGGGTAAAACGAACCCATAAGTCATAATGTTCGCCAGCATTGCGAACTGCGAACATGCTATGTTTGCTGCGAACTGTCCACCTGGCAAACTTTTCGGCCATCACTACTAATGAGTTACACTGGACTTTTAGAGGGACCATATCCTGGATATAAAGAAACCTTAATGCTAAAGTGACTATTATAGAGAAATAACATCACAGCCCTTTATAGTGTCTATCAGGGGAGAACTGTTTCTACAGTGGTGACAACATAGGAGCACAACTGGAAGACTGTCTCAAGTAAAAATACCTGGACAGAGGCGTTTTGTGGCAGGATCGCCAGAAATGTAAAAAAGGCATCTCATGATTGAAATTTTTATTATAATGTAATAAAACAAGTTGACGTTCATGTGGCGTTGTGTTTATGCGATAGAGATCTCTGTCCGCAGGCGACAATTCCATCCTCATTTACTCATCTTAACCTCCGATTCATCAGACTGAGCCCCGCAGACACGCAACATGTCAGCAGTGAAGACAAAAACTCCGCCCAACACACTGCCTGGCCAATAAGAGGATACTTAGACTAGCAAGTTGTTGTTGTTAATGTCAATAAAGTTTTTCGAGCGAAGCATTGTGTTCTCCTGTGTGATTGGCTGTTGTGTTTTGAATCAGCGCGGTGAGTGAGGAGAGCAGACTCGCTGACTGGAAACATGGAAGCGCCAAGGAAGCTGAGCGCGGAGGGTGAGAGAGGGACACGGCGGGCCACACGGACAGACCCATCTACTATTCACACTGTATATGTATCCTCTACCTCATTACACGTATACACACCTCTCCTGTATATACATAGACCGTCTACAGCAATGTACACAACACACACTCTGGTTTATGTACCTCATATACAAACCATCCATTTATCGGTGTACACGCCCCTTCTATATATACCTCATATATACTTATCTTCTCTTATATATATCTGATGTGCAAAAACTATCTCTATACCTACTACCACAATGCATATATCTCCAGTGTATACACCTGTCTTATATATACCTGATGTACACATCTAGCCTATATACACAATGCCTTTATACTCTGTCTACACACCCCTTTTCTATATATACCTGATGTACACATCTAGCCTACATACCTATACACACAAGTAGGGCTGGACAATAATTCAATATCAATATATCTCGCAATACAATTTTTTTCAATAACTGTGCTAATGTATATCAAAATATTGGAAATGTGTTTAAAAATTGTATCATTTGTCACTGAATGACGTTCAGTCAGGGGCGGTCCTAGGAGATCCCTGGGCGAGCACTCCCTCTTCCGCCCCCCCTTTCCCCGAGAGAGATCACTCTGCCGTCCCATGCCTCCCCATTGGGAGGTGCGGGCGCAGTGATCTAGTAACTCCTCCTCTATGCTTTGCTGCAGCTATGCACAGGGAGGCACATCTTCATAGAACAGGGGACCCATAGAGATCAGCCTCCCAGTGTCACTGGTCATTGTGCTATGGACAGGGGACACAGGGGGGGGGAGGCTGATCCTGACATGTCTCCTGTCCATAGAATGAACTGTCAGTGACACGAGGGGGGCTCCTACATACAGGGATATCAGTTGAGGGCAGATGGGTGCACTGACCCCCCTGGTGCTATAGCGCTGTCCATTCGGTAGCGCTGCTGCCACTGAGCTGTGCTGGGGGTTGCTGGCAGCTGACACAAAAATAAGGCGGGGGAGGCTGCAACGTACTAGAAAAAATCATATATAAATCAGAAGGCAAAAGATCCGTTGTCACACAGCCCATCGCTAGCTGCCTTCTACTTCTGTCAGCCCATGGTGAAACCCGACCCCAGGCTGGCAGGATGCTAGAAATGGGCTGTGTGACAGCCACCACTGTCTACACTGCCTCGGTGGCCGCAGTGCTACGGTTTGGGCAGCACTATAGTACCAGGAGGGTCAGTGTACTTACCTCCCCCCAACAGATATCCCTGTATGTGTGAGCCCCCTCCCAGTGTCACGGACGGTGAGGTTAGCCTCCCCCTATGTGTCCCCTGTCCATAGCAGAATGAAATGTGACACTGGGAGGCTGATCTCCATGTGCTGGGAGGGCATGAGCAGTGTCACAGGCGAGCCTGATCTCCAAGGGTCCCCGTTCCCCGAGAGAGATCACTTCAGGGGGCTCTCTGATCTGTCCGTTTTCTTCTCTCTGTACTATACTTGTTGTTTCAATAAATGGTACATATGCACTGCTACATTTATTACCCAGATATGTTTTAGAGAAAAATAGTGGTGATTTTATATCTTTGTTAAGTGAACGTAATGTATGTTTACATGGTTCATGTGTACATGAATTGTGTGCGTGATTCAGATAAAAATTTCCTTCACTTTGAGATTAATAATTGGATTTTGGGTTCCAGTTTGGCTTTGGACATGAATCTACTAATAGTGGTTGGCTAGTTATGATGTGTGTGACCAACCTCTCTGAATCATCTGAGTCTTGGATCTAGTCTAATGCCCCCATATGATAAATCAAAGGGAGTTGGCGGGGAAAATGTCAGCATTGTTGTATGCATATTCACAAAGAATCCAAGATTAGTATTTGTATATTTTAGGGTTATGAACCGTTAATGTTTTAAGGACGGCATTCCTTGCTAACTTTTGCTTGCAAATAATTTGTGCCAACAGAGGAACGTCGGAAGAAGCTACAGGAATACCTGGCAGCCAAGGGAAAGCTAAAACCTCAGAATAATCAGAAGTAAGTTAAGGGTTTTTAATTGATGTTCCATGGTAGAGCGCACAGTACTCAAGTATCCAGCTATAGAAAAACGTATAAAATCTGTGCTAAATATACATTGCCCCCCAGCCTTTGACTAACTGTTGGAGCCAAAAACACTAGCTATGCTGCTGTACCAGTTTAAGGCAAGGTACAAAGGTTACCATAGGTACCGTTTCACTCTAGCCCCACCCATGTGTTTCCGGTAATGTCGCACATTACCGAACAACCCTGCTGAATGCATTTTGACACTATATTCAGGGGCTTTGGAATTAACTCACAAAGTCAGCTAGTCCAGTCATAAACTCAATAAATAAATAAAAAATACGGTAATATCCTTTCACATCCAATCTGCTTGTGACAGGATATTACCCTATTTTCCGGTGTATAAGATGACTTTTGAACAGAGGAACATGTGTGCAACAGTCAGGGGTTGTCTTATACGCCGGGTGGCGCCGTCAGGGAATGCTGGGGGCACTCCTGTCCCTGGATGACCATCTAGGGCAGCCCCTAGGTCTGCTCCCCGGGCTGTGCGCTGGCCGACAGAAGCAGAGGGAGAGATCTTCATCATCCCCCTTTACCTTTTCCTTCCCGATGTCTGTGAAAGAAGCTGGCTGCTACTGACAGCAAGTGTCCTCACTAGCATTACTGTGGCTGAAATTGGTATTGCAGGGAGATTGAGATTAAAGCTATTTTATTGTCAAATGTATACAATTTATGTCCTATAGATAACCGCAGGGAAACGTTAATAACTGTGAAAGGTTGCATATAGGGGCAATGTAAATTACTAATCCAAAAAAAATAAAAAAGACTTCTAAGGGTGTTGAAGATCGGTGGGTTGAAAGTCAGAGTAGACATAAAAATTTTTATTTGGTGTAGGTTGGAAGAGGGGTAGTCTTATACGGCGAGAATAACCCAAACTCTATATTTTAACTGGAAAAGTTTGGGGTCATCTTATATGCCGGAAAATACGGTATATTTTTTTTGTAGGAACAGTGAGGTTGTATTAGTAAAACCCATAGAAATCATGGTTTCTCATGAGATATACTGTTTTTTTTTTTTATATACAGACCATACCTTAGGGACAGCACAAACCTACAGCACAAAAGACATCAGCCACCTAAACAGGTAAATTATGCATGCTACAGGAATGTATTTATGTTGGCTAGATGCCCTACTAATTTTTTTAGATTTATAAAGGGGAGAAAAAAGAATTGTGTACATCAGTACAACACAGATCTGGAAGGATTACATTTTCATTTACCTTATATGTACCAAAAGCTGCAGGTTTTTTGAACCAGAACCATTTATAAACATGGCATTCAGCCCTCTGGGCATTGTGCCCATAGCATTCTGGTAAAATGTAATTAAAAAAATCCAATATCAGACTTTGCAAGTGTCTGCTGCATTGCCTCCCTTAACCTCTACTCAGGTATATATTGGTTTTGGGTATACTATTATTTAATTATTGGGGATTATTGGCTCTTTTCATGTATTGATGGGGTTAGCGAAGTAATCCACTTTAAGATGCATGATAAGTTCTGGTTTTTAGTGTTTTAAATAATGTGTTTCTAATGTACATAATTACTTTCTGAATTTGAGGAAGAATGCTCAAAACTGTTGTCATTTACCCATTGTGATGTAATACAGTAACTTCAGCACACGGCAAACATAATCCAGTTTCCTTTGGATATATATAGAACACATATATAAAACATAAACACACACACAATGAAACATTTACAAAAATAGCATTGTTTGATGCATTTCTATCCTCCGTTCAGAGCTCAGTTTAGAGCTGTCATTATTTTCACTCCCTGTCAACACATGGACACATTTACTCCTTGTGCTGTTTTTTTTATTATTTATAGTTTAAGCCAGTGGTGGCTAACTGAGTTGATATGGAGGGCTACAAGTGCGGCCCTCAGCATCAACAAAGGGCTGCACATAACATTTTCAATCTATACTGACTTGTATAGGCATTTTTATGCATAAATGACAGCATGCAAAGCTAGAAGATATTTAAATAACAAAACTTGTTTTAAATGATACTTCAAGCATTAGGGAACACTGTAGTATTGTAATGCACATTTTTTGTCATATATATATCATTGAAGGTTATATGCCTCATAGATATCATTAAAGCCACTTATGATATCTACGGGGCATATAACCTTTAATTCAAAGATTATGTGCCCCTATTCTGAAGTTATGTGCCACAATATATATTATACAATCATCCCCTGTTCATTGGTGGGATAGTAGGAGCCCTCACCGTCTTAATTGTTTTAGCTCTCTTGACTCTTAGGCTGGCCATACACAGGGTCGATATCCGTGCGTTGATGAACCCTCGAGAGCAGCATTACCTCACCATGCTGCGCTCAAGCTTCCTCGATTGAACAGATAATTGAGGCATGACACTTCTGTGCAATTGATCCCATTCGCCACTGTGGATGGGGATCGAGCATTAATTGTTGGAAATTGAACAGGGATTTATAAACCTGTTGCTTCCCTGTTCGGTCTAGCTTTCTTTGAGCGGGATTGATTGTTCCCGCCTGAAGAAAGGCTGGATGCAATAAAATTGAGCACAATCGATCACAGTGAATGCGCACAGCAATCTATTGTACTTAAATCTTTTTAAAGATCAAGCGTCCATGCCTAGCTTAATAAGGATCGTTCATAGTTTTCTCTGTAGTGTACAAATGATTATCCCTCAGAGCCTAAAATTTTTGCATCTCACATTCATCTAAAGATTGTACACGGTTAAACACTTTGCCATTGTCAGTTGCTTGTTGATAGAAATAAGGAAGATTGTTCAGTCTATTTGTATGGTGTATCATTGACTTTAGTGTGCTGCAAAGACCAAATTTACTACATACTTGGCTACATAAGAGACTAATCTGTGTATAATGGTCTTGCTGGTTTTATTTATAAATCTCCTCTAATGCTTTTCTGTTGTCAACCCTTGTGGCAAGGAGGCTGTGACCTCCTGCACACATGAGCTATGGACAGCTTGGTGCGTTGAGACAGTTTTATAAAAATTTTGATACAGAATGTTCTGCTGTCTGTCTTGATATGCTCTACCAATAGAAAGCATTTTCATATTTCAGGTTTTATATTTTAATTCATTGTTTTATGTTTGCTGAATTTTATTAGGTTGCTGAGAAAAAAGATGTTCCATTTAAAGGCTCCAGATATGGTTCGAAAGTGCACAAGAATACAATTTCAAATACTAGGTTACTTGAGAGCAAGCCAGCTGCAGGGAAATGGACTTCCCAGCAAAATGGAGTGTCCAAGAAAACTGATCATAAAGCTGTTGCCAGAATCCCTGCACCATGTGCAAGGCCTGTCCTTCCTGGACAAGCTCAACAGAGCAAAAATATAAACATGAAGGACAAGTTACATGGAAGAAAGCCAGATTTCACCGTTCCACGAAAGGCCAGCGTTAAGGCTGATATTGGGTTAACCGTTGTTTTGACCAAAAGTCATCTTGGGGATCAAGCCAGAGTTTCTGATGTACATTTAGTGGGCATAACACAACCGTCTGAATTTAAGGGCACCAAAAGTTCTCAGCCAAAAGATCCAAAACCGAAAATGTTACATCGATCCTCTGAAGGAATCCCTGTAAAGAAAAGCCAAACTCTGACTGTGAAACCAAAACCTGTGTGCCTGGAGACAAATAACAGCCAGCCAGCTGGCAAAGCAAAGCCCCCAAAAAGCGCTGGACATATCCGCATCGTCTCTCGAGTAAACCAGCCTAGTGACAATGGGACTCCCACAGAAAGGAGTTTTCTGATTAAATCTTCCAGAACAAACAACTTGCAGACACGACACACACAAACTGTGTGTATGGATCAGATAAAATCTGCACATAACAGGCAGAGCTGTGCATTGAAACCAAATACAATGGCAAAATCCACTACAACTTCAGCCACAACACAAAATAAACTCTGCCGCCCTCCCCCCACCAAAGCTGCACAATGTTTAGCTTCTACTTCCAATAAAACTCTTACTGTTCAAAGCCGTCGTTCCATCAGTAAACCAGCAGTGTGGCAGAAAAGCACAAGGCCTGGTGTCGGCTATAGGACAGCTGCCAGACCACAGACTGGCAGCACCAACCTGGCAGGAGGCACAAACTGCAAGCCGGGAGGAACCAGTACCACTAACAAGACCCAGACCTCTCGTTCTTCTAGCCTACCCGCTGAGATAACCAGTGACACCATCAGCAAACCACAGACTCCAAAGATGGCAGTAGAAGATCGCAGGTAAGGGGGAAAA
>CM070034.1:113429510-113443473 GCA_036250615.1 Ptychadena robeensis
ATATATATATATATACCTCACAGATTAGGCATTTGCTTAGAGATTAAAATATTTCCAATATCTCTATACAACTGGTCCAAAATACTAATATTTTTATTTCCATGTCTACAATATCAGTAGTTCTATGGCATTGATCCACAAGAACAATAGTACTATTGTCCCACAATACAATCAGATGTATACTATTGGTCCACAGTACCAATATATTTATTCTATTGGTCCACAATGCCAATAAATCTATTTGATTGATCCACAATACCACTACATCTATGCCATTGGTCTACATAACCAATACATCTATACTATTGGTCCACAATACAAATATATCTATACAATTGGTCCACAATACTAATACATGTGTACCATTGGCCCTCAATACTAATATTTTTATATAATTGGTCCTCAATACCAACAGTTCTATGATACAAATAATTATTTACCATTGGCCCACATAACTAATAGTTTTATACTAGAGGTGCACCGATTGCAAATTTCTTGGCCGATTCCGATTTCCGATTTTACAGTAAATGTGACCTGCCGATTCCGATTTTTGCCGATTCCGATTTTTTATTTTTGTTTTCTAAATCACGGCCAATGTCCATTACTTTCCCCTCTGAAGTAATGGAAGCCGAGAGTGGCCGCACTGACTACAAGCTGTGATCAGCTAGGGACGGGGGCTGTCGGGGCTGTCACAGCACTCTGTACAAGGAGAGGGGGGGGGGGGCATGCTGGCTGGGCTGCCTTCTCTCCTCATGCAGTGGTCAGCCTTGTTGTCAGGCAATTTCTCACACAAAGTGGTCTCCCTAGCAGATGGGCCGGTCTGCCTGCCGGAGATTTTGGTCCCAGCCCGGCACAACAAGTCCTCCGCGGGCGATCAGCCCTTACAGTCTGCCACTCCCCTTCCCTTGCATGCGCGCGCCATCCCCACTGAAAAGCCTCTCCGGCCCGCGCAACACTACCGGAGGCCCCGCGGGCAGGAGTCCTTTCAGTGGCTGCGGCGGCGCTCCTGAAGAATTGTGAGGCGCCGCCTTCAGAGGACTTGTGTGCTGCCGCTGGCCGGCGCCTATCAGAGAGGCCGCCCGGACCGGAACCGATGCGTCATGACTTCTCTTGCGACCGCCCTCTGAAAAAAGTTCTGGTAGAACACTGCACGGAAGCGCTTTCGGCATGTGTCCCCATCGTATGGCAATTGATGTGGGCACTTCAGTGAACATTGATTAACGTCCAGGCCCCTCCATATAATGTGCCAGATCCCGCCCCCCTATAAATGTGCCAGAGTCCAATTAGCCCCCCCTATATGTCAGAGTCCAGCCACCCCCTATAAATGTTGCCCAGAAGGTCCCATATCGCCCCCCGATATGTGTCCAGAGTTCCAGCAGCCCCCCCATTAATGTGCAGATCCATCAGCACCCCGTATAATGTGCCAGAGTCCACCGCCCCCCGATAATGTGCCAGATTCCACAGCCCCCGCCATAAATGCCAGAGTCCAGCAGCCCCCCATATAATGTCCAGAATCCAGCAGCCCCCCATATCATGTGCCAAGTCCAGGCCCCATGCTGGGCCTCGTAGTGCAGGTCAGTGGAGGAAGTTATTCACTGACAATGCCCGTTAATAATTTGAGCCGGTAGGGGGAGAAGGCTTGTCCTCTTTATCAGGGCTGTCCGTGTACACAGCACAGCTGAGAGCACGAGGAGGAACTGAGACGCCGGCCGGTATCACCTCACGTGGCTGGCTGCCAGGAATGTATCTTTTTGTTCGGCTGCCTGCGTGCAGAGGCTGTGTTGGTGACTGACAGTTAAAATTGTCAGGCTCGCTATCTCCTTTTGCCGAGCAGATAAACACATTATCGGCCGGTCACCGGTCTGGGCCGATAATATCAAATATCGACCGATTCCGATCTCTGGCCGGGCAATCGGTGCATCTCTATTTTATACCATTGGCCCACAATACTAATAGTTTTATACCATTGATCCACAATACTAATAGTTCTACAATATTGCTCTACAATGACAATAGTTGTAGACCACTGGTCCACAATATTTATCACTGTATCCAATACAATGCCCTTTGGCACCCTCTAAAAGGTGTTAACTTTAAAGAGCACATCTGGAAATAACACTGGGGGTGATTTTTCAGATGTGCTCTTTGAAGTCAACCCAATTTACATTTGACCTATGTCCCCAATATGCACGTTGTATGCATAATATGACCAATATCTGCCATTGCGGATATCCAAGCGCACATTCGGGAAATATTGTGAATTCTTAAATGACAATATCCGTTGAATTTTGAATATTCTTGCTCAACACTATTCTTAATACCAAAAAATATTCACCAATACCAATTCACAATACTAATATTTATTCTACAATACTAATAGTTCTGTACCATAGGCCCACAATACTAAAAGTTAATGCCATTGTTTCGAAATAGCAAAAGTTTATTCCATTGATCCAAAATACTAATAGTTCTCTGAATACAAAAAATTTAGATTTAGCTCATGGCTGCAGATTTTTTAACCCTTTAAATATCATGCTATGTTTTATATAAATATGCATATAGGGCTGCACATAAGTGGTACTCCAGTAAACAAATGGGATCAAAAGCTAGCTAGGCATACCTACATTGATCTTACTAAGCGCATTTGCATATTAACGCCAGAGGAGTCTGGTTGTCAGCCATAGAGAAGATAAATCAGCAGCCCGCAGCGTCCCCCTCCCTTCCCGATGTGTGAGTAAGAAGTCGTGATGTGACGGCAAGTGCTCACTAGCGGCATCATCTGGCTGAAATTGGTATTGCAGGGAGTTTGAAGCAAAGCACATACACATTATAATAGCTTTACAAACAACTTCACAACTACTATAAACGTAAATATTTTTAGATTGCCAAAATTCTTTCAGTTTTTATTGTTAAATGTATACAGTTTATGTCAGATGGATAACCACAGGTAAACATTAATAACTATAAAAGGTTGCAGTAAGGGGTGTGAAATTAGGAATATAAATTACTAATCCAAAACAAAAAGATTGGACTTCTAAGGCTGTTGGAGATCTGGGGGTTGAAAGTCAGAATAGGCTGATGTAAGATTAAATCTCCGCAGGTAGTCTCAGAGGTTAGTTATTAGCCCAGAAAATGTCAGGGTTGCACTACTGAGGTATGACATCTGGGGGTTCAAACAGTTTTGTACTGTGAGAGTTACATGTGACAGCTGTTGACCTGTGGATGAAGACAGGTAATTGGAGGACCAATCATGAACAGGGAGGTCCATCTGCAGCAGATTCTCCCATGCAGGAGGCTGACGCAGCTGAAGCTGAGGACAGTGAGGAAGACCACTCTACATATGGGGTGAGTACCTGGTACGTATCCGAGTTGCTCACTAAAAACGCTATTTGCACCCCTGTGTGTGTGTGTATATATATATATATATACAGTATATCATTGGCAGGCAAATGCTAACTATAAATAAAGGGTGGAGAGAACATTAATTGGGTTGACACATAGAACATTTACACCGTTATCGCCCGACACCCATGCCTGTTTCTTCCGAGATAGGTTTCAATTTAGTTTCTAGATTTTTTTTATATCTTCTGTACACATTGCCTATAATCAGGAGAAGAATTTGCAGAATGTGATTTGTTCTGGTTAGACTTTTTACTATTAGAGAAGATCTCTGCTACCTCCAGGTAATAATTGCACTTTGGAAATTCCAGGTAGAGTCTGGTATTTTGTAGTCACACATAATTAAAACCTCTCATGCCAACCTGCGCTTCTTAGCCTCTTCCTCTTGCCTCTCTCATCTTCTCCAATTGTAGATAGCTTCCTTTTATGCTTTAAATTCTCTTGTCATCCTAATACAGTTATAATACAGTTGTCACATGTTCAAAATGACTACACTGCGATATACATTTGGTTTAGTGGCCTTGTTGTAAGCTTTTAGCAACCAACATTAATATAACATTATCCCTATATAACTCTGGGCATTTCTCAGTTGAATATATACAATTAGTGTTGAGCACAAATATTCAAATCACAAATTTTTATTATGAATAACAGGACTTCGATAATTCGCAAAGATCTCAAATATAGTGCTATATATATGTGATCTTGAATATTCGAGATTCTGGGGAAAGTAGCATGCATTGCGAACACAATATAAGCATTAACAAATCCAGATATTCGCAAAGAATATACAACCCTTGCTGTCTTATGTAATTTTAAATTTTCACCTGGAATTTCACATTCTGCCACTAGATGTCGCCATGACAACACACATTGCAATAAATCGTGTTACAATTGCCTATGCTTCCAAAATATAATGAAAGGAAATCTCGAATTTGTGAATTTACTTTGAATATTTGGAGAATTTGAGAAATGTCGCAAATTTGAATATTGCCTGTGCTGCTCATCACTATATATTATAACTGTCCTACTTGCTTTGTAGATATTTGTGAAGTTTATAATCGTTATGCTGTTTATAATCCACTACAGTTTACCCTTGACTTACGAACTTAATTGATTCCCAAGGTTCCTGTAAGAAATATTGAACATACCCATAATGTGCTCTTAACCTCCGAAAGCCCCCTTACCTCACCTTTTCATAACAATAAATCATTGTATAATATGTATAATGTACCAGTAATAATTTTCCTGGTGTTCTCACCAAATTGAGCCGAGTCTACCTGAAACAAACATTTTTCATCACTATTCCAGTTGACATCTTGCTTTTATGAAGAGAGCATGACATTAAGGTGGTTATTGTTAGAAAAGAGGGTCCCCTTCCATAGGAACATCAGGAATCTGGCCTTGTAGACTTTTGTAGATTGATGAGATGGTCTATGATGGGCTGTACTTATTAGTAACATCAGGTCACATGAATACTACACAAGCAGAAAAATGTTTGCCCTCAGCCAATTTTTGGTGAGAGTCAAATCTTTGGTTGTAATTTTAGACTAAAATCTTGTTTGTAAGTTGGTCTTAAGTCAAGCCGGTTGTAACTTATAGCAGTTGATAGCTATAGTTTATTTGTGTTGTATAATTTTGGGTATATGAAGCTTGATCGTAAAGATTCAATTCTGTTGAAACAGACCAATTGCTTATGACTATATATATATATAGTGATGGCCCAACATCGGCCAGATCTGTGCGTGAACAGGCGGATCAGGCAGATTCAAATTCCCCACCTCTCAGCGGGGAATTTGAATCGGAAAAACCGGAAGTGATCGAACTACAATCAAAATACCTGCCACATGGAGAAACCAATATTTGATCGATGTTGGTTCGATCGATCGAAAGCATAATCTAAGGAAGTCGATCGTAAACACACCAAAATGTATGCCACTGGATGTATGCTTATTATTCAAATCTATCCAAAATGGGTCGAGCACAACAAAATAATATGTAATGTATACTCGATCTATCAAACTTTTCTGACATGTCCGATAACTTTCGTTTTCTTGGTCAATTTCGATTGATCTAGGCTGATCAAACCATGTGGACAGGTATTGATTTCTAGTGAATTGACTTAAAAATTGATCAGTTTGAGACGATCAAACTGGAAAATCGCAAACGTGTGTAGGGGCCTTAAGTATAGGTAGAGATGGGAGATATAATGGGGGTTTTCTCTTGGTAACTCTATGGTTAAGCTCCATACAGGGGCCATAGACAGTTGTCACCCAAAACCACAAGCAGCCACAGCCTACATGACCGTGATAGCTGTTATGAATTCAGGAGCCATGCAGCATTGTTGCCATAGACAGTTGCATGAGTTAAAATTCAATGGCAGGATAACTAGCTCCGATCAGGGAAATCAGAGATAACTGTGATGAAGGTTTTGTTATAGAAAAACATATAATCACATATTCTCTTGTACTGGGAAGCCATAGTTTTGCTTAAAAGGTGATGATAATGTGATTTAATTTCTCTAGAATCATCTCAAAACATATCTACTGCAAGAAAATGTTTTGCTTAATTTAAATTTATTAGTATCAGTGATAAATGGTACAAACAAAACATACAAAATTGTCATATAATATACATTTCATAAAGATAAAAATATGTCAGTATTTTTTATAATTTTGTCTCTTTATGGGTTTATTTTAAAACAGATAGTATCTGCCTTAGGTTAAGGCAAAGTCATTTATATCATATTAAATATTCTGGGTAACGTATTATTAACAATAAATAAAATAATAGATATTAATTTAAGATAAATAAATACATGAAGAAACACAATGTCAGAATAAACACAATACAATGATACAGTTTAAGAGCTCCTCATGGAGTTACCATTTTTAAGTGTATACTTTACAAAAGTAATTACAATAAACTTAGTCATATCTGAATGACAGTTTGGATCAACTATATTCAGATATATTACAGAAACGTTGGGCTTGCACTGTACACGGTACATACATGCCGGGGCTTGGTGGTTGAATGAATCACTACTCAGGCATTGTAAAGCTGGAAATTCCGTATGTGCAGCTGATCACTTTGATCCTTCATTTGCACAGGTTGTCCTTCAATCTGAGAGGTACAGATAAACCATGTGGGGAAAGCTACAGATTCAAAGGTGTTATTGGAGAGGCTGTTTCCAGATCTGTAAAACAAGAACGGCAGCAAGTCGTTGTCCTTCTTTTCTGAGATGTTTACGTCTTTCTGTTAAATAAATAACAAATAGGTGAGTTTAGAAGACAATTAAAAAATAAACAATCAAATAAAAATAACTTCTGTGAGATTGGACAAGGTAGACTATTTGTGGCCACCCCCATTAGTCCCATGGTTGTTGATGGACCCTGGATGTCAATGTTCTCAATGGTTGTCCTAACTTGGACCACTTCGGGAGGTCTAACTATAGCATACAGGGAACAGTCCCCTAGACCTGATGTTTAGAAGATGCTCTGTTCCATGTAGCCATAAGGGTTTGGGTCATTGTTTTCAACAAATCACAAGAGTTCATTTGTTGTCCATAGCATAGCACATGTTGGAATATGCAACATGGCCATATATTAAATCAGTCTTCAGACTGCATGTATTTGCACAATATTGTAGACATTCAGCATCTCAACATCAAACCATCAGTAGGTCCCAACAGGAAGTATATGTCAGGAGCTAAAAACATCAGCATATTTTGGACTTTACTAGAAACCTTCTGTGTTTACATCACAGACTGAGATACATGCGCCAAACCAATGCAAAAAACATGCAACAAAAAGCTTAAAGCGGACCTACCACCTTTACATCTGTATTCTATGACCTACACCAGAGGACCGATCGGAAGTCAAAAGTAAAAAAAAAAATGAAAAAAAATGTCAAAATCCAGGAAAGCTCCACCCCCCAGTGAAGTCCGGCTGCGGCCAGAAGGGCTCCTGGGAGTGTAGACGTCAGCAGTGACATCCACTCTCCCATGTCACTTGTGCCCTGGCAGCCAGCCACATCTGAATCCAGTGATGCTGGAGAGGTGGAACATCACTGGATTCAGTTTCGGATTGGTGTAGGGAGCGAGACCGGAAGAGTTTCACTCCTCCATCTTACAGCCTAGAGGACCAGACACTCCAGGTATGGCGGCGCAGGAGCGAGCAGTCAGAAAAGTGTATATATTAATTTTTTTGTCAGGTTTTTACATCTGATTTAAACAAGTACACAACACAGCAACAGACATGTGAATC
This sequence comes from Ptychadena robeensis, assembly GCA_036250615.1. NCBI lineage: Eukaryota > Metazoa > Chordata > Amphibia > Anura > Ptychadenidae > Ptychadena > Ptychadena robeensis. Next base: position 113,437,175 of record CM070034.1, read on the forward strand.
TTCAACAACAGTAATAGCCAATAATCACTGCTTACCATAAGTGACAACACTGGAGGACCTTGCGTCCCCTGTTCACCTCTTAAGGATAAATAGTAGTTGTGATTTAGAGTATCTTTAATACTCAGTGCAACTGTCCGTTTGTCTTCTTTGTTGAAGGGTAGAAATCTGAAAACATCCATGTTTATCTCTGCTCAAACAAGAAAAAAGAAAAATTTTAAAATGCATTCATTTTTTTCTCTTCAAATATAAATAATAGATAATGTAACCATCAAATTGGTGTATTAAAACTTAGTATTTATTGATATATGTGTTTGTGGGGGCAGGGGTGTTGGTCATATAAAGGTCTTACTCTGCAGCTGCATGTATATGCTTTTTAACTCGACCTGTAGCTGCTTAAGAACTATTAAGTTTATTTTCTCTTAAATGTATGTTTTAATTTGAGGGTTCAATTAACCTCCCTAGCGCACTGCTGAGGTCCAGATTTCTGTACCAAAAGTGCACCATAGACTTCAATGGTAAATTTTTCTTTATGTTGTAGGCATGTAACTTCCACAAATATGTCCGCACAAGGGTCCAATAGACACCCTGACTATAATAATGTTTGAAACAAACAATTATGTAAAATAATTTTTTTTTTTTTAAATAAAAATAATGAAAAAAAAACCCATTTGCACTTAACCCTCTCTAACCTGGTGTGATAAAACACCAGGGAAGAAAGGGTTACTGCAAATGGGCACATCTGGGGCATCAGGGACTTTATTCTGGCGATATTTAGTACATAGGGGGAGTTTGAAAGCAGTTTTCTACATAGAAAACTGCTTTCATGCTATTTACTGTACAAATCTTCCGCCGCCTCCCCGAGTGACGTCATCACGTCACTCGGAGCGGGAGGAAGACACGAGCAGCCGAAGAGGAATGTCGCATGGGGACACAGGGACAGCGTGAGTATGCGCTCTCCCAGAGCCCCGACTTGTACTGGACGGCAGCACCTCGTCCAGTGCGATAGAAGCAGTTGGAGCGTTGGACGAGGTGCTGCCGTCCCTAATGCTAGGGTGGTTAAGCTTCAGGTACCTACATATAAACATAGCTATTTTTCCAGTTACTAATGTTGATCAAACAAACTTAATTTATTATGTTCCTCATGTAAGGGTTTAAACCAGGAGTGTGCAAACTTTTTTGGCTCATGGGCTACAAAGAACCTATAAGGGTAGCCTGGTCCCAAGTCCTCCCAGCCTGGGTGGGACGTTTAAACATATTACATTAATAATCTGATAAATGTTTCATACCTCTGGGCAAACTACAGTCTCTTGAAGGAAACCATAACAATCATCCTCTAAGAATTATCTCTGCTTATTGCAGGGAATTTGTGGAGGGCAGCCAGAGCATCATGATACACCAGGGCTGTATAAAAAGACTAAACGGGCTGGATATGGCTCACAGGCCGTAGTTTGCTACATCTTTGAGTAGTTTTAACCATCTCTGAACTTCTACATACCTGGTTTTTTAGCATCTCTCCCTTGTAGAAACGAAGCCACAAGTTCACAATCTTCTGAAGACTTTCTCAGCATCAGATACTTGCCCCTGCTATCACAAATGCTAAATACGTATGTGGTGAATTTGGGTTTGGCCATAAATGTCTCACTTGCTTCTTCAATGAAAGTGTCTTCTAATGAAAGATAAAAGGGTGCAAGTTAGTTTATGTTTGAAAGCACCAAAAAAACAAAAGTATATATATATATATATATATATATATATATATATATATATTTATCTTAATAAAAAGTATAATAAAGAAGAGAATTTCGCCACATAACCATAACAGTAATGTTTTTTTTAGACTGCGCTTTTTATTTGAAAGCACATTGTAGTAAAATACACTATATTGATTTGTTTCTGTGAATAATTGCAGTCAAAACAGTTTGCACATCTGCCTATCTTTGATGCCTTCATAAAAGTAATTTCAATGTATTAAGGAACATACCCTCCATGGTATTCAGTAGATCTTTGTCATCAAACATGCAAGTTTCTTCAAATCCATTACTTCTTGTAAACCTCCCAATAATAACTATTAGTTTGGTGACTTTCTTGAAGGACGGCTCAACTTTTCTTGGCTTTTGAATGTCCCAATGGGTAGAGGTGTAGGCTTCCCATCCTAAAGGGTCCATCATGTCCTGTAAAATAAATATATGTAAACATAAAGCACATTTAGAATGATTAGTAAAAACATGAGAAATATTGTCTGTCAAGGCCAGGAAAGGTCAGACTTTTTTGACTTGCGAATTACTTTTAAAATAACCAAGTAGGAATGATTTACCATCAAAATAAATCAGTAAAATGGTAAGCATTTATTTATTAATATATATCAAGTATTTTTTATGTTAGGTATATTGTTTACCTTACATAGCAGCATAAGCCTGTATGGCAAATTTTTGGCTATTATCTCACTTATTGTGTTAACCCCCTATTATTTAGGGAATCCACATCCTACAACGGTATGAAAAATGTGAACTGATTATCATGTAATCAGTTTGTATTTCCCGTCCGCCCCCTCTTCCCTACACATTCCGGGAACCATAACTGACCCAGGCATCTTGGAAATCTATGTCTGTCATATAATACAGGTATATGGTGAGGGCACTCACACATCATTGATGATGCCAGGGAGGTGGGACAGGACACAGAGGGATAGTGTGGGCAAGGCTGGAGAAGGTAAGCTACTCCAAGTGTGGCTTGGGGTTACCACTATTGGTAATTTAAGTCAACTCCAAACCACATTCTGGAATATCACTAAGAAGGATTAATAAAGACGAGGAAAATAAGCAGGGCTCAGCAATCTACTTCCATTACCAGTAGGGGTGGGTACTCCTGGTCTAGACATATTGAGCAATTAATAAGGACATATTTTACTCCCAACTGTTCATGTCAATAGTCTGTGTTTATTCTGTTTTGTGTTAATAAAATTTTACATGCTGTTCTCAGTTCATTCTCAATCAGTCAATGTAAAAGGACATTATTTCCAACCATAACCTACCTTCATTTCAGAAGAACCATCTGCGTAAAACTCTTCTTCACTAAATATGAAAGAAAAAGTTTTTTTTTATGTAATGTAAGTAAACACAGGCAAAGTATTGCAGAACACAGCCAATGTGATTACTACACGGGTTAGTGATTTTCAGACAAATCTAATCTTATACACAGCTTAAATCTCAACATTTGCAATATTATGAAATGATTTATTGTCCATACCTGTAGCTGTCCATTGCAAAGTCATATAATTCGGGAACCACTGCCATTGTACTTCCTGTGGGGGGAATAATATGATAAATACATTTATATATTTATTACACTATGCCTTGTTGTCGCACTAATATATTCAGTGACATTTGTATAGAATAGGAAATAAAGAATTCATACCTTGCGATTCAGAAAAGCAGCGCAGTGAGAGTTGTCACTTTCCTCAGCAAGAGGACTGTTGTCTGAAGCTTTGTGCTAGTGAACCTGGCTTTACATCTCCCTCCAGCTACTTAAATATCCAAGGGAAGGCGTGACCTCGAATTCTTAGGCAATGTAGGATTTTCACTTCTGTCCCCCCACCCCCTTAGGAACTGAGCATTGTAAAACATTTAATTGTTGTGCATAAACTGGCTTCTCAGGATGTGGTTTCTAAACTATATTGCATCATATTCAGAGTATTTCCTGGGTTCAGTGGAATGTACTGATACTATGGGAATATTATTACTTTTAGAAAGGTGTTGGAAATGTTTATGTAAATTAGTAAATAAAATATTAGTGAAGCATTGACCAATCATATGCAAGAAAAACTAGCCTCTAAAATTCATCACATTACCATATCCAAATGGTAAAAATAAAATAAATACATTCTAAAATAAGTAAGCTTTAAGTTTGGAATCATTTTCCAATGGTAATAAAACCATACCTATACCAATTTCAAGGAACAGCAACACAATCTGTTGATTACAATATCCTCTTTTAATAATTTTGAATGAAAAATAATAAGGAAAAACGACAAAATTCATACACAAGGGTTAAAATTAATAAATACACATGAGGTACATTGTAAGGGGAAGTGTGTGTGTGTGTAGGGGGGGGGGGGGGGGGGGGGGGGGGGGGGGGGGGGGGGGGGGGGGGCTGTACACATACACATTAGGAAGCTCTTATCAAATTAGTCCAAAACATTCTTTTGAATACTATTTAATTATGTATTACATTAACTTACCTAGAGTACATCCAGAAAGGATTCCAGCCGGAAGCTTCCATGTCTGCCTGTTAGCTACAAACTCCGTTCTGTTCACAGCTGGCAAGAAGAGAGGAATAGTGCAGATTCTACCACTCTCCCCCGTCTTCTGCCTAAAGTGGGCTCTCTAGTGACACCATTTTTGTGGCTGAAATTGGGTACTGCAGGGGATTTTTTCCCAAATCATTAGAACATTTTAAATGTTTTTTTGGTTTTATTCTGCTCTTAAAACCTGATGGTCCAGTGTGTCTTATAGCCTGAAAAATATGGTATGTGAATTATATAGTAATGATTAATGATGATAATAAAACAATAATTAATTTTTGGAATATTTCTCTGGCCCCTCTTTACATCTCCAGCAATTTGGGGATGATACCATGTGTCACAAACCTTCCCCCAATCAATCCGTATCCTTCGTCACAGTCGCAGTCCTGGTCCCAGCCACTGGGAGCCCTCGGTCTGCCTTCTTTACTCTGAACAGGCCAAAAGTGAAACCAATTGGCTGGAGGGGTTGTGAATGCAATACACTATACAATCCACATACAATCTCGGTAATTGTATATGTATATATCGGTATCACGGCCACCACTCCTGGAAAATGAGCCAGAAGTCTCCTAACTAACTTATCCCTGTGAAAAAAAGTTAATTCAAAATAATCTATCTAGAAATAACAATATCTATATCACTAGTTAACATCTCTTCAGTTGCTTAGATTCTTTATGGGTCATTCAGAACAGGTACAGACTGAAATGATTAAGATCATTTATTTTAAAAGATAAAATCGTGCATAAAAATATTAAAGAAAAATGTAACAAAAACTAACAAAAGAACAGATTTTCGATAGTAAAAATAAACGGGATAAAACAGGAAAAAGAGAACTTGTCTGAGGAGCAAGAGTTTACCAGAGGAGAAGTGTCTTTAGAATTGAGTCCAAGTATTGCAATCCAGCGGTCCAATTCTGAGGTTGTAATGACGGGTATCAGAACTCAAAGACAGCAGTTTGAGGTAAGAACACGGTTTCAGGACAATCCAGGACAAGATTTAGACAAGACAAGAACTAAGACAATCAATAAAAAGATGGAGGATGCTTTAACCCCTTCTTCCTCCATGAGAGGAGTTGACACCAAAGCTGACCCAACATCTCACCTAGTGAGTAAGACAGCCTCCTCATTAGAAGGGACAGGGCAGTCATGTACATATGAATATATTCTTTACCAGCATGGTTTCCCGAATTCATAGAGACCAAACATGAATAGTTTATGCCATGCCATCCCAGGGAAGCTAAGATCTCAGTATTGGAATGCCACATACACTCCATCCATACATTACAGTGTGTGTGTAGGGGGGGGGGGGGGCTATAGTTCAGTTCAGTATAGTATAGTTTTTACATTCCTGGGTGCTTTCCTTTAAAGCTTAAATCCAGCCACTAATATTTTATTCATGTTTACAATTCTTATCAGGATTTTATTTCTGTATGAGGTCTAATAATGGAAATGTACTGGAATCCTGTTCCTGTGACATATACAAGCAGGTCAATTTCTGGGTTTACAGCTCAGCTACGCTCAAATAACCAACTTGTAATTATGTATGTCATAGGTCAATCCTACAACAATTTGTTATTCAACAAGAATTGCTCAATAGAAGAAATTCAACACTTCCCCAAAGCAAAATGAACATCACTTCTTTTTTTTCCATAGAAAAGGGTATTTTTTTAATTGGTTTAGGATTGCTAGAGTGCCCAATAACTGAGTAGACACTTATTGAGTAGATGATGTTTCATTGCTGGGGCAGATGTGCTGGTCGGCATGCTTTACCTTTGTCATTATGGCTTTTACTTTCTACCTATAGCACAGCTTTCCTGAGCAGAAGGTTTTCTGAGAAAGTTCCTGTATCCTCTTCCTCAGTTAACATATTCTAGCACGTACTTGTCCGCCTCAGCACGTACTTGTCCAAAAAAAAAAATATATATATACATATATATATATGTGTGTGTATATACAGTGGAGGAAATAATTATTTGACCCCTCACTGATTTTGTAAGTTT
>CM070034.1:113448318-113460184 GCA_036250615.1 Ptychadena robeensis
CAGTAGCAGTGCTGGACGAGATGCTGCCGTCCTGACCGCTAGGGCGGTTAAGGTTGTCCTATCTTGAACCACTTTTGTAGGCACTAACAACTACACCTCACAAGCCTCTATTTTGGATGCGTCCCATCTAGCCATCATAGTCATCTAGCCATCATAATTTTGGCATCTCAGAATCACACAGATCATCATTTTGCCTGTTTTTCCTCTTTCCTACACATCACCTTCAAGAACTGACTGTTTACAGTACCCCAAACAATCACACCCTTGGACAGGATAATAATCAATCTTATTTACTTCAATGGCCATCTGCTGAGGATGAAAAGAAGAATTTATATATAACATCAATTCTTACCATTATTGACAACACAGGAGTATCTTGGTTTCCTTGTTCAGCTTTGCAAGAAAAATAGTGTTTGTGATTTTCAAAATCTTTAATACCCAAAGCAACTGCTAATTTGGCTTGATTGAAACGTGAAGCCCTAAAAACATCCATGTTGATCTCTGTAAAAAAAAAAGGGGGGGAAACTGCATTATTTTGTGTTATTTTCCTCCACAAATACATAAAACATCAACTGTAAGCCAAGGATAGGCTGTCCTACTCTTTATAAGGAAAGGATCTAAAAATTCAACAATTTATATTTTATTGTATCTAGAATGCATTTAGCTGTTTTAATCTGAGGGTTTAGATTAATTTAACCCATTAACTGCCAATTCTTTTTCTCCTTTATGATGCTACTGGATTGCAAAAAAATTCTATCACGGACAATATCCTGTTGGAGGTTGTACATGGCTTTAGTAAGTGGGTTAAAGTACCTGATCACTCAATGTGGATCATGGTTTTTAATGAGTTCCAGCAGCGTTCATTTTTAGAAATCTGTTATTTTAATAAACTTAAGCTGGCCATAGACACCTCGATCCATGGTCGGCTTGTAGCAGACTTGTGATGTTACAGCATGGTGACGTCACTACGCTGTGAGGAGTTGGCTACAGAACTGACTGGAATCCTGTCTGCTCCACCTACACAGGGGTTCCCGGCAGATTGTAGCCAATTAACTTGGAGGGAGAGGAGACTCCACCTTTAAATTTACTGCCTACAACAGGATCGGACACAAAAAGAACCAGCAGGATGGGCTGAAACCTCTAGGTGGGCCCCCCTGTAGTAGCAGACGAACGACCATTATGCCTTTGGCGGGAGCGCGCACACCGGTTGATCGCCCGCAACTTTGGCCGGGAATCGGCACGTCTATGGCCAGCTTAGGTGACTAAGATCCTCATGAAAAAGTAAAACACAACAAAATATTTCTAAGAGAACACCAGATATAATATAACGTACCTGGTTTTTTAGCATCTCTCCCTTGTAAAAACGAAGCCACTAGTTGGTAGTCTTCTGCAGACCTTTGCAGCATCAGATACTTCTGCATGTTATCCCGAATGTTGAATACCAACGTGTGATTGTAGGTAAATTTGGGTCTGCTCATAAATCTCTCTTCTACATTAGTTATATCAGTTTTTTCTACAGGGACAAAAAAGGTGCATGTTAGCCAACGTGCCGTCTTTGACTTTAAGTTTTTTAGATAAGTTAAAGTAAGTAAAGCCGGCCAAAGACGTGCCAATTCCCTGCAGGCGATCGACCAGCGTACGTCACCACGCTGTAATGAGTCTGGTACAAGCCAGCCATGGGTTGACATATCTTTGGCCGGCTTTAGGAACCACCAGCATAGGAAGTTACAATTCATACAGAACGACACATATGTAGGTAACAATTTTGCAAACAATTTTATATTCTAAGCAGAGGATGGGCAAACCTTTTGACTTATGGCCCATATTGGCTTCTTAAATTTGATAAAGGGGCCGGACCAAGAGCCTATAATGGCCGACACCCCATAGGTGTGCCAATTCAATGCTTCGTCAGCATCACTAATGATGGCAGTGATGTGTAATAGGCAATGTGTGTTATCTTTTTAAATTTCCTGAACTTAAAAAAAATGCTCATTCATGGCAATAAGCAAAGATAATTCCTGGAGCCTGTTGTCACCATGAGGTTGCACACCCAGTGTCATGATCACACTACTGCATCTGCAAGGCAACCTTTTGACACTTCTAGGCATTACATGCAGTCATTGCAAAGAACATGCGCAGGGGAGCATCTTTTTAACAAGGTGACAAAGGACCAATAAAGAAAGATAAATGGGTGGCATCCAGCCTTAGTTTGCCCACCCCTGTTCTAAGCCATAATTTTTGTGAATTGCTGCTTCCTTACTTTGTATTAAAACAATTATAAATGCCACAAAACAAAAGGCTTTAGTAGATTTTTATTTTGGGGTATTATAGAATTATTCTGCAGTTTCAGCTTTATTTAAATTTTCCTTATTGTATTTTTTACATTTATCAATGTTCCTTGTAGTGTGGGTTTCCATATTTGGCAAGTTAATGAGCATCCCGGCCTGAGGACCGTGGAGGCAAATTAATTAAGACTAAGATGTTAGGTATGATTTACTAAAGCTAGCCACACACGGGTAAATTCCTGTGCAATCAACCTCCGATACATCACAGCGTGGTGACGGGATCAATTAAAAGGAAATCAATGTGCACCACATGGGCACATCGATTTCCATTCAATGGGGACCCCGGGAAGCCCTTCTCCCCAGCTTGTAGCGTGTACATCAGAACACGATCTACAAGCTGGGCAGAAATCCATCCTCTCTCCTCACAGCAGCGTTGGCTTCAGTGTGAGGAGTGCTGGCTCCATCCCCTTCACACTGACAGTCGGACTGCTGTGTAGAAGCAAGGCTTGAGCCGTCTGTTCCTATACTTTGCATGAAGATTCTTCTTCATGCAAAGTAATGGAGATTGAACAGGGTTTTCCAACATGTTGGAACCCCGTTCAATCGAGTTTCTTCAAGCAGGCTCTATTGATCCTGCTCGAAGGTAAGCACTCACCTAGCTTAAAGGAGTGGGGGATCTTTTCACTTAACTTTTTTGTCGATCAAATGAAAAATCGAGTAACGAACAACTTAGAAAGTTATCAATATCGAACAAAAAATCGATCTAAAGTTATCGGACATGTTTGTAGATTTTGATCTAAGTGGTAACCATTGAATGCATATCGAACATGTAAAATTATTTAATTTGACCATTTTTGTTTGATAAATAATAAAATAATAATGGTAATAAAAACCGAACAATAGTTTGTTCGAGTACATACAATGCAGTTTTCATCGTGTTCAGAATCAAATCGAATAAAAACAAGTATATAAACAAGTATATACATTCGATATATGTACAATCGATAGTCAAATGATCAAATATCCTGTTTGAATCGATAGTCGATTGTCCAAAAATCTATACGTGTAATAGCAATAATACAGATACAGTTTATTAAGTTTGCCAACTGCAAAATGTATCTAACAACAGCTGAACAAAGCAAATCACAGCTGAGCCCTCCTAAAAAACCATAAGGATAAATATCATACATATGATACTTTTGCCACATAAGTACACTTTATTTATTAAGTGTTAGCACAGTTGCTTATCTTTAAGGTGTTAGGTAACTTACCCTCTACAAAGAAGTGATTCAGTAGGTCGTGGTCATCAAACATGGAAATTTCTGCAAACCTCTTCCCTCTTGTCACCTTTCCAATAATTACTATTAGTTTAATTGCTTTCTTAAAAGATGGCACAGCTTTCCTTGGCTTCCTAATATTCCAAGCTATCCCAGATCTGCACCTTGATGGGGTAGAGACTTTCCATCCTAAATAGTCCATAGATACCTATATACACAAATATATAGAAAATTTAGACTGATTAGTTAAAATATGGGACATGTTGTCTGTTTAGCCACGATAAAAAATTAAACAGGACATGATATCTTAACAACGAAAAGATCATATCAACTGCTGTATTTGAAATTAATTTGAAATTCACATCTAATGCAGGTCATAAAAACCTCATAGGCTTTAACTGAGCAGAAATTGCAATTCAGGATCAGTGTATCGATATAAAGATTGCCATGCTATTCTGTTTCATCTCAATCAGTCAACGTAAATTCCAACTACATTATTTACCTTCATCTCAGAAGAACAATCTGTGTAAAATTCTTCTTCGCTAAACAAAGAAAGAAAAAAATATATTTTAAATGTTTGGTAAATAAACACAGGCAAAGTGTTGCAAAAGAGAGCCACCAACTTGCAAAAAGAGTTTGTGATTTTTTAAAAAGATATCAATATTTATTATACAGTATGTATATATATATATATATATATATATATATATATCTCAAATAGTGCAGATAAGCCCAATTCACAATATCAATTTATTGCTAATCCATAAAACAAAACTTAAATGCAAATAATACATATATATATATATATATATATATATATATATATATATATATATATAATCTTTACAATTTTACTAAAAAATGTATTGTGCGTACCTGTAGCTGTCCATTGGGAAGTCATATAATTCAGGAACATTTGCCATTGTACTTTCTGTGTGAAAATATTATGATAGAAATATTAATATATTAACACTGTTGCAGTACAAATATAATCAGTAACATTTTTAATCAAATAGAAAAAAAAGAATTCAATAATAATAATAATAATTCATACCTATTTACTTTCCTCTGTAAGAGGACTGTTGTCTGATGGTCTGTGTTGATGAATCTGGCTGTACAGCTCCATTCAGTTACTTAAATAGTGTTAAGTAGTAGGTGTGACCTTGCATTTTTAAGCAATGAAGGATTCCACATCCTTCCCTTACTTCCTCCCCTTTCCATTAGAACTTGCGTATCAGGATGTGGTTACTGTGTTGTATTTCCTCATAATATTCATCAGATTGATTTCTTAATTTTCAGTGCAATACACTGATACTACAGGCAAATTGTAATGTTCACATAAAATGTCCAATAAGGTGAATATTGATAAAAATCCATTCACATCATTATTATCACCATATTTACAAAAATAAGTGGGATTTTAGTTTGGAAAGTTACTATTCTTTTTGCTTAGTAATTGTTCCCCACTGTCTTAGTAACTTAACTTTAGATTGGCAACTGCAAAGAGCTTGAATTAGTAGAAATCAGTCAACTAATCTGTCGTTGTTATTTACTATTTTGCAGTTTATTATTTGGGATGTGAAGTTTGGTCCATTATAGTGAAAATTTTAAAAAGGTGTGGGAATGGTGCAAATACCACTGGGTAACACCCTGCAAGTGCATTGGGGAGATATCCAGCTCATAGACTCCAACGTAATAGCGAAATTATCCAACCTTCATATTCACATTTGAAGCCACAGTACCAATAAAAAATACCAAAAGGGTGCAGAAACCATACAAAGTCATACCAGAGTGGGATCAAATAGTTTTTAATGGCATTTTCATAATCTGTTTTTTCAGTAATTAAAAGGTTAAAAAAGTTCCCCCCAACTTCCATCACTTTCCTTTAAGGGTCAAGTGACTCACAGCTACGAGGGGTCCCACAAAGCCTGCCGACTGAATAAAACTTTATAGCTAGATGAATTGAAATCTGCCCAGCAGTTACAATGGTCCACTCCCCCCCCCACCTATTGTATACTCTATTACCCAACCTATTAGACTGTAAGCCCATCCGGGCAATGCCCTCTACTCCTCCTGTGTCTTAACCTTCCTGGCAGTTCACTGAGGTCCAGATTTCTGTACCAAAAGTGATACAGTGTTTTGCCTTTCCGCCCCCATCGGCGTCCCGGTGACGCCGATGGGGGCAGAAAGGCTCTGTTTGCTTGCAGCACTGTAGAAATGCTGCAGGCACACAGAGAGCCACTGGTTGCGCCTGATTCCGGCACGGGCGGAGTTTGATTCACGATCAGACTGCACCAGTACTTGCTTCGGGCGAAACGCTAGGGAGGTTAAACCAGCCATAGACGCTATGCTTGGCGGGTGTTTATCGAACAATCGGCCGCAGCATGATGACATCATCATGCCATGGTCAATCGTTCGAAATACACCATTTACGATTTGACAACCAATACTTTGGATGGGGACCCTTGTCCCCATTCAAAGTACTGGCGATCGACCAGAGAAAAACATTTGTTCTCTGGCTGATCAAAGTTTTGTGCGAGTACGAACGGTTGCTCCAGGTGGGCGCATTCATTTTGCGATTGATCATCAAGCGATCACCCCGAATGCGCATGGTGATCATTCGCAAAATCGGCCACAGATTGAAGCGCTATGGCCGGCTTTAGAGGTACAGAAAAAAAGATTTTTTTTTATAAGTTTACACTTGTTTTCTTTTGATTTGGATTGAATAAAACATTTATAAAACATTTATCAAATCCAATCAAAATAAAAAACAAATGTAAAAAAAAAAAAGAAAAAAAAAAATCGAAGAAATTTTTTTTTTCTGTACCTTTAAATCTCCCGCCCGGCACGTGACGTCATCAGGACCAGAGTGCCGATCAGGGAAATAGCCGGAGACATCGGCTATTTCTGGATCGGCTCAGGTGCAGCCGGAGACAGATCCCACTTAAGGTCCCCATACACGTGTCCGATTCCCAACGGATTCCGGGACGATCGATTCCGGGCGCGTGCACGCCAATCGATCGTCCCGGAATCGTGTGAAGCCCACCTTGTCCGATCGATCACGTCCGATCGATCGGGGGCCCAGAATCGGATCCGACAGAGAACCAACATGTTGGTCTTTCTGATCCGATTCAGCACACATCAGGGGGAGTTGCCATTTGTGAAGTAAGCGATCGGACACAGAATCGTCCAGGAATCCGTGGGCCAAGGTGGTAGGGACAGGCTTAATTGGGCGATCGATTGGACATCCGATTCCATCTGGCATCGCGGAATCGATCTGATGGGTGATCGATCGGCCATGGAATCGGAACATGTATGGCTAGCTTAACAGAAACGCTCAGCGGGAGCGTTTCTGCTAGTGGGATCCACTTTGAGCTGGATTATAGAAAGACATTTCTATAATCCAGTCCAAAAGTTAAAAAAAAAATAATAATAATTTTTTTCTTTAAGACCGGGACCCGGAAGAAGCCGGCGAGGAAGAAGATCGCGATGGCGGCCGGACCAGGTGAGCTACCACGCTATGCCCGAACCCAGTGAGTTCGGGCATATCACTAGGGAGGTTAACATGTTCCTGTGTGTACTATATTGTGTTGTAATATGCGTAATATGTTGGCGCTATATGAATAAATTATGATAATAATAATAATAATGGTCGATGTCTCAATGTTTGCAAACAAAACTTTAATAAGGACATTGCACACATGCAGTGACCATGAGACATTTTGGCCATCTCTACTGCTGTGGAAACCCCTAAAACAATAGGACTTAACAAATCAAGGATGTATGTAACATGGAATGTAACCCATTGATACTTTAGTGCATTCTTCAGGCCATACATTGTTGTGCTTGCCATATGTAAGAGGTCCATAACAATATGATTTTATATTTTTATGTACATTGTGATTTAATAAATTAGATTTTTAGCAAAACTGTGAGTGATGCTGAAAGCCCAGTCTTTAGATATGGAATTGTGCTTTAAAAAATGAACATAAAATTGGATATTGGTTATTCAAAACCAGTGAAAGCATCAGGGTATGGGTTTCTTTCCGTGGTATAACACATATTTCCTTTCCAAGATAAGCCATAGTTAAATTTTCATTTTCTTAATGATCCGAAGAATAAAAAAACACAAAAAAGCGATTTGATTAAATGTATTAATTCAAAGTCAATAATAATTCATTAATAAAAATTTATGAAATATAGAGTTCACAAATATAAAAACCATACAGCATTTTTTGTCCCTTTAGGTTAATTTAAAAGCAGCAAAGACAAGGCGTTTATATCATATAATATTTAATATCCGGTTGTGTTATGTATCATTGGCAATAAATATTAAAAAAATATTATAGTATCAATATAAATACAATACAGATAATAAAACTTCACGGAGTAATCTTCTTGAGAGGGAACTTTACAAAAGTAAATACAATATTTTAGTCATGTCAGGCAGTTTGGATCATTTTAAGAGCATATTGAGGTATATTACAAATACAATATGTGGGGTTTGCACTGTACACGGTACAGACATTCATTGTATTAGATCTGAGGAGAAATCACTTCAATTTTTTTTAACTTCTTTTAGATAAAAATTTCTTCTGTGCTTCTGATCAGTTTCAGGCATAATTTTCAAAGGCTTGTCTGCATCCTGAGAGGTACAGATAACACATTCAGGGAAAGCTACCGAATGAAAAATATTTGAGTCGTCGTTAGGCTTCACTTTAAACAAGTATGGTCGTAGCTCGTTCTTCTCTGAGATGTTTATGTTTTTCTGCCAATAAAACACCAATAGGAACAGTTTAGTTGACATTTTGGAATAAAAAATTTAATCACAAAAACATCAAACAATCATAGATTATGGAAAAGACTTCTGTCATGGACCAGCCCATTCAGTGGGATCGGACCAGATGGGCTGTCTGTGGCCACCTCCCCACCCCCATTCTCATTAATATCTTTAGTAGCAGTGACCCCTCTTCGGTAGGTATCAACCATTGCATGCAGGGAACACCCACTTCACCTGCTTTAGATAATGTCCCATGACAGTCAATTTAATGTAGACTTTTCAAAAGTTCTTAGATCTTTACCCTTTTACTGTTTTGATTGCTTACAACAGGGGGTAACAAGATAGACTAGTTTCACACAGAAGTTTTTGAAGTATTGCAGCCCTAATGAAACACCTTGGATGGTACAAATCTTTCTCTGATCGTAAGACAATATTATCCGAGCTTTACATAGACTCTATAATCAATTAAACTCTAGGTCTATTAGATTGTAAGCCCGTCCGGGCAGGGTCCTCTACTCTTCCTGTGTCATTGTATTGTACAGCGCTGCGTGATATGCTGGCGCTATATAAATAAATGTTAATAATAATAATAATAGGTCCTGTCATTATCCTTATCATATGCAGTACTTCAGCTTTTAGGGGATATATTTATATATTTGCTCATATAGGACCCAATAACAGTTTTTTTTTTTAAATTCAAGTCCCAATAACTGTTTTGATTGCTAACAACACATATACTTCCAGGGCTAACAGGTGGTAACAAGATAGACTAGGTTCACACAGGCATTTTTGTAGTATTGTAGCCCTGATAAAACGCCTTGGAGTTTGGAAAAACTTTAAGCCCTATTAGACTATTATTACATACAGTATATTGCTGGTGTTTTTGTGGCATTGTGTTTTATGGGCGTTTTTTTTAAAAGCCCATTGACTTCACAATTCTTGTCCAATGGTTATTTGATGGATTTTTGTAGTAAACCCACTCACTTCACTTCCATTTATTCAAATTAACTGTCCACATTTGCATTTTTGCAGATGCTCAGATGCATTATTACATCCCACGGTGGTAGGTTACAGATCAAGAGAGA
Organism: Ptychadena robeensis; assembly: GCA_036250615.1. Classification (NCBI taxonomy): domain Eukaryota; kingdom Metazoa; phylum Chordata; class Amphibia; order Anura; family Ptychadenidae; genus Ptychadena; species Ptychadena robeensis. The sequence goes on from CM070034.1 coordinate 113,457,746, forward strand.
AGATAGAATTCAGGACAAATGTAACATGCGTGTGCACAGGGATTTTTTATATTGATTAACATGTTACTAAAAACCAGATCTCAAAGAGGGGGGTGAAAATATCCTGTCCCACCGCCAAACCATGGCACACCCCCTCAAGACATAGCTTTGGCGTAGCCCGGAAACACACAAAAAGCTTTCAACATTAGCAAAAGTCAATAATCATTTCTTACCTTTAGTAACAACACTGGAGGGTTTGAGCCTCCCTCATTAGGTGTGCAACATAAACTGTAGGTGTTATTCTGATCTGTAATATTCAGTGTAACTACCCCTTCTTCCATGTAAGTTTTGATGCTTATGGTACCTAAAAAAATATATCTTATCTTAATATCTTAAAGAGAAGCATATATCATCGGACTTTCAATTACCATTGGATCAATTTTAGGGGAGAACTGAAACAATATGACTTGGGGGAGGAAGACAACCTCTTGGCCTATAAAGAAATATGTACCAAGAGTTTATTTAGCTGGTTTAATATCTAAGGCTTCAATTTAACTTATAGTACCTTTTATATTAATATATTATAAATCTGTTGTGTCTACCAATTGATATAACTCAGCCTTCTCAAACTGTGGTTCATGACCTCCTCGGACGTTGAACGACCATTTTATAGGAGTTCACCTAAAAAGGATCAGAAGTGATGCCCACAAGCAGGATGGGAAGTTAGGAGGGAGAGTAATGACACCTTCCCATCCCATTCCCATCACCTTCCCATCCCTTTTAACTAAGGAGGTATGAGGTGTTACTTTCCCTCTTAAGTCCCACAAACATGCAGCTACTGTTGCATGATTCTCGAGGGACCAATTGCAGCGTGATGATGTCACATCATCATCACAGCAAACGAACTGGTTTTGTCTGAAACGCTAGGGAGGTTAAAGGTCTGAGAGATCTTTAAGGAAATCTTTAAGGAAATAATAGAATATCACAACCTACCTGGTGTGTTTTGTCCTTGCTGTTTTGAAGCCACAAGGTAGAAACCTTCTGTAGACTTTTGCAGCATCAGATACTTCCCAACCTCATCCTGAATGTGTACTTGGCTTTCACTGATTTCTTCCAAAAAAAGGAAAAGAAAAGAAAAAGACGCATATTAGCTATTAGCTATGTATGCTTAAATGGTTTCATACACTTGGGAGGTTCTATAAACCAATTTTTAGTGAGGAACCATCAGTAAGAACAGGAAGTTACAATTTATCCCCCACACTACATGTGTTACATGTTATAACATTCTCAATGAATGATATATTCTAAATCCTACTTTATGAAAAAAAATTTTTCATTGAGCAGATTTTTGGGAACCACAGATTTCATCCAAACTAATGTTTTCATGCAGTTTATCAGATTGTACTGTTCTGTTTTTAGATGTTGTGGTAGTAGACTGCTGAAGCAAATTAATTTACTCTGATATTTTAGGGCTGATTTACTTAAGGAGTGGGGTATCTTTTACTTCAATTAAGGTCACCATACAAGTTACAATCTAGATGTAATATTTGTGTTCAATTACATTTAGTTTTACCAAAGCTTTGTAATATGTGGGGCTTTCTACACTACTATGTGCACATTCAAGGAGGTCCTTTTAGTACATAGTTGTTGGTAGATCTAGAAAATTGTACAGAGATTGAAAGGTGTATCGTGGGCTTTACTCTATCACGTAAAACATAATTTTATACAACTTCAGTTAAATAAAGCTAGGTATACATGGCTCAATTTGTAAGATAATCAACTGACATGAGTGTTCATGATGCTCTATTGCTCTCAAATCTATAAACAAAAGCAATCTATCTTTTGATTTCTTTGTATACAATGCTTCTTTTGTTTTTGCAAAAATTCAATAAAAACTTAAAATGTAAAAAAAAAAAATCGAGCCATGTATGCTTTTCGTCGGTCGAACTGGGAACTGACATGTCCATAAATCCCGGTCAAACTGTCAGGAAGCTGCGAGCGGGACACGGCAGGCTTCAAAAGAGGGGGCTACCCGTCCCGCACAGCACACAGCCCGGCTCTCAACTTTAACTGTCAGCTGAGAGTCGAGACAAAGGATAGGAGGCAGAACCGCGCTGCACTGTGAACACATCACAGGCAGAGTATGGGGTTAGCCCCCCTCACTGCAGCCATCCTGTGTCCGTAGGAAAATATCTCACAACATCAAGTGTACACTGGACCAGGCTCCTCATAGAACGGGAATCTGTGTGCAAAGTGGTGCACATCGATTCCCATTCGATTGAGCCACGATCGAGCACAGCGTGATGATGTCACCAGCTGTGATCGATTGCTGGTCGATCGCATGGGTATCCACCTGTGTGTGCCTAGCTTAACGACTCCAAACTTTATCTAATAAAAGTTGGACAAAGTAATCCATACAGGTGAGTGGATGGAGCTGTAGACACGTTGGGTTTATAGTGG
>CM070034.1:113515550-113531473 GCA_036250615.1 Ptychadena robeensis
TATATATAGTTTGGGATGGTGTCCACCGCTTACCTGGACTCAGTGATATTCTCTATATAGCTTCAAACACTATGTTAATGATAATGATTACAACTTACGTTTTACATTCGAACAAAATGCTATTGAAATCCATTTTTAGATCTTACTGTTATGAGAGATAGGGAAGGATCTAGTCCTAATAATATACGGACTATGGTGTATAAAAAAACCAACACCATTTTGCATGCCAAGAGCTGCCAAAAACACCATAAGAGCATTAGCAAAAGGTCAGTTTATAAGATTAAAAACAAACTGCTACAAGGAAAGAGAGTGATTTCCTAATAGAAAGCCAGGGTCCTAGAAAAGATCAAATTAAAAGCGACTATTCTCTGAAAAAATTTGATGAAACACCGAAACAAGTGGTGAAAATTGATAGAGAAGCTTTATTAACCTAGCGCTCTTGTGAGGTCCAGATTTCTGTACCAAAAGTGCACCATAGACTTTTATGTTGTAGGCCTGTAACTTTTCAAAATATGTCCGTACAAGGGTCTAGTAGACATCCTGAATATAATATATATATAAAATTATGTAAATAAAAAAATTAATAAAAGGTATCATTTGGATAATAAAATCTCTAAAATACTTATTTTGTATGAAAGATTTTAAAACGGTATGTATTTATATTTTGTTTAAAATAAATAAAAACAATTTATAAAATTTTAATTCAATTGGAAATGTGTTTTTTTATTTGAATTGTATTGGATACAGTTATCACTGTAATCCAGTATAATTCCATTTGGCACCCTCTCTCCCCTGGTGTGATGTCACCAGGTCAATCACACCAAGTCCATCACACCAGGGGAGAGAGGGTGCCAAAGGGAAAAAAAGGTTAACTTCAAAGGGGCACATCTGGGGAATCACTATCTATAGGTATGGAATCAAAAGGTATAGTGATAACCAGGTAAAAATTAGTTCATAACTTATATTTGTTGGGTATACGTCAATTCATATCTAAATCATGTAGTGCATAATCGTGGTGTATGGCTTAGGTAAGTCTCAAATACCTTTTTGTTGGGTACTGCTCATGCAGCTGGGGCCACCCTTTAAATATAAACACACCCCGAAAATAAGACCTACCCTGTCCCAGAGAGAGTAGGTGTATTTAGGCAAGACATGACAGGAGGTGTCCTGTCATGTCCTCTTAACCAAAACCCACTCTGCCACAGACTACCCCTCACCCCCGCGCCTGCACACTGTTTGCTTGCAGGCGCCAACAGTCAGCAGCCAAGAAAGCTACTGCAATTCCTTGTGTTTGAAGCCAGAGTAGCTCAGGTGGCGTTTAGGTGGAACCCTGAACAATCGTCAAGATTGGCAATGTAGAGAATCGCAGCAGGCTCCTGGGGACAGATAAATTACCTTACCTGGTAAAGTGTAGCTTGGGGTGAGTTATGTTATAAACTCACCCCGAGCTAAACTCAAGGCAATTGCCAAGGAGGTTAAACAGGCCAAGTAATGATGGCTACAGCAGTGAATATGACAGACGTAGAACTCTTTTGTGCAGAGCACCCAGAATAGATGACGCTGGGAGGGGGAGCAGGTTCATAAGGCCCATGACAGTCCAATCATTCCTTTTCTTATTGCATAACCTGTCTGGGAGGATCAAAAGGGGATCAGTGATGCAAATAATAACCAACATTGCATAACTACAGAACCTGCTTCAAGATGCCTCATTTTGTTTTCTAGGGAATTCTTGCTTATCATGAACTTTATAAATGTTATTCGTTTATAAAATAAAATTTCCCATTTAGCACACTGTGGTTTTTTGTTGAGCAACATCAGAGAAGCCAAATCGTCCAGCACGTAAGATGGTTTATAAGGGAAGATGATGTCTCAGCTGTAATCTCTACATCACAGTTCATTATCTGTAAGAATAATATAGATATTTAACATGTTTTGTGTAAATACAAAGCTGACAGAATAAAAAGCAGATGTTTTTAAAATGGGGGACCACAACATGGCTGAAATTTTATAACAGTGCTTACAATTGGAATTGTGTTAAATATACAAAATACTGCACAATATATTAACCTTAAAAAAATCTTCTATTTCTTGCTTGATATAAAAATATATACATTTTTCATGAATAAAAAATAATTTTTTATTTAGCAAATTAAGCTACATATCATATTTGCTTACTATTATGTATTAAAAAATATATTTTTGATTTTACTGTTATAGCCCAGAAACATTGCAATAAACTTTTATCTAGACAATAATATAATGGTGCAGCATTTCTATCCCAAGATAGCTATAGATGCCCCTACATTGCACACAGTTCCAGTCTAGTGCCCACACCATTCATCATCAATATCTCCACACCAGAACTATTGTGGGGTTCCAGTGTTATTTCTCCACTTCTAGAGTTCTCCAATCAGCTGGCAGCATAGTTTACATTGTTTCAGGTTTTATTCAGGAGAAATTTCAGACCTTTATGGAAAGACCTCTGCTTCTACATGAGAAAATTTTCTAGAGCAAGAAGGCAGAGGAATTAGTTTTATATTCTGCATCTGGTTTCTATATAAAACTAACATTTGTTCTGCACCTAGAATGTGTTTGGCTGATTTTTGGTTTGTTTCCACTGGACGGCATGGACATGTTGGATTGCCTGCTGCTTTCCCTCAATTTGTAGGCAGCTTGTCTGCTGTTGAGGGAAAGTTAACCTTGCATCAGCGGTAATATGTCCTTTTCAGCTTTTCAAATGTCCTACCAAAAACGCATGATTCGTGGTTTTAGGGCACCTCCAACGCAGAGGTGGTAATTTAAGTCAGCAAACATGAAAAACGGCACACCCAAACAGCATGGGAATTGTTGGCATTACGGTAAGTTATGGGCTGACTGACTAGCAGGCAATTCTGGATAATATATATATATATATATATTGTACAGTTCAGGGAAAATGATCACCAGCACAGCTGGGCGATAAACAAAACGTTGGTTTAATTTCACCAAAAGGAAAACATAAATCAAAACGTGCAGTACACTTGACAACCATTCACTGGTACTTAGTACAGATTTTCAGCTCACCACAGTTGCTCAGTCCACCTGTGTTTTCAAAGGTCCTGCCAGCCCTCCTAGGCATTCCACAGGAGTAGTCTTCTGTAGAGAGTGTTGGACTTTACACAGGCTCTCCACCTGACCACTACTCCCACAGTCCACACCCTCTCTGATCACCTGAGCCTTTTTCAGGCAGTAAGTTCAGTGACAGTAAGCAGCAAATCCCGGAGTGTATGCCGGGTGGAGTAGGTAGGCCCACCCAGATGCTTCCCTCCCACTCCAGAGTCCGGAAACCCAAAAAACCATACCAAGTGGCAACCACCGGTTACCTCTGTCTATCCCCGGATTCCTTACCCAGAATACACTGAGGACCACAATCCATAATATGGGGAGACAAATCCGCCATCCAGGACCTCCACAATATATATATATATATATATATATATATATATATTGTAGGGGTTCAGCTCCAAATGCTGCTCCTAAAACAGCAATCAACAAGATTGTGATCCTTTTTAGGGCTCCTGCCTGTGTTTATTTGCACACAGTTCAAAACACAGTCCCTCACAGGGGTTAATGGCAATTCAAACAAATCCTTGAAAAATGCCAATCCTCCTGGGTTGGCAAACATCCAGCTTCCCAGCAGTAACAGGTCTGGGCCTCACACGCTCTGTAAACCCCCTGTTTCCCCGGCTCCAGTGGCCACAGGTCCAGGCCCCACACTCCTTGTGTGCCCCCCTGTCTACCCTCAGAAGCCCACGGTCTCCTCTGAAGCTGTGTCTCCAACATCCATCAGGAACCCCTGACACACTGGTCTCTGCTCCTTTTGTGGAGACACACCTGGCTCCACTTACCTGCAAAGGGAGCCCTTTAAGAAAACTAAAACAAAACACAAAGCACCCTAATCATTCCCGAACTACTTCCAGGCCACCACAGTGACAGATGGACATTTTTGGAATCATATATGATTTTGCTCCACTTCTCACGTGTACACCACTTTGTATATTGGTCTTTCACGTGGAATTCCAGTAAATTTGATTCATGTTTGTGGCTGTAATGTGACAAAATGTGGAAAAGTTCAATACTTATACGAATACTTTTGCAAGCCACTGTATATTGCATGTACCGTATTTCCCCGATGATAAGACACTGTCTTATATTTTTGAGAAGCCAAAAATATGCCACAGGTCTTATTTCCGGGGGGATGTCTTAATCTGAAGGGGATGGGGACAATGGATGGCACAGACTCACTTTTTTGTGGGTTCTACCGGCTTGGTAACAGACTCCGTTTCTGTAAAGCAGCAGCTTGCCCTTCTTGGGGCGCAGCGCGAGCCTTTGCAGTCACTTCCTGCTCCGCTCTGCACTGCAGCCAGACTGTACAATGCAACCGTATACAGTGTGATCCCAGATAAGGATCAGGTGCAGTTTCCTGTGTATTATAGTTATGGGATGCTTTGACATATATTTCATTTTTATGCATGTTGATACATGCTGCACACAGATGTGATCCGAGCCAGAATTACACCCAAATACGTAAAGCAGACCTGAAAGGTCATTTTAAACAATACATGAATTTTGTAGTGTGTCTCCAGCATTAACAACTTGTCTTCTTTGTTCTGAGTCCCCCTGTAAAATAATCTTAAAGTCCTGTTGATCCAGGACTCTTGTCCACAGCTTGCTTAAGCTAGCCACACATGGTTCAATTTTGGTTCAATCGATGCTTGATTAGATCGAGGAATTCAATCGTCTAATCGAAAATCGATCTTAATCGCATCAACATACACCCCACATTGAGTTTGCGATTGTGGTGAGATTTCGATTCCAAAATATTACTAAAATCGTTGATTTTGGTATTGAAACGTTTGAATTCCAGATTGAAGTGGTCTATGTTATGTATATCTAATCTAATCGATCCAGGAGAAACACCACAAACATCGACGATTATAAAACGATTTTGGCACAATCGACGATGATTTTCCAACATGTCCGATCAAAATTCGATTTGATTTTCTGCCTTCATCGAACAATTATCGTCAATCGTACCATGTGGGCATTCCTCGATTTTCGTTCAATCGATTAATAAATTCATCTAATCGAGCATCGATTGAACCAAAATCGAACCGTGTGTGGCTAGCTTTAGGCAGACTGAACAGATCTGAAATTAACAGGTTGGAACAGACCATTTACCACCGACAGGGGTGCTTACAATGATCAAATAAAGCCTTTAGTTTAAAAGAAAAACCAAACCAGTTTTAAGTGTTAAATATTGTTTGGCAGGGTTTAGGTTTTGTTAGTCACTTATGTAAAGTCCATCCAAATTTATTATACCATCTAACTCTTATTCTCTAGAGCAGTGGAGTGGAGCAGTAGAGACATGCAGTTTCCATGCATTCTACTTATGGTCTGCAGCTAGTTCCCCCACATTCCGCCTCCTGCTTGTCCCTGCCCCAGGCTTCTGTTTCGCTGACATTGGTAGGGGAGGGTGGGTGGATGGTGTGCAATCAACAGAGCGAGAAGAGAATTGACAGCGAGAAGAGCCGAAGGCAGCTGAGTTCTGCAGATCTCTCTCTCCTCTCTCTGGCTGACAGTCGATTCTCACACCGAGGGCTCTGAGTGTCACCACTGGAATACTTTCACGCCCCCCCCCCCCCCCCCCCCATTCAACTGGTGTACACTGACATGTTTTTATTAATTACAATTTTAAATAAGTATATTACCACCACAAATTAAATGTCATTTCAAAAGTAAAATTTAAACCCCCCCCCCCCCCTATGGTATTTCCTTTTGATAGTTTACAACAGTCTGTCCTAGTCTACATGCTGTAAAATGGTCTTCAACTAGTGACTACAACTGTTAGGACATATTACATAGGCTCTGTACTCACTGGAGAGGATATAGTCAGGAAGTGCCTAAAAGAATCTTAAACTGAACAAAAAAAGGTATGTATTGAGCAACAAGTTCAAGGAAAGTAAAACATGTGAATCATCGTGTGAAAAAACGTGTGAATCATCTACACAAACTGAAGGTAGATATACAAAAATCCTATTATATTTGAATAATTCTATATATGGACAATGTGGGTATGTATAAGTAAATTGGGCAATTGTTTATGTAGTTTCTCCTGAAACTGGTGGTGACTACACAATACACGGTAGCACCTGTATTTTTGTACAATCTTTTTGTACTATACTTCGTTTTAGTAAATTTTCATAAACATGTTGGTGTGAATTTAGAGGTGATCACTTTTTTTTAAAACCAACTAGCTGACTTTCTATGTTTATTGCAAATCCCCTGAACTGACATCATCATCAAAAATGTTTTGCTCATGTAGATTTTGCATAAATTAAGTTCAAACACAATTGAATACGTTTGAGGTTTCAGGGCGGACCTGGAAGCATCGGCTGGTACACCAATATGCAGAATCGCTGGGGGATTTCGACAGACAGGTCAGTTTGCCCATAGTTAACTCGGGATGAGTTTTATTAGCTGAGAAACCCACCCTAGGAGGTTTTTTCTTTTCTTTTTTTTTGCTCCTGCAAAGTTCCCTCGCCCCTTCTCTTTATACTCAGCAATTTTGGTGCTAATCACATGTTAAGGGGCTTTGTAATTTACTCACAAAATCTGCTTTTTTGTAACTGTTCATCAACCTGTCAACCCTGGTAGGAAATTCCGGATGGTTTACCATAGATGGATAGATCCGGTTTTAGTTGTCATAATTAACTTCCTCTTTCTGTGGATTTTTTTAACCTACTTATGCACTTAGTAGTTTAAAAATGAATATCTTGGTGTTGATTAAAGTGAAAATATACTCTACAGTTGCAAGAAAAAATATGTGAACCCTTGGGGTTACCTGGAGTTTTGCATTTATTGGTCATAAAATCATCAAGTCACACCGAAAAAACAGTCTGCTTAAGATAATACCACACAAACATTATATGTTTTCATGTTTTTATTGAACATAACATGTAAACATTCAGAGTGCAGGGTGGAAAAAGTATGTGAACCTTTGGACTTAATAACTGGTTGACCCTCCTTTGGCAGCAATAACCTCAACCAAACGTTTGCTGTAGTTGCAGATCCGACCTGCACGATGATCTGGAGGAATTTTGGATCACCACTCTTCACAATATTATTGGGAGGTCTGGTGTGAATCGCTCTCTTAAGGTCATGCCGCAGCATTTCAATTGGGTTGAGGTCAGGACTGGGCCCCAAACCATGATGCTTCCTCCGCAATGTTTTACAGTGGGGATGAGGTTTTGATGTTGGTGTGCTGAACCTTTTTTTCTCCATATATAGTGTTGTGTATTTTTTCCAAACAACTCAATTAGTAGTGCTGTGGATCATCCAGGTGCTCTTTATCAAACTTTAAACGTGCTGCAATATTTTCTTTGGACAGCAATGGCTTCCTCCGTGGTGTCCTCCCATGTACTCCATTCTTGTTTAATGTTTTCCTTATGGTGAATGTATCAGCAAAAAAAGTTTAGCATGTTCCAGAGATTTCTGTAAGGGATTGTTGACACTATAGGATTCTTCTTTACCTCATTAAGCATTCTGAACTGTGCTCTTGCAGGTCATCTTTACAGGTCGACCACATCTAGGGAGAGTAGCAACAATGCTAAACCTTCTCTGTAGGCAGTCTAGATACTATTGTAACTCTTTCAAGCCAACAATTTTTGATTATAGGTCTTCTGAGAGCTCTTTCTGCGAGGCATGCTTCACATCAGACAATGCTTCTTAACACCACTAAACCCAAATCTGGTGTGTGTTAAAGGGCAGGACATCTTTCAGCAACACATCCAATATCATCACACTGATTGGACTCAAGGATGGCTCACTCCTCGCTCCAATTAGCTCTTGGAGAAGTCATTAGGCTAGGGGTTCACATACTTTTTCCACCCTGCACTGTGAATGTTTACATGTTATGTTCAATGAAAACATAAAAACATAAAATGCTTGTGTAGTATTATTTTAGGCGGACTGTTTTTCTATTGGTGTGACTTAGATGAAGATCAGAGCACATTTTATGACCAATTTATGCAAAACTACAATTCACGTAATCCCAAAGGGTTCACATACTTTTCTTACAACTGTACTTCATGAAATAAAAGTTTCCTTAACAACCTTTATGGTTTTTCCCTTATACACACAGTGTACAGTATGTAGGCGTTAGGCTATTTTAGTATTTTTTACTTCATCTAATGTGGTAGAATAAATGAGGAAACCCAGGAATTCATGGCATTGGCACCAAAAATCATGTGATCTAAAGTTAGGCATACACAGCTCGATTTTGTAAGCACAATTAAGCACGGCATGCCCATTCACGACTCTCAATTGTGCTTGAATCTATAAAAAAAATAGAACCGTCCAGACTTTCTTTGAGAGGGATCAATCGATTCCGCTCCATCGAACAGAGAACCAACATGTTGGTAAATCCAGTTAAACTTCTATTACTTTGCATTGGGACCGGAGGTCCATGTATGCCCAGCATTAGACTGCTTGCTTCTGTAGCATTGCCCAGGTCAAACTATTTTTTTTTTATATTCCCCAAGCCTATGTCACACACACTGTACCCGGATTAAACGAATGGAGTATAACCTGGCACTGTGATGGATGTATTCGCACCAAGCTGACATGTTTTGGACCTTTATTGAGGGATGTGCGCAAAGACCTGCTAACTAAAGAAAGCCCGCTCAGCCGCTGTTAAACTGGGAGGACGGCGTGGCTTGGCTGCCCCTTAGATGGAAGGGGTGAGGGGTGAGATCATAGTTGTCCCCTGATTAACCACTGTATGTGCGGTGCACCAGGGTGCTAAAGATGGGCAGTTCACTTTCTTACAAGGACACCTATTGGAAGCCGCATCCATCCACTCAGGTGAGATGAGGGAGAGACTAAAGCTAGCCATACACAGGTCCATCCCTGTTTGATCATCACTACGCTGCACTCGATAGCGGGGCAATCGAACAATTCCCGTTCAATATTGACCCGGTTTTTGTGAGCCGAAAATACTTTACAACAGGGGCTGGAAGCTGCTGACAGGGACTCTCAAGATGCCCCTCCCCCTTGCCTTTGTCACAGCTCTCAGCTGACAGGCAGAGCTGACACAGGCAAAGGGGCAGAGTCGGGGGGGGGGGGGCACTGCAGCAATCCTCTGTTCCTCTCTCAAAGTATTGCCAGCACAATAAATCACATATCTGCATGGGAGGTGGTAAAACATTGCCCAAAGTGAAGTTCTTCCAGCACAACAGATCCCACCACCTCAATGGAGGCAGCAAAACCTTCCTACCGCAAATTACTTCCCACGCATTAGAACTCTCTATGTAAATGAAAACAGCAGAACAAAACCAATCAAAGAGTGTCTACTCAACAGATCTTTCCTAGAACTACCACTGTAAATGGACACCAACCCTAAAAATTCACCATAAATCATTTTTTTTTCCAGGAAGATGGTTTCAGTTCAGTGTGAAAGTCAACAAGGGTAGACATGACACTTTGCAGTATTTGCTTAGTGTACAGTCCTGGCCAAAAGTTTTGAGAATGACACAAATATTTGAAACTCAAAAAGTTGCTGATTAAGTTTTTATAATAGCAATTTGCATATACCTGCATAATCCCTCTTTGCCATGAAAATGAACAAAATCCCCAAAAAACCTTCAAGGAAAGAGGTTCAATTCTTGTTAAGAAGGCTTCAGGGCGTCCAAGAAAATCCAGCAAGCGCCAGGATCGTCTCCTAAAGAGAATTCAGCTGCGGATCGTAGTGCCACCAGTACAGAGGTTGCTCAGGAATGGCAGCAGGCAGGTGTGAACGCATCTGCACGCACAGTGAGGGGAAGACTTTTGGAAGATGGCCTGGTGTCAAGAAGGGCAGCAAAGAAGCCACTTCTCTCCCAAAAAACATCAGGGACAGATTTATCTTCTGCAGAAAGTATGGTAAATGGACTGCTAAGGACTGGGGCAAAGTCATATTCTCCGATGAAGCCCCATTCCGATTGTTTGGGGCATCTGGAAAAGGTCTTGTCTGAGAAGAAAAGGTGAGCGCTACCATCAGTCCTGTGTCATGCCAACAGTAAAGCATCCTGAGACCATACATGTGTGGGGTTGCTTCTCATCCAAGGGAGTGGGCTAACTCCCAATTTTGCCCAAAAACACAACCATGAAAAAGAATGGTACCAAAACACCCTCCAACAGCAACTTCTTCCAACAATCCAACAACAGTTTGATGAAGAACAATGCATTTTCCAGCACGATGGAGCACCGTGCCATAAGGCAAAAGTGATAACTAGGAGGCTCAGGGACCAAAACAATGAAATTTTGGGTCCATGGCTTGGAAGCTCCCCAGATCTTAATCCCATTGAGAACTTGTGGTCATTCCTCAAGAGGCAGGTGGACAAACTAAAACCAACTAATTCTGACAAACTCAAAAAAGTGATTATGAAAGAATGGGTTGCTATCAGTCAGGATTTGGCCCAAAAGTTGATTGAGAGCATGCCCAGTCGACTTGCCAAAAAGAAGGGCCAACACTGCAAATACTGACTCTTGGCTTAAATCTCATGTAATTGTCAATGAAAGCCTTTGAAACGTATGAAGCGCTTATAATTATATTTCAGTACATCACAGAAACTGCAACAAAGATCTAAAAGCAGTTTAGCAGCAAACTTTGTGAAAACTAATATTTGTGTCATTCTCAAAACTTTTGGCCAGGACTGTACATTATCAGAAATCCACACAGACATTATAGTCCTAATACTTACTTAAACTTAAAACAGTTCTCCTGATAAAAACAATGATTAAAAAAAAAAAGCTTCACACAACCTATTGATGTCACATATTGATGTGTGCGTAAAATGCCAGAAGCCAATTCTCAGAAAAAGAAAGCAATCATTCTAGAGTGAAGAGTCATCTCATAAAGCATTGCAAGTTTCCTTCCTGTGCACAGAATGATGACAGGACTTAGGTAGAGCTGTGGTGGTAGGAGGTATGCTTCTTATGAAATACACTTTTTGTCAGCTGAGTAACTTTTATTGTTTGTTAAGGAAAATAAACTGAGTTTTTATATGACAAGTAATAGCAGAGTGTTAGCCATCAATAAATATATAGAGTTCAGAGTTCAAGTGATACCGTTTATTGGCTAACTGAAGTCATTCGAGAAGCAAGCTTTCGGGATATTGCAGATCCCTTCTTCAGGCTAATACAATTCTGGTTTAAGAAGCTCACATTGATACACAAAAAGTTACAAGGACATAAATATTGTAAAAAACAAATGTTTTCTCTTGACACATTTGACTGATGGAGGTGAGAGTGAAGGATTAGTTAGTGGAGTTAGTGAGTTAGAAAGAGTTATTGGTGGTAATAAAGATAAGAGGTAAAGGCATAACATTCACCTCCCTTAATTCAATTACATTAAAAAAATAAACCTAGTTGCCAATGTGCCTAGTAAATGATCAAAGTTGAAAGATAAGGAGTCCAGACATACTAGTTGTGAAGTGTTCTTTCAGTTCTGGGAATAAGAGAAAGGGTTCATTCAGGACACTACAGACCTCCTTAACAAACTAGCTACTATTGGACCGATACCTAAAGGAACAAACCTAGCCACCATGGATGTGGAATCACTATACACCAACATCCCCCATGATGATGGTATTGCAGCATGTGTCCACTTCCTTCAAAAATGGAACCAGCCTGCAGAACCAATTGCTTGACTAGTAAAGTTCATCCTGGCCCACAATTATTTTTCTTGGCAAGGACCATTACATGCAACAGATGGGTGTGTCAATAAGTTCATGGTTTGCCCCCAGTAAGCAAACCTATTTATGGCCAAGATAGAGGAGAATTTCTAAGCGGCATGCCCCATTAAACCCATGGCCTACTTCCGCTTTATTGAAACTGTTCTTCAATTTCACAGACACTATAACAACTTCCACCCTACTATTAAACTTAAATTGAATCACTCCCCAACAGAAATAAACCTTCTGGACACAACAATACCTATTAAAGGAGCAACATTGCAAACTTTCATTTACAGGAAACCCACAGAGCGCCCCACCTACCTCAGACATTACAGCTTCCACCCAGGGCACATAAAGGAATCTATTGTATACAGCCAGGCCATAAGATATCATCGGATCTGCTCAGAGACCACTGACAGAAACACCTACCTGGAAATCCTTATGAGGAACTTTATAAAACAGGGCTAGCAGTGGAAAACAGTGAACATCCCCAGAACCAACCTTCTACAATATAAACAGACTGGGAGAGAGAATGCGGTCCCACTTGTGGTCACATTCAATCCACGTCTAGAAAACGAATCGTAAGAAGTGCTCTAAACAGCCCAGAGCAGGTGTGAGACCTGTACTCATGTACACAGCCCTGAAAGTGTACAAGTACCAGGATCACAGCTGGAATACAGAGTAAAGGGGGCATTTCCCTGTAGATCCTCAAATGTAGTGTACTAGATATTGTGTAAAAAATGCCCTACAGGACTCTATGTTGGGGAGACAGACCAAACCCTGCACGAGCGATTCACCACCAAGAACATGTCCCTGTAGGAGCCTATTTCTGTAGCACAGGGCACAGCATAAAAGATCTCTGAATTATGGTGCTGAGGGGGAATTTAAAACCACAGAAAGAAAGGTTGGAATGGGAATATAAATGTATACAGAAATCCAGAACTCTGGAATATGGCCTGAACAGGGACAACAACTTTATGTGTCATTATGACTTCAACTGAATTTCTAACCACTGGCAATAAACCCCTTTCTCTTATTCCCAAAACTGAAAGAACACTTCACAACTAGTATGTCTGGACTCCTTATCTTTCAACTTTGATAATTAACTATGCATATTGACATCTAGGTTTCTTTTAAACAGCTGTATTAGTAGTATTCCATGGCATTTTTAGTCAAGTGACATTTTAATTGTTATGGGAGGTGAATATTATGCCTCTACCTCTTATCTTTATAACCACCAATAACTCTTCCTAATGCCTGATATTCTCTGGCCGATGCAAGCCGATGCCATTAACTTCAATGAGGACCGGCGTCTTCATTGAAGCTAATGGCCGGCACACAAAGGGTGCCGGCCGAGTAAAGCAGCCCCATACTGCACCAGGATGCAAACGTGATGACGTCATCACGTTTGCATTCCACAGATCATTGGAGCTTGTCTGTCGGCACCCATCTGTGGGTGTATGGCAGGCATAACTCTGACCACTATCTCCACTAACTAATGCTTCACTCTCACCTCCATCAGTCAAATGTGTCTTGAAAAAACATTTGTTTTTTTACAATATTTATGTCCTTGTAACTTTTTGTGTATAAATGTGAGCTTCTAAAACCAGAATTGTATTAGACTGAAGAAGGGATCTGCGACGTCCCGAAAGCTTGCTTCTCTAATGACTTCAGTTAGCCAATAAACGGTATCACATGAAGTTCAAACTCTCTATATACGACTAGCAGATATTCTGATTTGCTTGAAGGTTTTGAAAGCTTTAGTTGGGTGTTAACAACACCAATAATTTGACAAAATTGATTTTACTACTAAATTTGCAATTTTGTAAATAAAAAAAAGTCCAGGGTTCCCTTAAAAATATCCCCAAACCATCATCATTTCACTTCCACTTTAACTAAAATGCATCCGCCCATTGGTGAAAGTTTGCTGAAATCTCCAGATTTTGCTAAACTTTTAGGGAAGTAACAGCTGTTAATGTAATGCAACCTTATGCTAGCCATACACATGCCGATAAGCGGCCGATTTTTAACCTGACCGACGGGCGTGCACGCTCGCGCCGTCGGTCAGGTTAAAAATTGGCCGCTAATCGGCATGTGCCCACATGGGGCGACAGATCCCTTTCGCCCCACTGCTCGGCCGGCCAGAGAACGGACATGTCCGTATTCTCTGGCCGATGCAAGCCGATGCCATAAGCTTCAATGAAGACCGGCGTCTTCATTAAAGCTTATGGCCGGCACACAAAGGGTGCCAGCCGACTGAAGGGGCCCCATAATGCACCGGGGTGCAAACGTGATGATGCCATCACGTTTGCACTCCAGTGCATATCGGAGTAGGTCTGTCTGACCTACTCGGGCTGTGTATGGCAGCCTTAAGTGTACCATAGATCTTGTGTTGTCACTTGAGGATGAAGTATCTAGAACAAATCCTAGTGCATAATAAGCTCTTTTAAATGTAAGGCATCACAGCAGTGAATCACTTAAGCGTGTTTAACAGTGGCAACCAGTAGCTGTAGGACAAAACGAAATGTAATGTTAGGCTATGTTTCCATGGGGCTATCGGATCTGTTGGGGCCCACTGCAGCAATCGCATTCCTTTGGTAGGGACCCGATGCAGCTGTTCTCATGGAGTCCTGCCGGCTGGAGATTGATGTACTGCACCAGGCTCCGCCAAAGGAATGCACTTGCCGCAGAGAGACCCGACAGACCCAATAGCGCCATGGAAACATAGCCTTAACATGGAACTGTTTTTGAATAGCTAAATATCGGATAAAATCTTCTACAAAATTCTGCATTACCAGTCTGGGTTTTATGGCACCATTCACCACTTTCTGTAGTCAATGTAGATGTAGGTATTAGGCAAAAAGGTCTAGCTTGTGCACATTACATCAAGTGGGCTGAAGAATGACACCTTCATGGCTGAATTGCTGCTGCCAACAATGGCAACAGATTATTTTACTTTCTAATCTGAAGCCGATAATAATCGATCCCTGGCTGATACTTTGATGGGGACCCTCTAAAATAAAGGAGATGGAACAGGGAAATACTAGATGTCAGGCGTATAAAGAGTGCATAAAGAGTTACCATATTTTTCAGACTATAAGAAGCAGTCTGCTTTTAGAGCAGGAAAAACAGAAAAAAAATTGAAATGTTATCAGTTGGAAAAAAAAATCCCCTGCAGTACCCAATTTCAGCCACAAAAATGGTGTCACTAGAGAGCACACTTCAGGCAGAAGGGAAGGGGGGGGGGGGGTACGGTGGATTCTGCAGAATAGATGGCTTGTTTTGTTTCTGTAAAGGTCAAGAATATGCTATAACCCTCTATGTCAGTGAGGGCAAACCTTTTAGAGACCAAACTGAAACCCAAAACCCAATTATTTATCTCAAAGTGCTGGCATGGCAACCTGAATTACACACACACATCATATACACACACAAAACATATAAACACACACTCTACTTTCTTATAAGATAGAATAGAAAAGGGTATGGTGCATTGTGTGCAATCAGAAGAGAGGGGATGAGAACCGACAGCATTGAGAAGCAATAGGCTGCGGTTATTTCTTCTGTGCTGGCTGACAGCTCGCATGCCCACAGGGAGGGCTCCAAGGTAGAGAAAATCATGTTATGGAAAGTTTCTGGGGCCTGAGGCAGGCCTCCCACTGCTATCTCTATCATATGGAGGTGAGGAGCCCTATAGCCCTTATTTAATCTAGTGCTAACTGCATCCCTCACACTAGTGCCATTGAATCTACAGGGAGTGCAGAATTATTAGGCAAGTGGTATTTTTGAGGAATAATTTTATTATTGAACAACAACCATGTTCTCAATGAACCCAAAAAACTCATTAATATCAAATGGGGCGATGATGTCATCAGTGAGGGCGAGTGGCGTATACTGAGGATACACTATGCCCTTCCTCCTCAGCTTACCGCTCCCCCCAGATGACATTAATCGCCCCAATTATCAGGGACGTAACGATACTATATCTATCCCCACCAGAGACTCATTCTGGTCCACATCGGAAGGGCTCCAAAGCGCTTTTTTCTTTACTGAGGATTGGTATTCGATGTTGATTACCACACTAGGTAAGACTACATTTCATAACTTATTATCCTGACTGTTTTCCTACAGTAACTAGCTCTCCCTACTCGTATATCGACATTATTA
>CM070034.1:113564002-113576810 GCA_036250615.1 Ptychadena robeensis
AGAGGGCACTTCTCCAACTGAGCACTGGTGTAAGAGGGCACTTCTCCCACTGAGCACTGGAGTAAGAGGGCACTTCTCCTACTGACCACTTATGTAAAGGGGCACTTCTGCCACTGACCACTAATGTTAAAGGTCACTTCTCCCACTGGCCAAAGTTGAACACTTTTCCCACTGTCCACCAGTATACGTTACTTCTCCCATTGACCGACATTATCGGGGGTCACTTCTTTTACTAACTACCAGTATCAGGGAGCATGTCTTATACTGGCCACTATTCCTTGTGTACACCTGGTCCACTGATCACCAGTGTAAAGGGGACACTTTATACTATTGCCACAGGGAGAGGTTTCCATTGGCCAACATCATGTACAAGTGGTCAGTAAAAACTAGTGGTTGTGTCCTTTGAACTTAGAATGTTGGTGCTACAGTTTGTGTTGTATAAAGATGTGAGCCAGACTTTCAAAGCTAGTTTTAATTAAGACTTTGTGCAGCCCCCCCCCCCCCCCACACACGTGCTTGTTTTCCAGGGCGAGCAGGAGCAGGAGTCTCCTCCAGGCCAATATTAGAGTAAGCTTTGAAAACCAGCATGATGAAACCTTTGACTTTATTAATTTTTAAAGAAGTCTACATTTTCAAATTCACATCATAAATCCAGCTTCTGTATTTTTCCATCAGTGGTGGCTTGCCATGTTTTTCTATTGTTATGAGTTACAAGTCTATGTGTGTGCCTTTTTACTGCCGACATAAGCCTCTTATTGTTGCTTTGAAAAGTAAATGATAGAAATTCCTTTATACAACTTCTTTTTTGAACTTTAAACATAGTGTATGGATAGACCAGGAGCTAAGAACATCTGATTGTCCTCAACCCTGTACCAGTGTAAAACCTTAAAGGATCTGTGGTCTCAGGTCAGGAGCCAACTAAAGGTCCCCATACACCTTTAGACTTCTCTGTCAGATTTCCTTAAGATCTCCTTTTGTTTTACCAAAACCATGTAATATGAGGGACTTTCTAAACCATCAAGTCAACTTGTGTTCAATGCAGAGGACCCTATACTACTAAAGGCTGCCATACACACCCTGAATCACCAGAATGCAAACGTGATGACGTCATCACGTTTGCACCCTGGTGCATTATGGGGCCCCTTCAGTCAGCCGGCACCCTTTGTGTGCCGGCCATTAGCTTCAATGAAGACGCCGGTCTTCATTGAAGCTAATGCCATCGGCTTCCATCGGCCAGAGATTATCGGACATGTCCGTTCTCTGGCCGGCCGAGCTTTGGGGCGACATGGATCTGTCGCCCCATGTGGGCACATACCGATGAGCGGCCGATTTTTCCGCTGACCGACGGCGCGAGCGTGCACGCCCGTCGGTCAGGTGAAAAATCGTCTGCTTATCGGCATGTGTATGGCAGGCATTAGTTGTTGGTAGATCTAAACAATATCTGACAGAGGGATCTAAAGGTGTATAGCCAGCTTAAGAATAGGCAATTGTCCACAACAGTGTACTGGTGTGATGTCTTGAAGAACATGTGGTCTCAATTAGGAGCCTGCTAAGAACAGCCAGTTGTCCACAACACTGTACCGTCATGAGGCCTTGAAGGACATACAGTTAGGTCCATAAATACTGGGACATCAACCCAATTCTAACATTATTGTCTCTATACACCACCACAATGGATTTTATCCCGCTGGGTTTCATCCCCAGTGATGCTCTGCCAGGACTTTACTGCTGTCTGTTTGTTTTGTTTTTTTCAGCCTAATGATAGCTTGCTTCACTGATATTGACAGCTCTTTGGATCTCATCTTGAGAGTTGACAGCAATAGATTCCAAATGCAAATAGCACAATTGAAATGAACTCTGGACCTTTTATCTGCACATTGTAATATATACTAAAATAATGAGGGAATATCACACACCTGGCCATGGAACAGCTTAGATGCCAATTGTTCCATTACTTTTGGTCCCTTAACACGTGAGAGGCACAAATGCAAACTGTTGCAATTCCTACACTGTTCACCAGATCTGAATGGAAATACCCTCAAATTAAAGCTGGCAGTCTGAAGTTAAAGTACATTGTGTTTGCTTCATTCCAAATCCATTGTTGTGGTGTATAGAGAAAAAAATATTACAATTGTATCAATGTCCCAATATTTATGGACCTGACTTTACTCTGAATAATGTAGAGCATGGTTTCACCAAGGAAGGATCATATTGATATTCTTATTAAGTTGAACAGTAAAATAATGATTCAAGCCCAGGGGAGTACTAAGAGCTGGGTCTGAGTCAGTCTCTGAGACAATGAGTGCACTACATTGCTTTACAGGGCTACTAAAACCATGTTGATCCCATATGAAAAGAGTGATTGCGTTATTACAACCACAGCTTGACAGATCCTAGGATCAGGAGTTAATTGCATGTTACCATACCGTAAACCGGGGCAAAGTTATGAGCCACAATCGGTGATGAAAAGCTTCTAAAAGCTTTTCCATCTTCAATCATGTCCTCAAAGGGACCCCAGAATATCAGTCTCTGGATCCGCTCTTTTATCCTGCCGCATAAAGAAGAACTCTAGGGAAAAGCTAAGTACACACCTAAAATGTATAGAAGATTTGTGTTACCTGGCTAAAGATTTATAGTCCTGCTGCACTGCCGTCCGTCCGGTCAGGAGTCTTCATTTTCATTGCTGCATTTTCAGGTCTTGTCTTCTGTTGATCCTACCAATAGATGTTACTTTTAATGTACTTTAACCTTCTGAGCGTTCTCCCCGAGTTAACTCGGGCTGATTTTAATGCATCATGAAACTCAGCCCCAGTTAACTAGAGCAATGCTCTAGGTCTCGCCGTCTTCTTACGGCGGTCGGGAGCATCGGCATGTATGCCGATGCTTCTGGGTCCGCCCCGGATGCGTCACGGTGAGCGAAGGGGGCCGGGGTAGGCGGTGCCATAGACCCCCGTCAAACTGGAGGGGCGTCGCTTTTCTGGCAGCAGAATTCCGGTCTCCAGTGACGCCGGGACTTTGTTTACATCCTCCAGCTGAGCAGGAAACTGAGTTATGAAAAAACGTGCCAAGGGCGAAACGCTCAGGAGGTAACCGCCCTAGCGGTCGGTGACGGCAACCATCTCGTCCAGCGCTGCTACTCTCACTATTGCACGTGGACGAGATGGTGCCGTCCAGTGAATATTGGGCACCGACAGCGCATACTTACAGTTTTGCGCTGTCCCGATGTGAATGGCTGTTAATCCTCCGTCACTCGGGGAGAGGCAGCCGGGAGGCAAGCTAGACAATTTGAAAGTAAAATTGCACGATAACATTTTTCTTATATAAAGTGGATTTCAACTGTGCATCTATGTTGAGAAATATCGCCAAAAAGTCTCTGTGGCCCCAGATGTGCCCATTTTCAGTAACTCTCTCTTCCCTGGTTTGATTTTACCACATCATCCCACATTAGAGAGGGTGGAGGGGGGTTAACTCAATGGGCACCAGAGACTTTATTTTGGCGAGATTTAGTACATAGCAGCAAAGCTCTGTGCCCTGATTTTTGTGTTTTCTCATTATTTTATTAAAAAAAATATTTTTTTATTTTACATAATTGTTTGTTTCAAACATTATTATATTCAGGATGTCTATTAGACCCTTGTACGTACATATTTTGGGAAGTTACAGGCCTACAACATAAAGAAAAATTTACCATTGAAGTCTATGGTGCGCTTTTGGTACAGAAATCTGGACCTCAGCAGTGCGCTAGGTAGGTTAACACATGACCGTTCTGTATATTCGAGGCCATGTCTCTACTATGTCAAATTTCCTGCATTGGATACGCGTCAGTGGCTGTGTACACTCAGGCGCATCGTTTCAATATCAGTTGGGAGCCCAGTGTTCACATTGAGGCAAATCAATGCAGCATCACTATAGGCATGTTAATGCATCCAATGCATCATCAATGAGCGTGTCGATAAACACTAGGGTCGTGTTTTTCAATGCGTTAAATTAGACTAAAAACGATAGTTTTTTTTTTTTAAAGTGAGTTTGGGCATGTCAATTATGCGCCACTAATGGTGGTTTTACATGTGTAGATTTTTTCTTCAATCAACTGCCGATTAGATTTTTTGTTCGATGACGTTGTCGACCATCATTCGTCCATTTATTGAATGTAACATTAGAGTTTTTGTTCGTCCATCCCGATATCTAATGAAAATACATTAGAAATTACAACAACAGATAAAAATTTATGTTCGATGACCTTTTGAACAATTTTTTGTTTGCGGCCGAGCAATTTATCCATCGAACAAATTGGCCATTCTAGATTTTTGTTCAATCAACCAAAAAATCATTCATTCTTTGTTGATTGAACGAAAAAATCTACACGTGTAAACCTAACTTTACGCATGCTGCATTGTTGGCACGTTAATGCTAGCGCATCCTAAATGCACAGTGGAAACATGGCGTTAGACTTTGGATTAGGGCATAAACAAGTGAACATCTTGTAAGCAGTTATATTATAATTCTGATGTGATCATTGCCTAAATACATTATGGTTTTCGTATGATGGGTCCTATACCTTCAAAGCCAAATAGATCTTCTACCGATAAAATAGCAGAAGTGAATAGTTGTGTCACCTGATTACACCAGTTCAGTGTACAAATACAGAAGGAAGTTACAAAAGAGAGTATTTGGAAATTGTTGCAGATTGTATGTTTAGAGGCCATTATGAAGTTCACCAGAGGTGTCTCTTGAATTTATATTTTATGTTTTGGGGTGGGCAGCACAAACAACAAAAATGAAAACCCCTCCCTGAAGATGGGAGGACCGTGACGTGTACGTAGCAGGGAATCTGTGCCAGGAGGGATGTCTTGGTTCCAGCAAAGTTTGCAGGGCAAAAACATGTGTCTATACACTAGCGGTTTCTAATTTCTGATCACACTGTCCAACTTATAGAGAGTCAAAAACAATCTGTCACTAAAAACATACCCATAAGCAGCTATGTACATATGGGAGGAGGGATGAGTCTGTGTCACATAATTTATTGGCTGCAATGTAGACAAATCATTCAATGTAGAAAAATCATTCTGCATTTTATTAAGAAAATTTGACTCCTCTCTCCTCCCATATGTAAATAGCTGCTCATACTTAAGTTGTTAGAGCCAGATTGTAAAATGTCTCTCCATAAGTTGGTCAGTGAGTGCAGGGTATGGGTACAGCTAGTGTTTTTCGCTCCATAAGACAAACAGACATTTATCCCCCTGATTCTGAGTCCTTCAGGGTTCATTGAGATCTCCTGCCTATAGATGTGCTGGACATGGCTTCTCAGCGTGTATCCCACATATACGATCATTCCTACCAGGACTTTGCTTTGAAAATGATGAAAGATAGAACTATCTGAATGGCGATTAAGGTACAATATGATCAGTCTTAAACCTCACATACAGTTCATAATTATTCAACACCCACAAAAATTGAGTGTTTTGGCCATTTTGACATTGATTTTGATCATTTCAGTCATCTTGTTTACAATTAAATCAAAGAGGCACTTGTAAGTCAGACAAATATAATATAACATTAATAATGAAATAACCACAAATGTCTTTTCTGTGCTCACATCATGTGCTTACGCTTACGCTTTGGGGCTGTTTTGCTTCTGCAGGTACAGGGAAGCTTCAGCATGTGCAAGGTACCATGAATTCTCTTCAGTACCAGGAGATATTGGAAGGAAATGTGATGACCTGAGGCTTGAGAGACGTTGGACTTTGTAACAGGACAATGATCTCAAGTATACCTCCAAGTCCACTAGAGCATGGTTGCAGATTAAAGGCTGGAACATTTTGGAGTGGCCATCGTAGTCACCAGACTTAAATCTGATTGAGAACCTCTGGTGGGACTTGAAGAAAACATTTGCAGCTCGCAAGCCTAAGAATGTGACTGAACTGGAGGCTTTTGCCCATGAAGAAAGCTTCACGTTTAAAAGCTGTTCTAACTGGAAAAGGATGTTGTACTAAAAATGAATGTCACTTGGGGGTTGAATAAAACTGATAATGATGTGAGCACAGAAAAGACATTTGTGGTTATTTCATTATTAATGTTATGTTATATTTGTCTGACTTACAAGTGCCTCGCTGATTTCATTGTAAACAAGATGACTTAAATGATCAAAATCACTATCAAAATGGCCAAAACACTAAATTTCAGTAATTTTGAACACAACTGTATTTATAAGATTTACCCACCACCATGGGCGGCCAAATCTGTTCAGGTCAGGCTGTGCCCACTATAAGGAAGCTCTCCACCAGGTTAGTCTCCTGGTATATGGACATCCTCATATACTGCTCACAATGTTATAATTGTATGGATTGTTTACAAATGTCAAATTTTTCCGGCCACATTGTCAAACCTTTAATGAATATTGTTAAACAGGAAACCATTGACATCGGGGTTAATTCAATTTCTCAATGCATTAGAATGACATCATTGGTGGAAGTTTATTAGCAAAGCTCTAGAGACTAGAAGTCTATAGGGGAAGTTACAAGAAACCCCTTCTAGAAGTTCAGCTTTTGCGGTTATTTTTATCCTTCTGGAACATCTGGCCGCATCTGAGACTGAAATATAGATGATCCTGCCATGCATAAGTTCAGTCCAACGGTATTTGTAAGCATTGAGTATGTAAGTTATGACATTTCCTAGGAGTGGGCTTAGCATGGCAGCTGTTTCCTCTAGCATGTTTAAAGTTGAAGTCTAGCAAATGGCTAAATACTTATCTGATATGATAACTTCATTGTACTTAAGCCTGCCATACACCCACCGAGTGGGTGCCGACGTTCAGATCAGCTCGAAATAGCAGCGTGATGACGTCATCAGCGGGCACCCTTTGTGTGCTGGCCATTACCTTCAATAAAGACGCCGGTCTTCATTGAAATTAATGGCATCGGCCAGAGAACATCGGACATGTCCGTTCTCTGGCCGGCCAAGCTGTGGGGCTACAGGGATCTGTCGCCCCATGTGGGCACCCCCAATCGGCGGCCGATTTTTCCGCCGACCCACAGCCGGATTAGTTTAGCTTTTTTTTTTTGGCCCTTTGTCACCTTGTTAAAAAGATGCTTCCCTCCACTTGTTCTCTGCGATGACTGCTCATAATGCCTAAAGGTGTCCAAACAGTCTCTAGTAATTATTTCTCTTTTTCTAAGAGCTGGAAATGTAAAGAGATAACAATGTCCCTGTCATACGTGCCTATTACACATCATTGCCATCATTGGTGATGCCGGCGATTCATGTAATTGGCACCCCTATGGCAGGTTGGCCATTACGAGCTATGACACCCGGACTCTGCTCTCCTTAGCAGCCTGTGCACAGGTCACAGTGTTATATTGTAAATGTATTGGTTGTAATAAATAAAGGCAAGGATAATTTTTACTATTTTTTTTTAGATGTAAAGGGGACTTAAAAGTCCCCACTAGGACTCGGCCTAGTGATATTCAGAAGTTTTGTCCTTCCATTTGGAATTGATTGGTTATGGTATCATCACCATCATCATAGTATATTGACCTAAGAAATTTTTGCAATGATAAAAAATATTTGTCTTAGAGCAGTGGTTCTCAACCTGTGGGTCGGGATCCCCTTGGGGGTCAAATGACCATCTCACATTTACAAGTTCTCTAGAAGAGTCCGAGCTACTCCTAACGAGCAGCATAGCTGATGCCCACAAGTTAGGAGTAATGTCCCTTCCTTCTAAGTGAGGTGGGTTGGGGTGTTGCGCTCCATCCTAACTTCCCATCGTGCGAATTATTTGCACAAACGGGGTGGGAAAACATAAAGGAGAGGGCATTACACTTACCTGATTGTGCTGGAAGTAATGTAATGACTTCCGGTATTTGAAATGCAGAAGTGACACTCTGCACCTGCACTTCTGTGTTCCAAATATAGGAAGTGACACTTTGTGACATCACTTTTGGGGTCACAGATCTAAAAGGTTAAGAACCACTGTCTTAGAGCAATATGTCTTTTTTTTTTTTTTTGTAGTGTACCCTGGACCTTTCTCTGTATCTCCAGCAAGTTTGGTGACAATACCATGCTCAGAGGCTTTGCAATGAATTCACAAATTCAAACTGGTGGAATTTTCAATAAAAAATGTGACCAGTCTAAAGGCCCCCATACACCTTACAATCTTTCTGTACAATCAAATACAATTTCTGTACAATCAAATTTTCTTCTACCAAACCCATGCAATATGAGGACCTTTCTAATCCTTCCAATCACTATGTATTCTATCAGGGAGGATACTACACAGTTGTTGGTAGATCTAATGGAGATTGTATGGATCGATCTTGAGGTGTATGGGGGGCTTTAATGAGGCGTTTTATAATATGTAATGTATTCTTGTCTTCTTTTATTGTTCTTTATTAAAAAACACCGCTTCCGGGAATGCTGGAGAGAAGCCACTCTGCTCTATGTGGAAGCAGTAGTCTCTCTTTAGAGTCGCAGCTAGAGATGCTAGAAGGTTTCCTACTTGCAGCCTAGCAAAGGTGGTGTTTGTGACATCTGGCTTTTTATATCACATGACATTGTGGCTGAACTTTTTTAAAGTTTGCTCAATGGGATAATATAAATACAAGTGGCCCTGATTTGACAGTATTTATTAATATTCACTCCAAAAGATGAAACAAGGCCGGAATATGCCGCATTTCACTTAGTTTTCTGAGTAAAAGTTGGAGTGTCATTGGTTGCTATGGGAAACTCGCCTCCATCCATTTACAGGTTGTGTTATTCTGAGGGTGGAAATCTTATGTCAGCCGCTGTCTCCATATTATTACACATATTTCCTGTACCTGGTGCTGTCATGTGCACCCAGATGTGATGCATTTCCTCTTGGGGCGATCTGATTTCCTGTCAGCCTGACACCACCGATGTTGACAGATGAAAAGATAGAAGTTGGACACTGACCGGGCGGTATGTCTGCGTCTTTATACTGCAGTCGTGGCCCTGGGTTGGAATAACGTCCCTGGCACTGCCAACAGAGGAGTGTTGTCCCCGCAGCTGTAGGAATGAAGGCCAGACCACAGACCTCATCCTGTCCCCCCTTCTCTGCAGATGTAAAGGGTGAATGTCAGAGGTTTGAGCTGCTCCTCCCACGCTGCCTGCACTTGCTGTATGTTGCCGGAGGGCAGGAAGTGTGTGACAGACCCAGCAGCCTCTTGTATTTCCAGTATGTGGTGTAATGGGTTGTACTGGGTGCACTGGTGACCAGTCTGCTGCCAGATGTCCTGTGCTGCGGTAAGCTGTATATACTGCATGTACGTATAATATAATCCTTGTGATGTGAAGGGGAGCGCTGTGCTCATATAACACTTGTGCTGCTTATTTCTCAGGAAATGGCAAAGTGCTAAACTTCTATATTATGCTGACAGCAGCGGCGTCTATGTATCTGTGTTATTTTAGTTTAGGTTGTGTCGGCATTCATTGCATGGTATTTGTGTTGTTATATATAGTCTTATGTCCTGATCCATTTATTTTCTTCTAGTCATATGATGTATACATCTTCAATGTTGTCTATTAGCACTTTACAATTCTAAAAACAAATATTCTAAGTTTTAAAAATGTTTAAGATAGAGGATGGAAGGTTTGGAACCTCTGTCATGTTTCTGTTATTTACAGTAGTATAAATGATAACACGTTGTGGGGTTGTCTCATCAGCAGCATTGTCCATCCAACTTAATACTTGCCACATACATGTATCCTTACATCAGAAATCATGGCAGCATGGTCTTTTGATATCTTATTCTTGTGTTTTCCAAATTATTTGAAATCCAGATTAGTAATATATCCTTTTTAAAAAAAAACAAAAAACGAATTTGTTTATTATTTTTCTACGGCACATGGAGGTTTAATTAAAGATGATTGTTCATTGTTATAGACAGCACGCTGTCATCTTCTAGACCAGTGGTTCCCCCTTTTTCTAGATAGGAAAATTATCGAGCCCCCCTCCCCCATTCAAACTACACAGTTTCATATTGAGGGCCATTTCACACTAGCTGTGTTTGCTCTGCAGTATCGTGTACTAGTGTGAAATGGCCCTCAACATTTATTTTAAATACAGCTCATACACCTTTATGTGGATTTAACACCAATCATGTGGAGACATGTATCATTCACATAGAGACACATGCTACAATTATGCAGATAAATCAATCATTCACATAAAAAGAAATGCACACAGAAAAACATTACATGCACTCTACTTACTGTCTGCAGCTAGTTCCTCCATGTTGGCTTCCTGCTTGTCCCTCACTGAGCCCCCTCTGGAATACCTCCTAACCCCCACCCCCCTTTGGGCCTGTCCCACAGTTTGGGAACCACTGCTCTAGAAGAATATCATATATATTCCAAACCTCCATGAAGATTCAACCCCAAGAAATATGATTGATGGGCAATGAGAAAAAACATAAGTTATAATAGGCCAGCATACTGAAGGCTGACAATGAGATGTCATCGTGTGTTGTTAAATACCATGTTATTATTATCTCTATAATCCCTACCAAATCACCATCATTTAACTAATCCAACCTTTAAAAATAATACGTGGATCCAATCTAATCCTTTTAGTAAATGCAGCATTGTATCTTCTTTTCTTTTTAGTTGCCGGACATGGCATGTGGATATTGATTTCTAATTTCTATGTCTTTGTTTGCTATTGATCCATGTTTTATTAGGCTGTCGGAAAGATTTAAGGCAGCCATGCATGGTTCACTATTTCTGTTCGATGGACCAAAAAAATCGATATTTCCATCTATGGAATGGAAATCGATTCCTGAACACCTGGTAGGAACAACAATAGTGATGTAAATCGAACATAAAATGAATCGAGCAGTGGTTGGACATGTTGGTAAATTTCAGTCGTTCGTACAAGTATCTGATGTGTTTTCTAGGTATTTAGATACATTTGTATTGGATTGTACTATGAAGCTTATGCACAGGGCTAAAGCTGCCCATACACCTTTAGATCTCTCTGTCAGATTTCCTTTAGATCTCCTTTGGTTTTACCAAAACTATGTAATATGAGGGACTTTCTAAACCATCAAGTCTACCTGTGTTCAATCGCATCATACTACATAGTTGTTGGTAGATCTAAAGGATATCTGACAGAGCGATCTAAAGGTGTATGGCCAGCTTAAGTAATGGAATAAATCAATCACACTGTGTGGTGGTACAATTGAATCGAAGATCTATTGTGCAAAATAACTTTCAGGTGGCCAAACACGGTTTTATATAACCGTTCGATCGACTTCAAATTATACATATTTAAGACGATCTTAGGCTATGCTCCCAGGAGATTAATTGCCCTGCGCTCGATTAATCATGCGCATCGATTGCTGTTGATCGCGTCCATTCACTTGCATGTGCTTGTCCCCACTTCAACTAATGGTCGCAAACGGGGGTGGCCGCGGTTGGACCCGCGATCATAATCGCAGCTCCCTACGTTCTGATCGTGGGTGCTTGCGATTTTGCTGCCCTGATCGCACCTATAGATATAAATGGACACGATTTTTGATCACATGTGGACGCCATCGAAAATTGCGTCCATAGAGAATAAATAGAGAATAATTTTTTTTTAAATAATTGCGTGCAAAGATGGCCTGGTCAATCGCACTCGATCGCGTCAGCAATCGCCCACGGGCAATTATTGTGGGAACATAGTCTTACAGATATGTTTTCCTGCACACCTAATACGATCGACCAAAAGTGATCGAAATCAAGCAAAAAAATCAATCAAAGTGATCAGACATTTTGGTAAATTTTGCTTAATCGTACTGGTTTTTCTAGGTATTTTGATTGATGTGTATACAGTTGTATGTACGATTGTAACCGTAGCTTACTTATGATCAAGTTAAACTAATCGATCTATGGAGCGCATGCACAGTACGATCCATGTTAGACTAGCGCAGGATGGTAAAATCGCACAGCACGAAGCAAAAGCCGACTCATGTATGGCTATCTTTACCTGAACTCACTTTAGAACACAGCTGCCAGCTCTGACGTGTGAAATATCTGATGCAATCTCTATTATGCAAGTCTGGTTTTGGGATTTGTTTACATTGCTGAATGACAAGGAGAGCCTGATCGGTTGCTTGTGACACCCTCTGATTTACATATTATATCCAAACTTTCTCTTTGTCTGTTCAATGAACCTATGTCTATCACAAATCAGAGCACTTTAGTTTAGACTATGCATATGATAAAGAAATTCCTAAACAAAGGTTCCCTTCCATGAAAAATTGTTGAATATGATTCATTGATGAAGATGTATAGGAAGCTTTATGCCTAGATCATGATTGTCAACTCCTGTGAAAGCAAACTTGGCACTACCTATCATCACCATCCTATCACTGGACTGGCGGACGGCTGGCAGATGTTTCACATCCTTCTCACTCCCTAGGAAGCTAATGGGCCTGTGGAGAGGCTTGGGAGGCAGCTGAAATATTTTATATACTTCACTATTAATGGAGATTTGTATATGGTTTCAGCTGCCTCTGTACCTGGGTATATCTGCCAGCATCAAATGTTTTTTTTTGTTTAAACCCCCTATACACCTTACAATCTTACCATACAATTTCTATACAATCAACTTTTCTTCTACCTAAATCATGTATTATGAGGAGCTTTCTAAACCTTCTAATCACTATGTATTCTATCAGGGAGGACTCGGCACTACATAGTTGTTATTAGATCTAATGTAAATTGTATTGAGTGATCTAAAGGTGTATCCCCATCAGGGCTGTGGAGTCGGAGTCGGAGACATTTTTGGGTCCCTGGAGTCGGAGTCGGC
>CM070034.1:113576835-113589960 GCA_036250615.1 Ptychadena robeensis
TGCCCGTCACCCCTGCTTAGCAGAGAAATCATTATTAATAGTGACTGTTTGTATTGTGACACTTGAAGTAATTTTTTTGTTTATTTAAAAAAAAAAAAATGTAATCCCATTGAACTTTGTAGGAGTCGAGTCGTCCATTTTTTTGCCGACTGTCAGTGTGAAGGGGACCAGCACTCCTCACTTGGAAGCTGTGTGAGACAGGCTGCTTCTGCCCAGCTTTTTTTTATCGACCGACTCCACAGCCCTGATCCCCATCCCCCAGATGCTTCTAAAGCAGGGGTGGGCAAACGTTTCGACTCAAGGGCCTCGAGGGTTTCAAATTTAACAGAGGAGCTGGACCAAGACTAGACTAAGGGCCAACCGTCATAGGAGTCCTAAGTCCTTGTTGCCCATATGGGAAATTAAAAAAAAGAATATATTATACACACAAAAATCCTCAAGGCATTATCTTCACTTATTGCAGGGAAGCAGTGTGCGGGAGACCAAGTTGGGAAAGAGCCAAATTTGTTTTCACTGAGTTGTTTTTATCCGAATCACATACACTTTAACTGCCCGACGGATGCTCTGTTCTCACGGCACCGAGACAATCTGCCCATGCACGGGTTAACATAGTTCAGTACGTTAAACCCTGCATCAGCAGATGTCTGAACAGAGCATCCGTCAAGCAGGTACAGTGTATGTGATCCATCGGGACCCCCGCCAAGCACTTTGCTGAATGTAAGGTACCCGGTGGAGCACACAAAGCTGTGGCGACCAAGCCTAAATGGGCCGGTTTTGGCCCCCAGGCCTTAGTTTGCCCACGTCTGTTCTAAAGTGTACCTGAGGAAGCTTACATGTGAAACGTGTCGGTGTTTACAATGCTGGTGATAATTACACATAAGAAATATTTCTTTGTAGTTTTCATTATCCATTCTACATATTAACTGGCTTTGTTTTTAACATTTCATCCTTCTATATGTAATGATCTTCTGACATTTATGGGTTAGATCTTGTAGAGATGGATAGTTGTCTCTCCAGAAGCCCTCTAGGAGTGTTACACATCAGACACATCGGATTACAATGTTACACACCTGTGCTCTGTGTTTCTATTGAAGTAAAAGGATTTGCATGACACCGATATTGTTGAGGTCTACAAAATGATGAAAACTGAGGTTTTCCTGTTGTCTGTGAAGAGTAGACGGGTGGGCCAATCTTCTATTATCTGCTCGAAGATTCTTTCCTGTGAAATTTGCAGAGATGTGATATGTACTACGTTCATATATATGTATGTTTGTGCTTCTGCCTATACACACACACAAAGGGTAATTGTATAACATACTGTAATAAGGTATCACTTTGTGCTTCCAACAGTGCAGTAGCATAAGCTACAAATGTTTATGGCTTCTCTGTAATGTAATTGAAATATTTTCTGTGTTTTTAGAGTAATTCCATTGATGATAAATATTACAAAAATTAGAGGGAAAATAAATGTATGACCATGGTACTCAATCCAACAATAAATGGCATGGAAGTCCGTCTCTATCTTGTGGTGATCAGATATAAAGGACAATTCGATAATAAGTTGGTTTGTACATTTCTTATTTAGCTGACTTATACTTGGGCTTCAGGGACAGAAGTTGGGCAGTCTCACCAACTACCCATAAGAGCTTGTTGAGTCTATAGACAAGGGCACCGAGTGCGATGACACATTGATGGTAATTTTAGGAGCCAGCACACCAAGAGAAAGGTCTATCCAAGCTGGGACAGACACTGTAATCTTTTATTTGTATATAAAGTGACCCTTACGCTTCTTTTTTTTTAATATAAGTTTATTGAATTTTATACAGAACAGAAAAATAAAAGCTTGTCAAGCTTATGCTTCCTATTATAAAAAAATAAATTTCCAGGCGTCTCAGAAATGTTTTGGTTTTTATTTTAGGTTATTAAATAGTATTTCAAAAAGACGTAAAATGTCTTAGTGATGTGTTTGAGATATAGATAGCAATATGTTTTTTGGTACAAGTTGTCTTGTTAAAAGCTTACCCTTCTACCTTAGCCCATCTGGTCCAGTACTTACCTCTGTCCTGGTTCCATCAATCTCCACCATGCTTGTAGAACAGGGGTGGGCAAGCTTAGGCCCGGGGGCCGGATCAAGCCCTTTAGCTTTCCAGCCTATTGTGACCTGGTGGAAAAGATGCTCCCCTCCGCTTGTTCTCTGCAATGAGTGCACATAATGCCTAGAGGTGTCCAAACGTTGCCTTGGGGATGATGCAGTGACGCGATCATGATTTTGTGGGCGCATCCTCATGGCGACAACAGGCATCTCTAGAAATTATATCTGGACATTGTAATGAATGAGGATTTTTTTTAAGTGCAGGAAATTTATAAAGATAGCAATGTCTGTGTCACATGTCGCCTATTACAAATCACCGCCATCATAAGTGATGTTGGCGATGCATGGAATTGGCACACCTATGGCGGGGTTGGCCATTACAGACTCTTGGTCTGGCCCCCCATTAAATTTAAGAATACAAGGTGGCCCACGAGTCAAAAAGTTTGCCCACCCCTGTTCTACGTAGAAACTTTGCTCCTGGGTCCTCTTCATGCTTTGGCCCTATTCAGTCATATCTGGAGAACCATTCTCTGGGTGTTGCTGTCAGTATGTGTTCTCGTAAATAATAATGATTCTCTTGATGATACTGATTCTCTTGATGATACTGATACTGATTGTCTGCCATGACTGGACTGTCACTATGGACCCATATATGTGTTTTCTAGTTATACATGTACTGCGACAGTCAGTTAGCCGAGCCATACATACTTCATGCACAGACAATGCATTAGTTGACATTGTGTGTCATTGATTAAAATAAGTCATATGGCCTGACTCTCAGTAGTCCCCACTGAGCACTGTGTGCTTCCTGGTATTCTTTGCCCACCTCATCAGGAGCCCTGACTTACTTGTTACAGCTCTTTTTGGGGAGACAACCCCAGCTAACTTGTTGACAACAAGTAAATGGAAATCCCTTGTGTGTACTTGGATGGTAGGGGAAGGGCCATCCAGTTCCTTCCCTCCCATTCCAGAGTCTGCAACCCTGTAACCATAAATTCACCAACCTGCAGGTACCATCCAACATCCCCGACCCCTTACCAGGACACATTCTTTTACTTCTGGACCTAGTCCATTTACACAGCGAACGGTTACAGCATCCATGCTTTTTTTTACATTAAGCAATGTATTTCAATTGCATTTTCAGAGAGCACAAAGGCAGCTGCCCATGGCGTCCACTAAACAGGATTTTATTTCCTGTTATGTTATGGTTAATGCAGTGGGCACGTGTCACTGGGACGTTCTACACGTTTAGTCAGACTGTGGAAAAACCGCTTTACAAGAATTTTCATCCTGTAACCCCTCTAGCACTGAATCTGGGCTATCTGCGTAACAAGTGTTCATGTTCCGCATATTGCAGCACCTTTCACACAATTTAAATATAAGTTTGCCGTGACAGGCCCAGGTAATGCACCACAAACATGGCCTCCAGGCCAGAGAGAAAACACGCTGAACATTATAAAACAAGAAATAAAAGCTTCATGTTTGGCAACTGTATCTGATATCAGGGTGGGAGCTGAGGTAACGTGTCTGGACAGGAGAGGTGACTCTCTGACAGGAGTCATTATCATATGGGCTCTTGTTGTGTATATGTGCCTTTTAGGGCTCTTTCACATTATGTGTATTGCCTGCTGCTTTCAGGGACATAAGTGATCTGTGGACCACAGGTATGCATGTTTCCCTTATCATTAGACCTAGTCTTCACTGCTTTAAAATGTTTTTGTCTAGATCTTAGCCATCATGTGAATACCAATGTATGTGTATGTGTCAAATGACGTGTACAATACGCACCTGTTGTTTTTTGGGCGCATATTGTGTACGTCATGACCATAGGTTTAAAAGGGGTCGGGGAGCGTTCACAAGAGCAAATCTCTCCTGCACCCCTATTGGGCTTAATAGACTCTTCAGCATGATGCTTCCATGACACCCAATGGAGACAAGCTCTTAGATTCACACTGGTGTTTTTTAATCCCTTTGTTAAAACACACTGCAGTATGCATTTGAAATGCACTTGCGTTTGCAGTTCCCATGACTTTGTTCTGATAAAAAGAATGAAAGGACATAATTGGGAGACTTGTGTTGTTGAAGATAATGAGATTTCCTAACGCTGGGCATACAAGGGTAGATTCCCGTGCAACAATTCCTGTCATCGTGCTGCGCTCAAGCTTCCTAGATATTGATGCGCAGCACTGCTGCGTCATCAGTGTAGCCCGATACTTTAAAAGCGCATGGTGCTCAATTGTGCTCAAATCTATTAGGGCCATTTTACACTATATGCGTTGCATTTTAAAAACGTGCACGTTTTTTTTTACCGCACACTTTTTTTTTACTGCGCACGTTTTTACATACACAGCCAATGTAACTATTGACACTGTATGCGTTAAAAAAACTCACTGCTGTATGCATTTTTTATTCATTTTTCCTTCATTTTTAATTTATTTGTTCAAAAACGCCAATGCAGATTATAAAAAATGCATGCCTTTAAAAAATGCATATGGTGTGAATGGGTCCTTAAAAATCAAACCATGTATGCCAACTTAACATGCCTAATGTTGGGCATACACTGCTTGATGCCTGCACGATTGAGGGGCCCTTGGAGTGCAGCGCAATGATGTAATTGATCCTGTCCGATACTATGGATGAGGACCCTGGCTCCCCATCTAAAGTACTGCAAATCGAACAGGGTTTACCAACATGTTTTTCCCTGTTCAACTGAGCTTTTTTTGAGCGGGATCAATTGAGGGTGGATGGCTCTATCATTTAAAAGATTCAAGCACAATTGAGCATCGTGAATGCATTTGGCGCTTCATTGTGCTTGAATCTAGAAAAAAATCGAGCTGTGTATGCCTAGGTTTAGATAGGTGAAGGGACTTTAGGCCGCCACACATGCACCGACGTGGCAAAATTAGCCGCTGATCAGGGGTGACCACATGGGGCGACAGTTGGCCAGAGAACGGACATGTCCGATAATCTCTGGACGATGCCGTTAGTTTCAATGGAGACCAGTGTCCCCATTGAAACTAACGGCCGGCACACAAAGGGTGCCCGCCGAGGCTGTGTCATCACGCTGCACTTCATCGCTGATCTGTTGCCCCCCACTCGATACGTGTGTGGGGGCCTTTACATCTAAGGGGTTTTTAACACTACAGTGCTGCGTGTGAAAAGTCTTCAGGAGGATATTAGAACTGAAGATTACAGAGATAAAAGTATGACTCGGAGGAGAGACCATTTCTAGATGTAGATATCCTCCTGGTCAGTGAACCTCTCAGAACACATGAAGCACATAACTGCCAGCCTCTCCTGAGGCATTGTATACAGTTGGGCGCTTAGGTTTATGAACATTTCTATCACCCTATTTGTAAATCTTCATAGTTTTATAGAGGTGTGATAATTGATATACTGTATATGTATCTTGTGGTCCATTTGGTTTCGGCGGGGAATTACACATTTTTTCCCTCAGGTTGCAGCCAGAGCTTGTGAATCGGAAGTTGTGAGGAACTGAACGTCCCCAGAGACCAGATGTCATGAAACTTTTCTAGCTCTCCCGATAACTGTACACACCTACAGGCTTAGTAACAGGATAAGACTACTTCATTCTTCCCTGGGTGCCCGCCAAGCTGCAGCTTGCTTTGTGCAGACCCTCTGACAACAACATCCGGGCTTTAAGAACTTTCCTAAATTAGTAACGTGAAAGTCTTTTGTTGGTGATTGTAATGTTACTATTTACGTCATTGTGTGTCCAGCTCTCACTTGTCTTGTTGGCTGATCTGACAAATGGTCTGATTACATTCAGAAGTGCAAATTGTAATGACTTTAATAGCTGGCTGAACAAATATGGGATCTAAAAATCATTGGCCTGTTACTGGACCCTACACCAACAAATGTGTTCAATGAAATGTCAGTAATGTTTGTGATATGTTATTGTGTTATCTGTGTCATACAGCAAGAAGTATTAAAAATGTTACTTGCAATGTAGTTGGAAAAAAAGTTGCAATACTTCCCCAAATTTGTGGAATAATGGCTTTGGCGTATGTTGACAAAAAAATAAGTTGACATCCCAACATTAACAGAATAGAAGGACATATTAGATAATTATATTATACTATTCCTGTGCACATATCCAGGCCCATAGTATCAGTTTGGGGGAAAGGAAGACAAGTGACTTACTCAAAGGTTGTAACTATACCATTTTGATAACGTTTGGAAGGTACTGGGCTTCCAATTGGAAGCCAAGTCGTTTTATCATAGCAACCACACATGCCATCTCAAATGCTGTTCTGTTTTCCCAGAGAAGAGAATGCTGTTAAAATACCAAGGTGGGAGGGGGTCCACTTCATAGTACCCTGTAATAGAAAAAGTCTCACAATAAAATGTATATATATAGAGCGAGAGGGGCACACAAAATATTTACTCACACTTTTCCTGCACTGCCAGTGATCCTTGCCATGATCAGGTTCACTTTGCAATGCAAAGGTAGCCTGACTTACCTCTGAAATGCAGAGCCACACGCTTTGCATTGTGTCTGTTGGGTGGTGTAGTGTGACTCTCTCACGCTTTGCATTGTGTCTGTTGGGTAGTGTAGTGTGACTCTCTCACGCTTTGCATTGTGTCTGTTGGGTAGTGTAGTGTGACACACAGCCTTAAACCATAACCCAGAGTTAGCTATGAAAGAGTCAGGTCGTGGTTGAAGGTAGGAAAAGTCCAAGTGCAAGCTTAGTTTTAGTCAAATTTCCTTTGCCACTTTGAGAGTAACAATTAAAGGTGGGTTTACACATGTAGATTTTTTCGTTCGATCAACAAAGAACAATCGTTCTTTTTGGTTGATTGAACAAAAATAAAGAATGGCCAATTTGTTCGATAGATAAACTTTGTTTGACCTCTTATAAAAAATAGTTCGAAAGGTCATTGAACATGTTGGTAAATTTTTATCTGTCGTTGTAATTTCAAATATATTTTTATTCGATATCAGGATGGACGAACAAAAAATCTAATGTTACATTCGATAAATGAACGAACGATGTTCAATAATGACATCAAACAAAAAATCGAATTGATTGAAGAAAAAATCTACAAGTGTAAACCCACCTTAAGGCTAAGTTTACACTGGCGGTTTTTTACTGCCAGGTAAACGACTGTTTAGCGTGGCCGATGGGCGGACGCCACATTTGGTTTTCGGGCGGCTGTCCCATAGAAAGTCTATGGGGTTCTTAATTAGACGCCCTGTAGGGAGACATTTATCCCGCGGCTGCGGGAGCGCACTGGTGGTTTCCGAGCTGCTAGCAGCTCGGAAATCGCAAGTGTAAACTTAGCCTAACTCTTGCAGTGGGGTGGGGCATTCAAAAATTAAGCCCCTTGAATTGTTTCCACTGGTTGACTTTGTAAGTTGATTGCAAAGCCTCTTAACAAGCTATCATCACCAAAATTGTTAGAGATGTAGTAAAGGGTTGTTGAAACATTAGAAATAGAAATATACTTCCTATTGAACTTAATTAATGCAAAAACGTATGTTAAGCTAGCCACACATTGTTCAATCTTGGTTCAATCGATGCTCCATTAGATCGAGGAATTCAATCGATCTTAATCGCATCAACATACATCCCACATTGAGTTTGCGATTGTGGTGAGATTTCGATTCCAAAATATTACTAAAATCGTCGATTTTGGTATCGAAACGATTGAAGTTCAGATTGAAGTGGTCTATGTTTTTATATTGAATTTAATCGATCCAGGAGAAACACCACAAACATCGACGATTCTAAAACGATTTTGGCACAATCGACGATGATTTTCCAACATGTTCACATTCGATCAATTTTTCTGCCTTCATCGAACAATTATCGTCGATCGTACCATGTGGGCATTTCTCGATTTTCGTTCACTCGATGAAAAAATGAATCTAATCGAGCATCGATTGAACCAAAATCGAACCGTGTGTGGCTAGCTTTAGAGCAATACTTTCTTTTTTTAAAGTATACCTTCAATACGTCTGCAGCATGTTTAGTGATGGTGCCATGCTCCTGGGCTTTGCAATTAACTTACAAAGTCGAACTGGACACATTTTCAAAAAAATTTAAATTCTTTTGGTGTTCAGCTTGAAGTCATATAGCAAGTCAAGTGTCTTTAAATGTTTGGCTTTATACAATGTTTCCTGTTAATTGCAGCTATATGGGTAGGTCTTTATGTCTACCAACAAGACCTGCACAATTCTGATGCCATCAGTTTACCAGGCAAACTATGGTTTTTCCAAAGGCAGGAAAGTACATTTATATCCTCTGTGTATATTTAAATAAAGGTTTTTGTTACCAGAATTTTTCTCCAATCTAATGGTAGAGTAAATTCTCATCTTTCAGTAAAGAGAACTGTTATGTAAAGGTTTAGAATATTTGGATTAACCATTAACTCCTGTTTGCTTTCTATTCAGGGCAGATGTTCACACAGAATGTTCGGGCTCTGGAGTGCCAGTCTTACTTACCATTTAGAGACATGACGTTCCAGAGGATGGATCTTTAGGATCTTCAACTGTTTTCTGTGCCAGCTGGGAGAACGGCAGAGACAAATGAAACGAGTAAAATGGAAAAGAAGCAGCTCTCTGTGGATGATGACCTGTTACCTATTTATTATGTTCACTCTGAGGTAGAAGGTAAAACTTTCTCTAGAGGGTGGCAAGAACATGAAGCCTCTGTGCCTTCTCCACAGTTTAATCATTTTCCATCATTCAACAACTGCTTAGCCCCAAGTCCACCCAGAGCTGATCGCTCTGTGTTTAATCAACATGATCACGAAGGGCAAAAAGAAGCCCAAACTGTTTTTTCTTCTTCAGGTACGAACATTGAGGACAGTTGCACCAGCAATGCTTATTCTAGACTACCTAGAGTCTCTGATTTTCAGCAGTCTCATAAAGCTACTAGTATGAACACCCAGAGCAGCAGCACATCAAATATCAAGTCTGCTCAGGATGTTTTCCTAGCTAGTTTACTCCAGGCTCAGCTTTGTGTCATGGATCTGCAGGATCAGATTGAAATTACAGAGACCAATCACAAAGCAAGGGAAATCGGGGCTAAAATGAGCACAACTTTGGGGCTAGACATTACTCCATCTTTAATTCTGGAACCTCAGACAAGACCTTTCTCCGAAGAGATTGTTAGAGATGAGGAAGCTCCAGTAGAGGACGAAGACCAAGAGAGTGATGATACTGCTTACTCTGAATTGGAAGTAGAAGATGAACGCTTGTTTTGTGATAACCCTTTATTTAAGAACTCAAAAGTGTCACATAATGTGGCTTATAATATACAGACTTCCGTTACTAAACTGACCAGCCAACATGAACTATCTCCTATGGACAGGATAGTGAATGATAGAAGCCAGCTGCTAAAACAGAATGCTTGGGATAGTAGAGACAGTGGTACTGGAACGGCTGCTTGGCATCAGATAATACGAGAGGATTCCTTGGAGGAGCTCCAGATATATGAAGATGAGTGGGAGGAGAAGAGGTCTGTGCTCAGCACTACAAGGACCACTCGCTGGACTGCTTCAGATAACCTACCTTGTACGCAGGAGGTAGGTGACACACCTTAATGCTGACAATCATTTCAATTGTTTGCGCAAGAATAAATGAATAAATTGTTCCTCATTGTGAGGGACAATAATGTACAAATAAAACAAATCACCCTGACATAAGGACACCCATAAAAACTTGGCTGTAAACTTTATGTAATTTAATACATCCTTCTGGCAGTGGGATATAAAAAAACACATTTGTCATATTTTGTTATGCTGACATCTAAGCAGGAAGGTCATCCAAACTTATGCCAAGGATTTACAACACCTGCCAGCTACATACTGTATGACATTACAGTTGGCCATTTACTTTTTTACAATTCTGTTAGTATTTTTGTGCTTGGCTTAGGAGGGACTTTATCTACATAAGCAGGGAACAGACGCATAGACATGGGCTAGACCGATGGCCGCTTCGAGCGCCAAACCATGCTGCTGCCGGGAATCTGGAGCCGTGTGTTCCCGGCTTAAGAGTACATTTGCAATATAGAAAGAAGGGCTCAGGCTATTTGTTCAGAAAGATGGTATCAAGGTAACTCCAAAACAAAATATTTTTCTTCAATGTGCATAGCCAACAGGTACCTACCTCAAATTGGGACAGATTTGGGTCTGTCTCCCATTTTCTCCTTTTTTGTGTATTTTTATATTGGGATGTTGGTATTTATGATTCATAAGGGTAGGGATTTTGGATTAGAATGCTGTAACATTCAGTTTACAATATCAGTCCTGTACTTGCAATACGTTTTGAACTATAGTTCCTGGCAACTCTTGCAGAACTCCATTTTGTGCAAATTTGTACAACTGTATGGCTTCCATAGACATGACCTAAATGTGTTGTTCAGTAGAGATGATCAGTAAGATGCAATACATTTTACATCAGCATGCCGATTGCATGCAGACTGAAACTGAACCTCAAACAGTGTTGGATTTGCAGTTGAAGTCTGCATTTATGTTTCATGCTAATGTTGTTATTTCAATTACCTAATTGAAAACATAGCTAGTAGTTGCTTATTGTAGAGCATAGCTGCTGATCCCCAAAAAAGTTATTCATACTTTGAGTAGGAAGAGCACATACAAGTATCAAGATATTGCATAACATGAATGATTGCCATGGTTTACCTTCATGACACAATAGACTTTTTAAAATTATCTCTTCTTCTGTTTCAGAATCCCTTGAGCACGGAAGACCCTCCAGCTCGAACAGCGATGACCTGTTCTGTTCCTGATATTCCTGTAACCTGTGAGTGGCATTTTCTCTAAACCAGAATTACTTTACAATAGCTGACTACACTGCAAAGCAGTCATAAGTTCGCACAGTTCGCACTCTGGTCTTCCTTAAAGGCCAGATAATATACTTTATTCACAGATATTGCACACAGGTACCAGGGCTGTGGAGTCGGAGTCGAGGAGTCGGAGACATTTTTGGGTCCCTGGAGTCGGAGTCGGCAAAAAATGGACCGACTCCGACTCCTACTAAATTTAAATGGGAATTAAATGTTTTTTTGTTTTTTTTATCAAAAAAAAAAAAATTACTTCAAATGTCGCAATTAACAAACAGTCATAACGAACATAGAAATAAGCAAAATACCCTCATGGAACTTTAACTGGAACACCGACCCCCTTGTTGATATAGAATATAGTCATAATCTTAAAAATATATTAGTTTCATAAGCAATATCACCGTAAGATGTTATACAAAAAACACTACAAATCCAAATACAGACGATATAGTCTAATCCACATATTACAACATCAAAATAAATGCGCACCAACAGCGCTCTTTGCAAACTCTCTAAAAAGCATC
The DNA here is from genome assembly GCA_036250615.1 of Ptychadena robeensis. Lineage (NCBI taxonomy): Eukaryota > Metazoa > Chordata > Amphibia > Anura > Ptychadenidae > Ptychadena > Ptychadena robeensis. Next base: position 113,588,283 of record CM070034.1, read on the forward strand.
CAACACTGTGGGGTGCATATAGCAGCTGACATGTTTCGCCGTTGAATTTGGTTCCTCAGCTGAGCACCACAGAAGATGTGCGAATCTATTTGGAGAAAGAGGCACTATAATATAAACATAAAAGAGGATATACAGGTGACAGCCTACTGTCATAGGTTGTTAGAAAAGGGTAGTAGCGTACCTGACAGATTATGTGGGAAGACAAGCGCCTAATCAGATTAAGTAAAATCACGGACGAGGAGTGAAGCAGGATATGGCACCCTGCATAGCAGGGCCACCACTACAGTGCTGGTCAGAATGGGCAGAACCCTACAGTAAGTATGTGGTAAATAAAACAACAAAGATAGTAATTAATCTGATGACCCAACAAAATCCTTAAAGGGATTGAGAACTGTATTGCAAAAAAATTAGATACAAATAACTTACCGGTGGATCTTACCAAAAAGTATATGTCTGGGACTTCATTCGAATATATAAAAGGTAGCTAAGTGCTATCCCAATACCTGACAACTGGTCTTTTAGGTGTAAAGGGATGCAGGGGAATGCATAAGGATGCAGGGGACAAAAACCACATTGCATCCACCCACGGTATTCTATGCTTTGGAACCCTGCATCCCTTGTCCCACATCAAAAGACCAAGTGTCAGGTATTGGGATAGCTCTTGCTTCCTATCATCCCGCATCGCATCCCTTGACACCTAAAAGACCAGTGTCCAGGTATTGGAGAGCACTAGCTAACCTTTTTATATATCAAATAAGTCCCAAGACATATACTTGTGTTTATCCTTCCTAGCGCACACGCCCACATACGCGCCGTTTACAACCGGCACGATATGGGCATCAAGAGGCAGTGACATAGTACACTGCCCGCCGTTTCCGGCATCCCGCCGGAGCTCTACGCGCAGCTGTAGCTGCGCGGGAGAGAAGCCGGCGCTCCACATTAACATGGAGGTCTATGGCGCCGGCCCGCCCCCTCCCTCCGCGTCACCGTGACGCGAATCGGGGCGGAAGCCGCCAACCCGAAAATGCTGCGGCGATGTAAACAATCACCGCAGCTTTCCGGGGAGGCATAAGTTCCTCCCATCGGCGGCTTCCCGGGCGGGGAAAGGACGAGCCTAACGCTCGGACGAGCTAGCTCGTCTCACACGCATAGGAGGTTAAAGATCCACCCGGTAAGTTTATGTATCAAATTGTTTTTGCAATCACAAGTTCTCAATAAACCTTGTAACATGATTTGTTGGGTCCAATCAATTAAACACTCATTTTGTTGTTTTATTACCACAACTACTAGATGTTCTGACCATTCTGACCAGCACGTAGTGGGTGGCCCCTGCTAATGCAGGATGCCATACCGGCTTCCCATCCTCGTCCGTTGATTTTACTTAATCCGATTAGGCCAATAGTTCTTCTCCCACACATTAATCTCAGGTACGCTACTAACAACAATTTTACTAAACCCTACTGACAGTCAAGCTGTCACCCTGTATACCTCTTTTAGTTTATATTTATATGTGCCATCTTATCCCCAAATAGAATTCGCACATCTTCTGTGGGTGCTCAGCCTGAGGAGCAAATTCAAACGGCGAAACATGTAAGCGTCGTATATTGCACCCCACAGTGTGGATAGCTTTATAATAGTTTGCACAATACGCGCATGTGTGCGCCATTTATTTGATGTT
>CM070034.1:113594612-113609411 GCA_036250615.1 Ptychadena robeensis
ATATTGGTTGGTTTTAATCTATCCTAATTTTTATCTCAGAGTGTATGGCCAGCATAAGGTGCCTGGGCCGTCATACGTCAAGCCTTTGTTGCATTCATGACATTAAATTGATGAAGGCTCAGATCAAGGCCCTGTCATAGCCCCACTGCTGTCAATGGCAGGCTTGTGCCCTGTGCAGAGGTTTTAGCACAAGTTTAGTCATAGCCAAACTGTTCTCTGCTTAGCTAAATTGTTAGTGTTTTGCCTCTCATTTACCTATTTTGACTAATGGGACAACATTGCCGTTTCACTGAGTAAGAAAGAGACAATAATTCTTTTAACCATACGTTCACCACATATCTGTTTTCTAAGTTTACTGATTTCTTTCCAGCTCAGAGGAAGTGACCTATGTGGAAGCTGTGGCCAATGCTCAGGATGTGGAGGCGGCTCGGTGTTTAGCAATGAAGCTCTTCCATCTGGATGGTTTTGACAGATCTCAGGTTGCTCCTTATATTCAGAAAAAGTGAGGAAAAATCTATTTGAAATGTTTGAACCCTTAATAAGTTCTTCCATTGGGACACAAAAGTCATATTTTCACCTGGTTTGATTTAAATACTAACATGTATTTTGGGAGTTTCTTTCTCTGTCAGATATTGCTTAGTGTCCCCATACACCCTTAGATTCCTCTGTCAGATTTCCTTCAGATCTCCTTTTGTTTTACCAAGACCATGTAATATGAGGGACTTTCTAAACCATCAAGTCTACCTACCAATCGCATAAGACCCTATACTACATAGTTGTTGGTAGATCTACAGGATATCTGACAGAGAGATCTAAAGGTGTATGGCCAGCTTTAGACATTTGCATGCAAGACCCGTTTAGCAATATCAGGCAGAACAGGAGATCAGGGTAAATCTCTGCAATAGAGAAGCAGACAGCAGTAAACACACATTTGTTATTACAATGTCTATGTCCCATTAAGATAGATTCAGCTTTAATTCAGGCACACATCATAAAGCATAAGTGACTAGGATAGAAGGGAATGGAAGTGTCGATCACAGATGGTGTCATCATATTACAGTCTTGACTTTAGCACACCTTATTCCATGTCATTAACCTCTTTTATTAATGTCATATAAAAAGGAGCAATGTTCCAGAGGCTCAGAAGTACTACAATGGTCATTAGCATTAGCATAGTCATTAGATGCAAAACAGCTGCATACAGACTTATAATATAAGTTTACGACTTTAGTCAAAACCATTTAAAGGCCCCCATACACCTTACAATTATCAACTTTTCTTCTGCCAAACCCATGTAATATGAGAACCTTTCTAAAACTTCCAATCACTTTGTATTCTATCAGGGAGGACCCGGCACTACATAGTTGTTGGTAGATCTAAAGGAAATTTTATGGAGAGATCTACTGGTGTATCAAGGGTTTCACATAACACTGTAAAACTCATAATGTTTTTTGGGTAACACATACTGACAAGCTCCCCATACACCTTTAGATCACCTTATACAATTTCTATTAGATCTACCAACAACTATGTAGTGCCGGGTCCTCCCTGATAGAATACATAGTGATTGGAAGGTTTAGAAAGGTTCTCATATTACATGTTTTGGTAGAAGAAAAGTTGATTGTATAGAAATTGTATGGTAAGATTGTAAAGTGTATGGGTGCTTTAGTGTTGTACTTTAGGTACGCTGTTTTCTCTCCAGTTATTTCATTTTTCACTTCATTATTTTTATTTTATTGTTGACTCTTAATAATTAACTAAACAATTTTACATTACGCTTTTATTGTGATGTCAAATTACAATTGTTGATGTAATGATATTCTTAAAGTGATGCCAATGTATTTCCAGAAATACTTTGGTTTTACAGTGTAATGGGTCAGAAAGACTTTATGCAAAGGCATCATTGAAAAGCATTGTTTATGACCCGTCTTTATTTTGTAGACTCCTTTGAACCTAAATCAATTATTATCAAACAAATAAATGCTTTTGATTTTTCCGTTTAGTTAGGCTGATTGATTACTGCAGTTTATAGAGCTTGGGAAGAATCTTGGCAGTGAAAGCGTTGGGATGATTCACTGGATGCCAAAAAGGGCTGGTCATTTAAGTGGAGCTACCCAGCTGTCTAGAGCCACCTTCATCCCATCCAAGACTAACATTTTTCTTATGAGCTAAGAAGTCTTCATACCCGAACTTTGTTTCCTGCCTAAAGTTTTAAAGAAGCATTGGGATGCCCAAACTGAATACTTCTGGACCAGCCTGCCTAGGGCAGAATAGTTTTAATGTCAGCTCCTCACACGGTTACCTACCACCTCCGCATCTACTTCTAGGGCAGATCGGAGATCAAAAGTAAAAATTTTTTAAAAAAATACTTACCCGGTAACTGTGTTAAAATCCAGCGCAGCCCTTCTCCAGTGAGGTGTGGCCATGCTGTGCGCAAGGGAAGATGAGACGTTAGACGTCATTGCTGACATCTACCTTCCCATGTCCCCATGCACCTGCAGCCAACCACATCTGAATAGAGTGATGTGGAGTGTCACTGGATTGGTGAAGGTAGTGAGACCGGAAGAGTGTGGAGGACCAGACACTCCAGGCATGACGGCACAGGAGCGAGCAGGCAGGAAAGGCGAGTATTTATTTTTGCTTTTTAGGGGTCGCTGTCCATGGATGACGACTGGATGAAGGTAAGTAATGTCTATATTTTGTTAATGTTTTTTTTTACATAATTTTACATTTACAGTTTTCATCCCCTTAAAGCTTAAGAAGGTTTTCAAAATAAGTGGTATCCTATTATTTATCAGTATTTAGTTTGTCAGAAAATGTAGATTTTTTTTGTACACCTATATTGTATTATAATGTTTATTTCTTTACTTTTGTAGCAATGACTTTAGTGCCATGGTGGCTGAAGAATACCTTGCGCTCTTTGACTTCAAAGGGAAAACGCTGGATGTAGCTCTCAGGTAGGAATGTAGTGAAACATAGTGTAATAGCTAGGGCAAGGATGCCAAATTTACAGTGTGCCAAAGCTAGAAAATGTGGCGAGAGTGAATGACATGCTAGGCAATGGACACGTACACACAGGCGCATCAGCATTGGTTTGCTGCGTGTCAACATTGCATTGATGTCAACGCATATGCAGATCCTTGTAAACACACTCATTGAATAAGCATTGGATGAGTCAAAAATGCATCTGCTGCTTTTTGTTGTGTTTGACGCATATTTCTGGCGCATTTGTTTCATAGAACTCAATGGTCTTTCTCAACGTACGTTAATGCTGTGTTTAAAATATGATGGATCACACACACTGTACAGTCCATACTGTGTGTGTAGTCCATGTATGCCCTATCCATATGCATACAATGAATACACAGGGATCCAACTGTACTCATCGCTCCTCCTTCCTCCCTTGATAGATGTGGCAGATAGATCTACCTTCTCCACAGCCCTTCTCTCCTACCTTTGCTTTGAGCCTATGAGCTAGGGCCCAGGTGCCCACACTGCGGCCCTTTGGGTGTTCTTTAGCGGTCCCCCTTGGACCTCCACTTGCGGCCCCCAAAAGCTAACTATTAATGCATAGGGCAGATGAATTCACCTGTCCGCCAACCCCCCGCTGACTAGTCTTTGCTAGGAATCTTCTTAAAGTGGGAAGAGGAGGAGAGGCGAGGGACATGCTCAGGCTCTGTCTGGGCCACTGATTGCCTTTCATGTACGTAAACCTTCTCAGCTGGAGCTGTTGGCAGACAGGCGAGTGCCTATGCCGTCACTATTTTGCCAATTAAGGGGGGATTTATAATATATATTGTGGCACATAACCTCAGAATAGGGGCACATAACCTTTGAATTAAAGGTAATGTGCCCCATAGATATCATCAATGGCTTTAATGATATCTATGAGGCACGTAACCTTTGATGATATATATCACACAAAATGTGCATTACCACACTACAGGGCTCCCTGTAAATGTCTTCTAGCTATGCACGCTGTCATCTTTTCATTACAAAATGATTTTACAAGTCAGTGTAGATTGAAAATGTTAAGTGCGGCCCTTTAGTGATGTTGAGGGCCGCACTTGTGGCCCTTAATATTAACTCAGTTTCCCACCACTGAGCTAAGGGGAAAGGAAGTTGAAATTTTCCCTTCAAAAAAAACGTGGTGGTGTTTAAATTATTTCCAACACAAAACTGGTCAACAGATGAATTTGCATCTGTAGATCCACAAAACCTGATGGAATCATTTGATTTTTGTTTTTGTAAGCCCCTAACAAACCTTCAAAACTGAGTCTAAGACTTCTAGCTTTACTTTGTAATACTTCAGATCTCTGCTGCAAGAGCTGGTATTGACCGGGGAGACTCAGGAACGAGAACGCGTTCTGTACCATTTCTCCAAACGCTTCCATAGCTGCAACCCGGCTGAGTACGGCTCTGCTGGTGAGTTATCTGTCTGAATTCTAGTACAATTATCAGCAGAAAATTAAAAGCATTAAACAAAGAAGATCTCACTTTTTCTTTTAGATGCTGTTCACACACTTACCTGCGCCCTCATGCTGCTTAATTCAGATCTCCATGGACAGGTAAAGTTTATTATTTTTAATAGTAATTGTCCATTATTTATTAGTTTTATTAATACAAAATGTTATTAGTAATTCGTTTTTTTTTATTTAAGAACTTCTATACTTGAAAGAGGGTTTTTTCGCCTAGCTATCTAACTGGCACTCTTTATGTTTACTTTGGCTGTGTCAAAAAATTTCTATCTGTTCCTGCCAAACACTAGAAAATTATAACATGTGTATGAAAAGTTAATACACCACTTCAGTTTATATCTGACCTTTGTAACCTGGTGTGTTTCTGCATTTTATCACATTTCGTGTCCTGTAGGGGAGTATAGGAATGGAGTCCAACAGAAAAAGTCATGTAAATCACATCTCATGCATACTTGGTTTTAGCTTTGCATTAAGTTTTGGTAGATAAAGCAATCCTCATCTTCAATCTGAATGTTAGGAGATGTTAAATAGTTCTTTAAATAGAAGTGATTGTTGTCACTGTAGACCAGGGGTGGGCAAACCTTTTGGCTCTTAAATTTGGCAGGGGGGCTGCACCAAGAGCAGATTTACACTCTAAAGCTAGCCATACACGCACCGAGTAGCGGACGATTTTGCCACCGACCGATGGGCGTGCGCACTCGCGGCCGTCGGTTGGCGGCAAAATCGGCCGCCGATCGGGGGTGCCCACATGGGGCGACAAATCCCTGTCCCCCCACAGCTCGGCTGGCCAGAGAACGGACTTGTCCGATATTCTATGGCCGATGCCGTTAGTTTCAATGAAGACTGGCATCTTCATTGAAGCTAATGGCCGGCACACAAAGGGTGCTGGCCAATGCTGTCATCTCTGAAGAGCAGCTTGATGACGTCATCACGCTGCTCTTCAGAGCTGATCTGACCTGCTTTGTCCGCCCCCACCCGATATGTGTATGGGGGCCTTAACACTGGCCAATGCAGTGAGCCGAGTTTTAAATAAAGCTGATAATGCTGAAGCTTTAATGTGTACTTTTCTATTGAAGATCAATGATAAAAATTTTAAAGCATCAAATGTGAGTGCTGCCCCTATGTATCCTGATGGCCCATGTGGTTACCGCTGCTTATTCACTACATATTCACTCACAGCTTTTTAATCCAACACTTTAATGGCGTCTGCACTTCACCACTTGGAAGATGCAGTGACATGATCATGTGATCAGTGAACGAGCAGAAGGGAATGCAGTACAGGCTGGATTATAAAGCTAAATAAGTCAGATCTGGACCGTGGGTCGTAGTTGGCCCATGACCACTCACTATTAGCTACTGAAAATGTGTTAAATTTTAAATCTCAGCTTTTGAATTTTGCATTCTACCTATTGGAGCACTTTTCGTGGTGGCAGCTAAGAGCAGTATAAATATAAGCCGACATACCAAATTTTACACAAAGAATTCTGAAAAAACTGAATGACTCGAGTAAGGATGGGACATGCAGCAGCTAAGGCATAGAAACACACAGCAAATGTTATTATTTTAACTAGCTGATTTGTGAGCAAGGGCTTATTTACACTGGCGCAAGATAAACGACCATAAACTGCAACCGACCGGCGGATGCAACATTGGGTGTGCGCTGGTTGGTTTTCAGGCTTTCACCCGATAGGACCTTCATGGGGTCCTAATCAAGACAACCTGCGAGTGCCTGAACATTTTAGCAGGTGCTCACTGTCATTTCCCTAGGACTAACAGCAGCTCAGAAAATGACAGTGTAAATGTAACCTTCATTGCAAAGCCCCTGAACATGATATGATCAAATTTCTGGAGATGTAACGAAGGCTTGGCCTTTCACAAGTTACAGTAAAATCTGGCAGCCTATCTGATTGAAGTGGAATTCGTTGTTAGGGAATGTGCTTCTGAAGATAACAAGTTAGTTCATCGAGTATCTATGATGGCATGTTCTATAGGTGTTAATTAAGGTGGAAACCGCATAATTTTACTGGAGAGTCTTAGTACAACAGTACAGAATACAGACAGATACTGGATAGGCAAGTTTTTCTGGTTCTCTTGGTTGTTAATATGTTTCACACTTGTCCCTTGCAGAACATTGGAAAAAGCATGACAGCACAGGACTTTATTAATAACCTCGAGGGCATGAATGATGGTGGCAATTTTCCTAGGGAACTCCTGAAGGTATGTGTCTGCTTGGCTTTGCTAAACAATAGTAAGCAGCATAGTAACTCTGTGAGTGAAGTTGTTATTATAGATGTGTTTATAGTGACACGGCAAATGGCAAAACACACAAGACAAATGAGATATACAAGCGTATGGGAGACACAATACAAGTATGTGGGAGACGCTTGCGCTGCTCCTGAAAAACTGTGTGCAGCAGAGCATTTCCAGTAACGTGTCAAACGCAAGCGTAGTGTTAGTGAACGCCACGTTGTGGTACTTTACTGCACTGCAGCTGCACTGTGGCTATTGTGAAAGGACCCATTCGCAGTTTATCTTCATGCACATTAGAAACCTTACCATGGAATTTTATTTTCCTCTACCCAATTTCAAGGGTTAAGTGCTCTTTCAGGGTTGGTTGATAATGAGATGGTATTGACCTCTTCACCACATCGGCCTTTGCTAGCCTCTTTAGGAGATTCGCTGCTTGGCCAGTATAGCAATATCAGCCTTTACAAAGTAGGACTAGTAGCCATGCATTGTGCAGGAGGACAGTGTGGTTCCACCCACATTACACATCAGTCAATCAGTTGAGAGTATGGAAAGTGGTATGTTGACTTCTTTCTTTATCTCTCCTCCATGCCATCCGCATTTCGAGGTTACAGAGTTTAACTCTAATTCACTTCACAAGTGTGTGTGTCAGGATTTAATTGGATGAAGATGTGAGAGCTCTTTCACACTATATGAGTTGGGACCACAATGTGTTACCCATCACAGTTCCATTAACGCAAGGTACACAGGTTTTCATAGTAAACTTATCGTACCCTGCACACTGTGCTGTGTGGTGGTTTTGCCTAAATGGGCTAACACAAATGCCCTGAAAAGTGCACTTTTATACCACAGCACAAGCATTCTGGAGTAAATATTACATTCCACTATATATAGTAAGTATTTAGAGTAAATATACTTAAATTTTGTGTCACCTCCACGGGTGCCTTCACGGGCAGCAGGGACAGCATTACATCTTTCTAATGTAAGCAAAGCAGATGCTACTGTTCTGAAACTTAATAAAGTAAATTTTTCTGAATTATTTAGGAAGGAATTGTCCACATTGTTTGGATCTGTGTGTGTATTTATATATATACAGTATATGTATGTGTATATATATATATATATATATATATATATAGCAACTATTGGGGTTTACATATCAGTCCGCTGCTAAGTATCTGGTTGGAAATGAAAAGGCATTAAGACAATTTTTAATACCTGGTTCAGGGTAGTGGGAAGGTTTCTCAGCCCTGTCTGGCAAATGTCTTGTTACGATGTTTTCCTTTCTAGTGTACTGTTAATGCAGTTACATGACGTGTCATTCTATATCTTTCTTTGAAGGGTCTATACAACTCTATCCGCACAGAAAAGCTGGAATGGGCTATGTAAGTAAAGTTAATTAGTCTTTGTATTTTCACACTTTACTATTCTACCTGAAATGTTGTACTTAAGGTGTTTTTTGTACTGGTTCTTCAATGCCATTTCATTAAACTAATGTTCTATTTTCCAATTAACAGGAGTGAAGAGAAACTGGCAAATATCTTGGTTGCAAAGCCAGAGAATCTTTTGTCTGTTCGGAAAAAAAGCAATCCTTTTGTGGACCTCCCAGCACAAGACCCCCAAGCCCCCGTCTACAAGCAAGGGATGCTGTGCCGGAAAGTACATGCAGACATTGATGGCAAAAAGAGTGAGTATAGCCTCACAGGGACTGACCACTATTTGAAGCCCATTGACTGAATGTTAAGGTACTGGGTAGGAATTTCAAAACTCTCCTTCTTCCAGTTATTCTTCTCTTTCTATGAGGTTAAGAAATGTTCACTCAATGTCCCCACTATGACGTCAGGCCATCATCCCCTTGAGGACATGTCCTCATACTGTTTGCTTTTCAGAGCAGTCCTTGCCTGTGTGTGAGATACAGGTTTCAAGTAGAAATATCAGGTACGCATCTATGTGTAGTTATCAATAGACATTGTGTTTCATGGCTGTCACTGCTCTCAGAGATGTCAGGCTTCTGCCCTGCCACAACACAGTTTTTATCACAATTTTTGCTGTTTTCTTCCTTATGATCTGGATTTCAAGTGCCAATCACATCAAGCACAAAAGTGGGTCTGCTTTAAGAGTTAGAGTACGTGAAGATTTAAGTATAGAGAGTTTTTTAAATATAAGCTTAAGGCATGTTAAGCAATGGTCTTTATTTATTTCTTTTTGTGGTTGTCCATGTAAAGGCTCAAATTTATCATATTTTTAGACATTTGCTTTGACTTTATATGTTCTCTTAGATCTATAAATACATTTCCTTTCTGTGCAGTCATACCATTTACTAAGAAAGGTAATAAATAGTTGCACAAAACTGTCAGCAGTGGTTACACAGTTACATTGATGTCAGTGGCCAGAAGGGCCCCTCAGTTGGTGTATGGGGCCTGGGCAAAAGTCACAGAGTAAAATTGGATCAGTGTGAGGGGTGGGTGTTTAAGTTGCGTGTAGGTGTGCAGCTCCCAATATGAAGGGGGAGTGTTGCCCCCCTGTAAAAGATCAATCCTTGCTAAGTCTGCACTGTACCTCCTTTAACCTTCTGGGTGTTCAGCCCGAGTTAACTCGGGCTAAATAAAGTTGCTGAAAAGGATCAGCCCAAGTTAACTTGGGCTGCTGAAACCTGCAGCCACATGGCTTGCAGGCAGCTCGGATGCTTGCAGCTCTTCTCATCGTGTTCCCCGCTGTCTGATCTTCAGATCCTGGTGTTTGTTTGTTTTTTTACTCTTTATGGTTTATCTTTCATTCTGACATTGATTGGGGCATTTTTTTTTGCCTCCAATTCAATTCAAAATGAAAAAAACACATAAAAAAAACATGTATTTGCTTATTATGAGTTTTCTTTCATGTTGGATTGTATTTTTCTGTATCCAATCAAGTTCAAAATAAAGGAAAACAAATTTTTCTGCATTTTGTCTCAGTGAAATCAATAGGGTGTACTCCAACCAATGCAGCAGGAGCGAGCCCTAAGCCATGGGCAAGCTGCAGGTAATCTGACGCCAAATGTGCCAGCACGTGACATTGTTCCCTGCGCTAAGTATCAGACCGCCTGTCAGTATTGGCTGATTTAGAAAATTAATTCTAGTTTAAGCAAATTTTTTTGTGAGTATTTTATCTTTTATTTTATTATTTACAGTACTTTACTTTGTTGCACTAGGTTGTTTAGTAAAACTGTGTTGGCTGTCATGGAGGATCTTTACATGCACACGCCATTCTGTGCATAGGAAAATATGTATAGAGGAATTATGCTAACCGTAATGTGAGTGCCAGTCATGGCCGGTTCAGTTCCCAGAAGCATTATCTCTCCGAGCATGGAAAACTCTGCAGATCATGTTTCATTTTACTTTTTTATAACAGACACCAGATGATAAAAGTATGAGGAAGTTGTATAGCTAAAATAAATATGTACATTTTTGTCTTTGGGGGATGAAAAGGAAGAAAACATTTTAGCATCTGCTGAGGTTTATTTCTTTACTTGGTGTCTCATTCCTCCTAAGTGATCCTTCATTCTAAACCATCATCACCAAACTTCTAAGTAAATGGGGAAGTTCCACAACTTTGGGGTTTCCCCTTGTGGTACAGGTGGCCATCAATATCAGATCACAAATAGGAACAAGGACATGAGGCGCACACCCTAGTACAACAAAGTAAGATACTGTAAATGGTAAAATAAAACAAAAGACAAAATACTCACATTAAAGGAGGTTTGCAAGGATTGATCTCTCAGGGCTGTGTGCTTTTCAGGATGACGTCACCTTGTTAGGGATGATATCACCTCACAGGTGCTGGAGGGCTCAACAGGATCAATGGGCCATGTTTCGAGCTGAAGCTCTTTGTCAACCATCATTATCTATTATCTTTCTTAAGCACAGTACAGACGTGGGGATATGGGTCAAATCGATGGCCGTTTCGAGCGCTCACGACCATCTATCTGACCCATATAATCTGCCTGTTGCGCTGTCGGCGATGTCCGATGCTGGGTCTCCAGGCAAAGCTTGGCTGAGGAGGAGCAGTTCTGCTCTCCCCGGCTTCTCCGATATCTGACAGCAGCGTGATGATGTCATCACGTTGCTGCAGGGTACATCGGACAGCTTCAATATCGAGCTGTCTGTACCCTGCTTTAGTTTGTAATAACAGATCACAAACTGCAGACAGTATGAGCTGAGCAGCCATGCTATGCAGGCCTAAGCCTAAGGTATGGCTCCACACTTTTATTGAGAGGTACTAAGAATGCTACAGTATACAAAGACATTTGAGACAGTTATGCTCTTCTAATTTATTAATTTAGTATATCTGTGTACCAAGCCAGGTCATTAAAGACATATGCCTTGATCAAAGACACTCAAAAGGGCCCTTAATCTTAGCTCTACTATTTCATAACTATTTCCATGGTTTGAAATAGGAAGTGAAAAATCTATAGCTGGGGTGGGCAAACTAAGGCCAGGGCTCTTTTCCAGCCCTTTGTCACTTTGTTGAAAAGATTCTCCCTTCTGCTTGTTCTCTGCAAAGAGTGCACATAAAGCCTAGAAGTGTCCAAGCGTTGCCTTAGGGGCGAAGCAGTCAAGTAATCATGATTCTGTGGGCGCATCCTCATTGTGACAGGCAGTTTCTATGAATTATCTCTGCTCATTGCAATGAATGATTAGGAAATTTAAAAAGATAACAACCTCCTGTCACACGTCGCCTATCACACATCACAGCCACCATTAGTGATGCAGGGGATGCATGGAACTGGCACACCTATGGTGAGTCATAAGGCTCTTGGTGCCCTATTTCAAATTTAAGAAGCCAATGTGGCCCATGAGTCAAAAAGTTTGCCCTCCCCTGGTCTATAGTGTAATATAGGGGAAGACACTTAGTATATGGTAAAAGTAAATGGCTGAGCTTATCCTGGAGTTTGCTCCATTTTATTTATTTTTGCTTGACTTTATTAACAAAAGCCATTGAAGCCTGTATTAACACTTTATAACTCAAGAATCATATTAACTTGTAAATTTTAACCAAATTTAAAATACTTATATTAAAAAAGACCCCTTTTGTTTTGCTCATCTTTATAATAGAGTAGCTCACAAACCATCAGGCAGACCATCAGCACCTCAGTTGTTAGAGATCTACATATGGAGATCTACAAACATTACTTCAGTGAACTATTCTTTTGGTAATAATGTGATAAAAAATATTTTGTACCCAAATAATTAGTCACCTGGTAGCAATGCCAGGATTCAGGTAATTGGCTCTCGAGTATCCCATTTAATATGTCTGCAGTGGTAGATGTCATGTTTCTTTTTAGATGGTTTTGCCATAGAGAGCTGCACATGGATGATTTATGTCACAGTTCAATGCTCAGGAAAGTTTATTGTAGACATCCTAATTACCAGGGAAGTAAGTAAATAAGTATACATGATTATGTGCACTTTTTTTTCTCTTTACGTCTGTTTATTCAGGGCCCTTTTTAACGTTGTATGTTGATGTGCAGGTGGGTTACCATTTCAGGATAGTTCAAGTGTAGAACTAACTATACTGTGGGGGAAAAAAGGTATTTAGTCAGCATCCTATTGTGCACATTCTTCTACGTAAAAAAGCTAAGAGAGGCATGCAATTTTCATCATAGGCACACCTCAACTATAAGAGACAGAATGGGGAGAAAGAATCCAGGACATTATGTTACATTGGTCCCAGCTCTCTGCAGGTTATTCACTAGCTCCCCCCGTGTGGTTTTGGGATTTTTGCTCACCGTTCTTGTGATCATTTCGACCCCACGGTGAGATCTTGCATGGAACCCCATATTGAGGAAGGTTATCAGTGGTCTTGTATGTCTTCTATTTTCTAATTATTGCTCCCAAAGAGTATTCCTTTACAGCAAAAACCTTGTGAAGACTAACAGAAAATGCCCCATGGGCTTTATATTGATTTTATTTTCTAATGTTTCTTTTTTTCTTTTTTGTACTGTTTGTTTACTGCAGCTCCCTGGGGAAAGAGACGCTGGAAGTCCTTCCACACTGTACTGAAGGGAATGCTTCTCTTCTTTCTAAAGGTAAACCATTGTCCCTGTAGTAGGAACTGCATGCCACATTCTTCAGCTGCTGTGCTGTATTGCCTCAACTTTGATGTTTGTATTGCTAATGTCAGAATTTCTGCATCTAATAAGCATTTTGTTACAACAATTTGTTAAAGGGTATCAATAGCTTCTCTTGTGTATCTTCTCTATTATAGTTGCATTGTGTTATATACACTTTCATTAGAAAGTGTATATAACACGCATCTGCAGAATCTTTCTCTAGACAGCCATAGAGGGCAAAGACGAATGCAGCTTGCCCCCCCCCCCCCCCCCCCCCCCCCCCCCCCCCCTATCCCTGATGTGTGAGAAGGAAGCTGAAGTCAAGTGTTCACTGCGGACATCTAGTGGCTGAAATTGATATTGCACTGGAGATTTTGTCCCCAATTGAGATTAAGGCTCAGACACTTCAAATATTTTTTTCTTGTTTTTCTTCTCTAAAAACTGGGTGCGATGTTTGCTTAGGTGCGTCCTATGGTCCAAAAATATGGTAGATTAATGTATTAATCTTAAATTCAGCGAATGTTAGTACCTGAGATAAACCTCTTCCAGTTCCTGTACAACAGGACTCAGAAGAGGTAGAGGTAGAAACAGTATGAGGAGCCAAGTAGTAGTTTGTTGACGATTCTAAAAGGAGCAGCAGAATGATGTAGAGATTAGCTCATTACAGTACTGAGGCTGAATCGTAGAGAGAGCTTAAAGACAATGGTGGACGAGAAGTGCTGGATGAGTTAGGGGTATAGGGAGGTATTCCAGTATAAGCTGCTCCTTTCTTTAACTAATTTTTTTTGGCAGGATGAATACAAGGCAGACTTCCAGTTTCCTGAGGAGGTGATCAGTGTCCATCATGCTCTTGCTGAACGAGCCAGCGACTATACCAAGAGACCCAATGTTTTTCGTCTGCAGACTGCTGATTGGCGCGTATTCCTCTTCCAGACTCAGTGAGTAATATCACAGGTTGCCGTTTATTTGAAGTTATTGGTATTTTTTGTATAGTGTCTTGTAACACCCAAAGAAAAAGAGTATCACATATTGGATTCAGTTGTAAGCATGATCATTTCTTTTCCTTTAAAGTGGGTTTAAACTAAAACTAAAGAAATGCATAACATTACTCACCTGTCAGCAGTTCAGATCCTGGAAAACTGCTACACAAAAAAAACATACTTACCTTCCTCACGTTTTCACTCTTGGTGGCAGAATCTTAATTAATGGCAAGACGATGCCACTTCCGGATCCATACCTCTCAGGGCACCAATCCTCCCCACCCCCGCACTCCTACACAGAGGTTGTAACCCCCCGCACTCCTACCCAGAGGCTCGTTCCTCTACAGAAGAGCTCCAGTGTGGGGGAAGGGGGGGCAGTCGGCTGCATCCATAGAGCTGTCGGCTGGGTGAGGAGAGGTTTCTCTCTCCCCTCTTCACCCATCACAAAGTCTCGTAGGTGTGACACTGACTTCACAATCCCTCCCCTCCACACTCCTACACAGACAGAGACTCGCTCCTCTGCAAAAGAGCTCTAGTGTGGGGGAAGGGGGGGGCAGTCGGCTGCATCCATGGAGCTGTCGGCTGGGTGAATAGAGGTTTCTCTCTCCCCTCTTCACTCATCGCAAAGTCTCGTAGATGTGACACTGGCGTCATAATCTTGCGGCACTGGATATTTTCTACAGCCACAAGGGCATCTGGGAGAGATAACCCAAATATCCTTGCGGCTGTGTGACATCTTGCCAAGGCGATATGTCACACGGGGAGGGTCGCAATCGCAGATCTCCGCAGTATCGGCTGAGCTCCAGCCAGTACTGCAGAGTGACCTACTGCTTTAATCTACCATTATTTAATTAACTCTGCTGCTACCTAACTACCACAACAAAAAATAAAAGTCCAAAGATAATCCCTATTTTTTAAATGCAAGCTTAGATACTTTATTGAGCCTTGTCAGAGACTCGGATTTCAACAGAAAATGAATCTTTAGGAATATCGCTTAAACGGTTAA
>CM070034.1:113609511-113635127 GCA_036250615.1 Ptychadena robeensis
TTAATATATTTAATTGGTTATATATAAAAGATTTTACCCCCATGAAAACCCATGACAGCCTGTTAAGGTAAACTGTATCACATGAGCTCTCTTTTACAGGATATGAATGTGTCTGAATGAAGAGTATTGTTAAACAGTCTTTTTATTATCTGGTGTTCCATCTGTGAACTTCAATTGTCAGTTTTAGATCTTAGCATCTTACAAAATGGTTTTGTGGCCACAAATCCCTCAAAGCTCAATGTTATACTCAGTGTGGAACTAAATGTATCTTTAAGAAGAAATGTTTAAATACATCTGTTGATGTATCCAATCCGAGACAAACACACAAGTTCTGTGTAGAAGAATGTTGACCACCAATCTGTAATGAATTGTTCCTGCTGGTTCTTGGGTTACAACCTCTGTTTAGGTTTGTGGATTATATTCTTTCTTTCATGATTTTGCTCCATGCAATGGAGCGCTGAAATGACATCTTGCAATTGATTTGCATAGCTGTTAGCACTGAATGAATGTCACTAATTGTAACCTCATTCTTAGCAATCAGATACGGTGGTTTTGACATGACCATGGATAGTTTTTTTCATTCGATCAAATGACGATCGATCACCGTGCTCGTTCACAGCTGTTGATTGATGGGAATCTAACGTAGAAGCGCTTGAACAGAGAACGGACATGTCTGTAAATCGCTACCGATCACCATTGGATGGGGACCAGGGTCGCTATCCAAAGTATCGAACAGGAATCGCTATGATAAGTGGTGCACATTGATTTGGCGTTCAATCGACGAATGCTCGAGCGCAGGGTAGTGACGTCACAATGATGACAGGCGGGTCGGTTGTATGTGTATAAACGCATGTGTGTCCAGGTTAAGGTTACCAAAATGATTTGAATATAATTATGAGATTGCAGTTATTTGCCAGATGGCTGTGGAAACAATAAAGCTGCCAATGTTGGTCATATACACATACATTATATTGCCAAAAATAATGGGACACCTGTCTTTTTACACACATGAACTGTAATTACATTTGAATTTATAAGCTTTAATGTTTAAATATATCTGTAATTTGCTTTCCTTAGGACATCAGAAGAGATGAACTCCTGGATTTACCGGATCAATTTAGTGGCAGCCATGTTTTCCTCACCACCTTTTGCGGCTGCTGTTGGCTCTCAGAGGAGATTTTATCGACCCATTCTCCCCTCAGCCCAGTCTAAGCTTGATCTGGTAGGTAATTTGTTGCATGAATATGTTTTCCTTAGGTTCAATGTGCAAATTGTACCCAGAACATTAAAGCAGGAGGTGCCCAGACATTAGTAAAACAGAAAGCAAACAAATTATCTGGTGTTACATATCAATGCATTTCATGGTGCCACTTCGTCAGGGCTAAATTTTCATTCATTTCATCGTGGTGCCTCCTGCTATCTTTTATGTGTTAAATTTCCATATTAAACCTACCTAGACCACGACCAGATCTTCATAGGGGTTCAAAATTCTACATTAACCCAACTACATTAACCCAACTCCAATCATGTGAGCATGACCATTTTCTGCACTACAAACTACTTAGGGTTGCCCATGCATAGCCATACTGCAAATGTGCAGCACTACATACTGTATGTGAGCTTTTTTTTTGGTTCAAATCTATGTGTTATCATTACTCATACATACATAGGATCAGCTACTACCGTGTTTCCCTAAAAAATAAGACATGTGTTATATTATATTTCGGTGCAAAAAATGTCTAGGGCTTATTTTTGGTTAGGTCTTATTGTTACTAAAGTAATTCATTTGATGTGATATATAGAATGGCCACCAGATGTCACTGCCATCTAACCTTTTTTTTTTTTTTTTTTTTTTTTTTTGCAACTACTCAGTTTGGGCTTCAGAATTTGTTTTGCTAATTATTTGTGGTGGGGGTGCTTTAAGAAAATGTGACAAGAGGCCTCCCGTCATGTCATCCCTAAATAAACAGCTGCTCTCTCTCTCTGGGACTGGGTAGAACTCATTTTCTGGGGAGGGCTTATATTAGAAGCACTGGGGAAAATGCAGCTAGGTCTTTCCTTAGGGTTAGGTCTCACTTTCAGGGAAACAGGGTAGTAACTGATATTCTTTTCTCTCTCGTGTAGTTAGGTCCCGAAAATATTTTTTTCTCCATGCTTAGCCATTCATTTTCTAAGATCTTCAGTTTATTCTTTGAAGCAAGTAAATATACCATATTTTTCGGACTATGAGATGCACCTGACCATAAGACGCACCCAGTTTTTAGAGCAGGAAAACCAGAAAAAAATATTTAAAGTGTTCATATCAATTGGATCAATGCAATGGATCAAATCAATGCAATACCAAATGTCAGCAGCTAGAGGTTACTAGCAGCACTTCAAGGCTCATCACGTAATTTTCCTCACACATCGGTAAGAGAAGTGCAGATTCCTCACACAGGCAGAGATAGATGGGAGTGATCGCATGCCCTTTCATCTATCTCTCTGCTTTCTATTGATTATATCAGCAGGGCTCTACAATACAATACAGTACAGATGGAAGATCCAGCCATGGTTGGACCTGCCATCTGACAGGTCCTCCACCTCCCAGGCTAATCTTTTTGTTCGGAGAACTGGCGGGGAGCCAAAGCACGTCCACCCTGCGGCCGAGTCTTTGGACCATAAGACGCAGCCCCCCCCCCCATTTCTGCGTAACGCTGTTATTTTCCTGTTCTCTATGTCAGCTATGGTTTTATACTTTTCACAGATAAATCATCTGTTTTGACTACTGGTTTATAGACACTGGTGGTATCAACCACACCTTGGCATCTTGTGTATTTTGAGTTGATCAGAAGCAGCACACTTTCTTTTTCATAGTTCCTAGCTCTGTTGCCCCTCTTTTCATGTTCTCCTCTCTCCATTTGCATTATCTATAATGAAGCATAAATCCGGCATATAGAAGTGGCTGCTGTGTAACTATAGGTTTCTACGGTTGGTAACTTGAGTGCCACCAGTTATCCAGTATGAATCAAAAGTTAGATATCTGTTTGTGATGATTAATTAAACCACATTATATTTACATAGGAAGAACAACTCCAGTCCCATGAATCTTTGATGGACAGATTTACAGATGATCTGACTGAGCATCAACGGAATCTTCCAGACCCAAAGAGCAAAAGTCGGGAATCGGAGGACTACCATTTGCGGGAGGAATATTTACGATATGAGGTGAGTAGAGCGTTCTCTGTACATAATGTAGCTAACACTTAAACCCCCCTGGGGTTGCTGCCAAAACCAGGCCATCTGGTACTGACCTGTCAGAATAGCACTGGATGGCCTGGGGCTGTCTGGCGAAGATCAGAGCCCTGGCAGAGCAAACTTTCCGATCTGCGCTGCTCCGATCTTCTGAACTGGCTTCTGCACAAAAGCCAATCCCCTCCCCCACCCGTGATGACGTCACATTGGGGCAGCGGCGGGAGATTTGAAAGTAAATCACACGAAAACAGTTTTCTATGGAGAAAACTGTTTTCAGTGTGATTCCCCAGATGTGCCCCTTTGAAGTTAACTCTCTCTACCCTAGTGTGATGTCACCAGGTCCACCACACCAGGGGGAAAGAGGGTGCCAAAGGGAATTGTACTGGATGCAGTGATAACTGTATCCAATACAATTCAAAGTAAAAACAAAAACACAAAACACATTTCCAATTGAAATAAAATTTTATTATAAACAAAATATAAATATGAATACATACTGTTTTGAAATCTATCATACAAAAGTATTTTAGAGATTTTCATTCAAATTATACTTTCATTAATGTTTTTTTAATGTAATTTTTATTTACATAATTGTGTGTTTCAAACATTATTATATTCAGGATGTATATTGGATCCTTGTACAGACATATTTTGGAAAATTACAGGCCTACAACATAAAATAAATTTATTTAAGTCTATGGTGCGCTTTTGGTACAGACATCTGGCCTCACAAGAGAGCCAGGGAGGTTAAAGACACTTGTGATGCTAGCTTATGAGATTTTTCAGGCTGATTACATTTTTTTTAAACACCATTTTCTTCTCTGCAGAAACTAAGGTACGAAACCTACGTGAAGCTCCTGGCTGTGCGTTTGGAAAGCGGTTGTGAGGATCTCCAGGTTTTTGAATCAAGGCTGACAGAACCTGATGATGTTCAAGGGGAGACTGCTGGATTAAAGAGGTCCTATTCAAGTCCTTCTCTTAACCCAGAGAGCTCTTCTGTGGTTGTAAAAGTGAAACGCAACATCTCTGAACGCCGAACCTACAGAAGGATTATCCCAAAACGCAACAAAAACCTTGTGTGAAGAGAAGACTTCAGTTACATGGCAAAACTCTTAACTTTTTCATGGTACTCCCTGGGTGCTGTGTGGTGGCCACCCAGTGCCTTATTCTTGTTTTTGCTGAACCTGGCAGAGACCACCAGAGATCGCTGTGGATGATGAAAAAACAGGGATTAAAAATTCCTTGAATTATTGAACGGAACCCTATGGGATTCTGAACCCATGCTCCTGGTTTTAAATGACATACTTAGAAAGTATGTAGATAAGTATGGAGATGGGTATAGATAAAGAGAATGCAGGCTGCAAAAGTTTTACATAGGTCAGCAGGTCTTGTTTATTGATGATGCATTTTATACATAAGGCAGTATTCACACAGGCGCTTTCTGGGCTGCTAGCATTTAGCAGCAGCCCTGAAAAGCATCTGCCCGTCACTATTGGGCGCCCAGGAACTGGAAAGCTGTTTCCAGACACCGGTGTGAATGGTCCTTCCTATGAACGAATGTTTCCATCTCTTGTTTTTATCCTGCAATTTTCATGTTTTACCTTTTGCTGGCACACTTGCACTGTTAAGACTGAGAGCAGCTGTATACTCTCAGTCAATACACTTTTTGTGTCCTTTGATCTGTATTTGAAGAATGTCATATTCCTCATAGCAAGTGTTAATTCAGATTTGTTTATTGTTCTGGTTCTCCTGCATGTCTGGTTTTAACAATATGTTAAGGCCCCCATACATGCTTAGATTTTCTAACACATCTAACGCACGGACATGTCTGTAGTTCTTAGACCGATTTAATTACTTTTAATTACTCCAAAGTTATTGCCGGCACATAAAGGGTGCCCGGACGATTCTCGGCAGGAGCGGCCGCTTATGATGACGTCATCACTTGGGGTCGATCTGCCGGCAGAGGATCTAAACGTCTATGGGGGGCTTTAGGCATTGTAAAAAAAAAAGGAAACAGTTTTTGTGGCGTTTTTGGTGGAATAATAACGTGTTACTCTCAATATATATGACTTTTATAGGACTGTGAGGACTAAGGTACCCAGATAGTGTTTGTTTCTCTTTTCTGTATTAGGGCAGGGATCAGCCTTCATCAAGGTCTTTAGTACATACATTGCTTCGGTATGTAGATCTCATGGCCACCCCTAGCTTAACTGTGACTGTCTCATCTGAGCTTTCCATTTAAATTGACTGCTGTCACTGTTGTAGGTGATTTTATTTCCTTCCTTGTATGCCTTTAGTAATCCACTAGATGGCGCTATTGCTGCGACTTCCTCTGGTGAATTCCTCTATTGAAGTTATTGCCAGTGTAAATGGGAAGTTTGTTGAGAGGTCACCAGTGTCCTGAGTTGGTAACCAAAATCTGCCCTTGTAATTGCTGTTTATATTTGAGGGAGTCTACATAGAATTGGTGCTGTTAACAAGTAGTTTTAAGAACTATAATTACAGGTAGAAAAGGGAAAAATAAGCTTTGTGATTGTATATTTTGTGTTAGTGACTCCAAGTTTGTTCATTAAAAATAGGGAAATATTGAAGTTGTAAATAGTATTCGTCCTTTCCTGTATTATAGTAGATGCAGGGTAGGAGGGAGGGATCACATCTGAAAAATTACTATTTGCCTAACTTTCATATAAAATCAATGGCTTTAGGATATTGGTTCACATTCCTCATTTTCCGCATTCTGTGTTGTTGCAAAGTTCCTCCAACTGTATCCTATTGTGAGCTGACAAAATACAGCATTTTTAAGGACTGAATGGTGTAATCCCTACTCATTTTTCTCTAGTAATACGACTCAGACCCTCTGATTCTTCTCATCTCTACATCATACAAGCAGTACATGCTGTGGTCTCAAGATATAAAGTCTCTAATTTAATGTACAACGCTGCATAATAAGTTGGTGCTATATAAATTAAATCTAATAACAACAGTAAGTAGGAGTGATAAATTTCCTGAATATAAGGCAGGAAGTATACACAGATCTGAGTTTTGGATATGATCAAAAGGAGATTTTTTGCACTTATCCAAGGGTTATAATTTAAAAAAATATTGACATATTTAGTAAACAAAAAATGAGCAAATAATAGTAAAATCAGTGCTAGTTTCATACAATTTAAGGCAGGATATAGAGAAGGGCATTGTCATCCAAATGTCTGGCCTTTAAAACTTCTGTCTACTGTAATATGTTCTAGGTTTCATAACATACTTAGTCTGGAGTAACATAGCTGGAGGAAGCATGAAGTCATTAAAGTCAAAATGCTATACTTGTCCCAATTGACATGAATTACCAAAGGACCAACTGCCCCATAACTATGATATTCAGGAGAGGTCATGTAGGCAATAGCAGCCTTCATATTCTATATACCAGTGGTGGCCAACTAAGTTCATATGGTGGGCCACAAGTACGGCCCTCTGCATGAATTCAGGGCGGCACATAACATTTTCAATCTATACTGACTTGTATAAGCATTTTTTAATGAAAAGAGGACAGCAGGCATAGCTAGAAGACATAATTTTTTAAATAACAAACCCTGTTTTAAATTATACTTCCAGCATTAGTAGTATGTATGGTAATGCACATTTTGTGTCATTTACATCGTCAAAAGGTTATGCGCCTCATAGATATCATTGAAGCCTTTGATGATATCTATGGGGCACAAACCCTTTGATTCAAAGCTTAAATGCCCCTATTCTCAGGTTATGTGCCACAATATATATTATACAATCACCCCCTGGTTATTGGTGGAATAGTGGGAGCATAGTCACTCACCAGTCTGCTGATCCCCTGCCAACATTAGAGTAGAGGAGAAGAGGAGAGGCGAGGGACTTGCTAGGGAGCCATCTGGGTCACTGATTGGCTTTTTCATACACCAATCACATAAGTTTATCGCCTCTCCTCCTCTTTCCACTCTAGAAAGATCCCGGGCCTGTCAGTGGTGGATCAGTGGACAGGTGAGTTCCTATGCATTAACTGGTTTTGGGGGCCACAAGTGGAGGACAGAGGGGGGCCACCGAAGATTGCCCAAAGGGCCACAGGTGAGACACCTGGGCTCTACACAAAATGTAATATTCAGGCAGGTGTTTGTATTACTGGGGCCCTTGTTGAGAGGGCAGGAAGTAATTTTTCAATAATGCATATCTGCCATGGCACATTGAAGTTCATAGAAAACTAAATTATATCAGGCTGTTTTTTCCTATGAAAACTGTTAGACGTGCAGCACGAATAGGCATGTAGTTGTCAGAACTTTAACTCTAAGGACCCATTACCACCCAATACCAGATACAAAGGACCCATTAGTATTGTTATCTGTGGCCCTAGAGCTTTCCCTTATTCTTCATATTTGCACTTCTGTCCAACATTGACACAGTTCTTAAAGCAAGACATGTGTAAGCTTTCTCAGATTACTGTTTTGACCCCTAACTAGCAGCTTGCCCACTAGTATGGTGAAGGTCAGAATGGAGCTGGAATAGATTGGGTTATTAAATATAAACCTGGCACTTCTAACTATTATTATGTTTAGAACAATCTTATACCAATGGGGCAGGGGGGTGGTGAAAAAAGACCCATTTAGCAGTCCTAATTGAACATCTTTCTCTAGCTAATATTAGGTTTATAGTGGCTGAACATATATGTAACAAAATTCCCTTCTGTCTCCATACGCACCAATCAAAATAATACATATATTCTGTATCAGATTGGCCAAGCAGATGGAAGTGTAAGAGCCTTCTGTGACGCTGTTCTGTGGCTCGGTTTAACATTAGTGACTTGTGTCTCTTCAACTTTTCCTCCTTCTTTTTCTCCCTTTAAGAGAGATGCTGTTGTTTTTCTCGCACATATACATGTATGTATTTGGTACTATCTATGTGCAATCATAATGACTTTGGATTGCGCTTTGTGTTTACACATCTGTATTGAGTTGTATTTTGTACAATCTATCTCATGCTGCTAAGGACCAATATATATCCTAAGGACCATAAGCTGGTCCAGTTAAATCCATGCCTAGTAATGCAATTGGGCAGTTTTTACTGTAACTTCATTTCGGGAAATAAATATTTGTAATGTTTGTCTTTAAAAAGCGTGCAAGCTTTGTTTCCTTATAGCAAACATGTGATATAACCCCATTTAAAGTCACAGCAGCTGTACAGTAATAATATGACACGGCAGCCAACATGCAAAATAGAATACCCAGTAATACCACAAGATCCCATTTTTGTCCCTTCCGTTGGAAATAGTGATATTATTTGACACTCAGGACACCATCGACCTCATTTATGTCACTTACTGCATCAATGTATAAAACCATTTACTCTGTCGGTAAGTGACCGGTAAGGTGGTTCAAGCAGGTTTTGGTGCACCTTTAAGCTTGAAGTAGCATATTGCTACAACCCTTCCTTTACATTTTATTCTGGACTACATGTAATAAGCTGTATATCATTGCTGTATTATCTTTCTCATTCCGCTTGTCTCAGGTTAGCTGTTCATGTAAAAATACGGCCGCTTTTTGGAGACAATCGTTCGCAATTGTGAAACCAAATCAGTGGCTGCTGAGCATATATGATGGTGTCAGAGACCATCAGTGTCTTTACTGTGGTACGGACCAGTTGTATAAAATTGCCCCATAACCTTTAATACTAAATATAATAACTATAACTTGGTCCAGAATTGTGTTCCTTATAGGTGTAAAAGAGAATATCTTGACATTTCTTAAATATATATACATACATACATATACATATATATATAAACATGTTAACAGAGAATTGGTAATGATCTGATTGCTTAGTTTGAAATGAGCAGATCTTATGTGTGCAGCCATCCTTTCTGCTTCTATGTGTATACACATACCATTGTTTTTCTGTATTCTCAACATGTTATTGTTGCATCAAGATTGTTAGGATTAGAAATGCTTTTATTTTTAAGAGTTGTCATAGTGTTGAAGTTGTAAAAGCCATTGATGTTGTCTGAGCCTCCATGAAAGCCCTGACCCACATCCCTCGTATTAGGTACTATGCTGAGCTTTTTGTGTAAGCGGAGGATGTGGCGTTTGTGCCGCCTATTTCTGATTTTCTTTTTGCACTGAAATAAACAATAAACCAGCCATCTGGAGTAATTTGTGGTTAATATACAGTATATCTTGGATTAGGACATGTCAAGGGTACTTGTTTAATTTAGGACATTGTCACATTTCTTTTTCATAGCACACATTAAAAATGATCAAAGCTTTTTTCTAGATATACTGTACTGTATATACTCGAGTATAAGCCAACCTTAGTATAAGCTGAGGTACCTAATTTAATCTACAAAAACTGGAAAAACTTGGGTATAAGCCGAGGGTGGGAAATGCAGTCAGATAGTGGAGTTTTTTAAATGAGAAAATATAGAGAAAGCTCCATTGCCCCTAGAAATTAATCAAACAGGATTAATTTTAGTGCCCTATCATCAAAACATTTAAGAGAACACAGGATTATTATTATTACAGGATACGTTTTGCAAGGCAATTCTTATTTTTTAATCATAGACTATGGAGTGTTGTATCTGTACTAGTAACCGGCCACTAGGTGGCAGTGTGGAGTTTGTTGATATTGATCAGCCGGCTGTCGGAAGCCGGAGCTTACAGGAACTCAAAGACAATCTACCGAAGAGGGAAGCTGCCTGTCTGAAGCATTCAGCATGGAAATTCAGGTGAGGTGAGTGGACCCCCCTCAGCTGACCCGAGTATAAGCCGAGGGGAGCACTTTCTGCCCATTTTTTTAGGCTGAAACTCTCGGCTTATACTCGCGGTATACAGTAATTAAAAAGAGTCAAAGCATTAACATTACATAGATATATAAAAAAATACATATAAACTCTTAAAACAATAAAAGTTACAAGTGATTCCAGGATTTCCCTAAACCCTAGGCTCCACTATCTGTTAAAACACATTGACGGCAATGGGGCTATGAGAGGGCTGTCTCCACATCCCGTCAGAGCCCCGGATCCACTGGTCCCCTCCTCAGGTTAATGTCTACGCAGCCCATCTGCGTCCACAGTAACGTGACTGAGGCTTGTGCTGACATCAGCAGATGTCAGCACACAGTGCAGCCTGGGCTTAAACAGTGCCGGGCACTATGTAGGTTATAGGACAACCATGCAATTTTAGATAAAACCTTCTGACAAAGGGGACAATATAGTGTAAATGGACTATGAGGCAATGTGTCAAAGCGGTTTAAAAATGTAAAAAACAAAAACATATACACATTACTTCCCTACATGTAGACTAAATGCAGGAAAATTGATCCCTAAAGATAAAAAACATACTTATGCCTGGCATACACACGCGAATTAGCGGCCTATATGTCCTCTGACCGACGTGCGTGCGCGCCTGCTCCGTCGGTCGGTGGCAAAATTGGCCGCCAATTGGCGTGTGCCGACATGGGGCAACAGATCCCTGTCGCCCCACAGCTTGGCCGGCCAGAGAACGGACATGTCAGATGTTCTCAGGCCAATGCCATTAACTTCAATGAAGACCGGCGTCTTCATTGAAGGTAATGGCCGACACACAAAGGGTGCCCGGCCGATTAAAGCAGCCCCAGAATGCAACGTGATGACGTCATCGTGTTGCATTCTGGGGCTCATCGGAGCTCGTCTGTCTGCACCCGTCAGTGGGTGTATGGCAGGCATTACCATCCCTTCTTCCTTGCTCCCACATCACCATATTTGTCCTGCCTAAAGCCCCCATACACCTTAAGATCGATCCATACAATCTCAATTAGATCTACCAACAACTGTGTAATATAGTGGGCTCCCTGATAGAATACATAGTGATTGGAAGGATTAGAAAGGTCCTCATATTACATGGTTTTGGTAGAACATGCCTCCGGGCAGGTAGGAAATCGTGGCGGAGCACAACATGGTTTTAAAAAAACACCCAGGAGGTTAAACCGAGTGCACAAGCCGTCTGTTGATGCCAATAGGACTATGACAGGGCGGTCTCCACAGTCCCTCCAAACCCGGATCCGCTGGTCTCCACCTACATTAGATAAATGTCTGCGCAGCCCATCTGCGTCCACAGGAACATGAAGGAGGCTTGCACCAGGCTTGCATCAGTGGATGCCATAGTGGGGCCTAAGGCTTATGAGCATGTGATTACTGAAGGCCCTTTTTTAATACTGATTTTTAAAGCACCTAAAAATCCCTACTTTTTATGCTCTCCCCAAGACGCAAGTCAGGGGACACCCGGGAGGCCTATTGTGTCTGGGAGGGGTTATCTAACTGAAAATGCTAATAAAGTAGTTAAAGTCACTTGGGAGACCAGCCATCCCCCGAAAATATTCCCTTATGTAGGGTTGGTGGCAGGCAAGTGGCACCAACTTGGTGTTTAAGTAGAACTATGACATGGAAAATGTCCAGCTAGATGTGATGACACTACACTGGTACAACAATGTCATTTATAGGTTGTATGTAGAACATGATGTGATTAAATGAAGCAATGCATAGCTCAGGTTGGTTTTACATTTAGGATCAATGCATAAAATAAAACAGCAGCTAGATATTATGAATTTGTTGTAGCATTAACAGTACTGAGAGGTGGAAGAGATCCTTTTAGAATGGAGAGCCATAAGTAATAAACAGAGGCCAAATTCATTGCGTAATTCCTTGCTGTTTTGATATTTAATGGGATATTTGACGTACATGTGAGTCTCTTGTAGCCTCTTAAGCAGCTGAAAGGTACAGAGAAGTGCTGCTCAGTGAGCTGGCTGAATCATGTGAAAACACTTGGCCTCTCCAAGATGAAAAAGATCTCTATATTTCCTATATATTACAGCTGCCAGAAAGTGAGCGACGTATAAAGAGACAGAATGGTGCACGGTTCTTCTGAACCGTCTCCATTAGAGTGCTACCACAGCCAGGACTGGCAGGTACCACTAATAACAACTTCACATAAATGGATGTCACCTGTAGAGATGGTCAAGAGAGTTCAGATAGTTTATTTGGGATAAGTTGACTGTAAAGCTCCTGAACATGATACCCAAACTCAAAAGGTTTCTTCTAGTTGAACGTTTCCAAAAATTCAACCAACTCTAGTCATCAGTAAAATACCGACCATAGATGTACTGTACCTACAGTACAGGCCAAACATTTGGACACACCTTCTCATTCAATGTGTTTTCTTTATTTCATGACCATTTACATTGGTAGGTTCTCACTGAAGCCATCAAAACTATGAATGAACACATGTGGAGTTATGGACTTAACAAAAAAAGGTGAAATACCTGAAAACATGTTTTATATTCTAGTTTCTTCAAAATAGCCACCATTTGCTCAGATTACTGCTTGGCACACTCTTGGTATTCTCTCGATGAACTTTAACAGGTAGTCACCTGAAATGGTTTTCCATTAGTCTTGAAGGAGTTCCTAGAGGTGTGTAGCACTTGTCGGCCCCTTTGCCTTCACTCTGCGGTCCAGCTCAGCCCAAACCATCTCAAATGGGTTCAGATACGGTGACTGTGGCAGCCAGGTCATCTGCCACAGCCCTCTCCTTTTTGGTCAAATAGCTCCTACACAGCCTGGAGGTGTGTTTGAGGTCATTGTCCTGTTGAAAAATAAAGTCCAATTAAACGCAAACCAGATGGGATGGCATGTCACTGCAGGATGCTGTGGTAGCCATGCTGGTTCAGTGTGCCTTAAATTTTTAATAAATCCCCAACAGTGTCATCAGCAAAACACCATCACACCTCCTCCTCCATGCTTCACAGTGGGAACCAGGTATGTTGGATCCATCCATCCACCTTTTCTTCGTCTCACAAAGACATGGCAGTTGGAACCAAATATCTCAAATTTGGACTCATCAGACCAAAGCACAGATTTCCACTGGTCTAATGTCTATTCCTTGTGTTTCTTGGCCCAAACAAATCTCTTCTGCTTGGTGCCTCTCCTTAGCAGTGGTTTCCTTCATTTGACCTTGAAGTCTCCTCTTAACAGTTGTTCTAGAGATGTGTCTGCTGCTAGAACTCTGTGTGGCATTTATCTGGTCTCTGATCTGAGCTGCTGATAACTTGCGTTGTCTGAGGCTGGTGACTCGGATGAACTTGTCTTCAGAAGCAGAGGTTACTCTTGGTCTTCCTTTCCTGGGTCGGTCCTCATGTGTGCCAGTTTCATTGTAGCACTTGATGGTTTTTGCAACTCCACTTGGGGACACATTTAAAGTTTTTGCAATTTTCCAGACTGGCTGACCTTCATTTCTTAAGGTAATGATGGCCACTCGTTTTTCTTTAGTTAGCTGCTTGGTTCTTGCCATAACATGGATTTTAACAGTTGTCCAATAGGGCTGTCGGCTGTGTAGTCACCTGACTTATGCACAACACAACTGCTGGTCCCCACCCCATTTATAAAGCATGAAAATCCACAATAACCCTGATAAGGCTTCACCCCTGTGAAGTGAAAACCATTTCAGGTGACTACCTGTTGAAGTTCATCAAGAGAATGCCAAGGGTGTGCCAAGCAGTAATCTGAGCAAATGGTGGCTATTTTGAAGAAACTAGAATATAAAACATGTTTTCAGTTATTTCACCTTTTTTTTGTTATAATCCACGTGTGTTCATTCATAGTTTTGATGCCTTCAGTGAGAACCTACCAATGTAAATGGTCATGAAATAAAGAAAACACATTTAATAAGAATGTGTGTCCAAACTTTTGGCCTGTACTGTATATTAGTGCTGCAGCATTGCCTGCATACGCTTTACAAGGTATTCCAACGTTAATATATTTCTACCAAACAAAAAAAAAAAATGGTGACAGGGAAAAAGATATTCACTTTGCATTGAGCTCTGATGGTTTTTCTTCTGTTTGTGTGTGGTCACATGGGCTGCTTGCATCCTAAAGACTCCTTTAGAGCACATGTATACTCAAATTTCACGATTTTGCCCAAATCTGTTACAAAGACAAAGACAAGTTAATTTTAGCCATCTAGGATTCCTTCGAGCGCGAAGAAGAAGCTCGGCCAAACAGGTTTGCAACATGTTGGAAAACCCTGTTCGATTTCCATTACCTTGTAGTTGTCAACAACGATGACGCAGCTGTGCTGTGCCTAGATATAGATGAAGCTGTAGCTCAGCGTGATGACATCATCGCGCTGTGCTCAGCCGGGCGCACAGAGATCTACCCGTGTATGCCCAGCATTAGACCTCATCTTCATCTCTGTGCTTTGGTGCCCATTGCTAGGATGCGGGCTTAGGGAGGCAAGTTCTCCTGCCGATGGTGAAGCATGTGATCTATTTGATCAGCTGATTACTGCTCTGATTGGCTGATCCTCTTTTAGCCTACTGATGAAGCTTCAGAAATGAGATATGATCATAGGGGAGCTCAATGGCTACATTCTGGCTCTAGGGTCCCAGGTTTAAATATAGGTCAGGGCACCATCTACACTGTATTAGTTGCACATGACTATGGTAGGAACTTTAAAGTAGCCACAGACGGCACGATTCCTGCCTGATTGCAGCATGATAAAGCCTCAGAGGATCGGCAGGCACCCTTTAGGACATTTATTTTTGATGGGGACACTGGTCCCAGAGTCCGGGAGCCCTGTAAGAAAAACCCAAAACAAAAAAACTATCCTGACCGGTCAATAAGGATCGTATCGATTATGTGCATCTCCATTAGTCTTCTTGTGGAACTTTTTCTAGAAGAATTTGTCATCCCTTGGTGTGTGCTGGACCACCTAGAGAAAATAAATGTAAAAGGCTTATACAGCAAAACCTGACACTCATAGACAGGGCCTTTCTCCCACTATGCGGAATTTGCTTGCCTCCAGCTGGTCCCCGGGAGGCCCCCAGAACGCATATTCGACACCCTCCCAATCCGAGCAGCGCCATGGCAGGGGGGGTGTCTTCCTCTTCTTCTCTAGTAGCAAGCGACCCCCTTGACAGCTTTGTTTTGGCAAGACTTTGCATAGGGCCCCCCACAGGCTAGAAATGGCACTGCTCATAGGCCGTAATATATAAAATTTTTGTTCTAGGTTATTCATTCAAACAAAATGGCACCCTAGGCCCACCCTATAAAGAACAGTGATATTCACACTCTAGAAACAAGCTCAGAAGAGGTAACCTCAGGCACAACTGCAATGTCCTTGTCTAAATATCTGAACATTATGTCTGTCTTCTACATTCGGTAATCTTTATTTAAATGCCTCTGTGATGTGCCAATCTATCCATCACCCCGCCTGTTCTTGCTGCTACGGTTATGTTATAAGTGCCCCGTATTACTGTCATTGATGTAATCACAAAGATGTTGACATGCTGAGTTCTGATGAAAATGTCCTGATACTGACACTTGTATTATCTGGAACACATGCTTGTGTTTTTAACCCCTGTGCTGCTCTCCGGAGATGGCAGATGAGTAGAAGAGGGGTGACTGGGCCCTCACACTTCTGTATGGTGACTGGGAGAAGAAGTCATGACGGGAGACAAAGGAAGGTCTTTGTTTTTGGGCAGCCAAGCGGGCGACAAAGCTCCGGGAGGTAGAAGCATTTGCAGAGAGATGCTGAGCGATGTATTGCTGTATTAAGAGGAGTTTCTGGGTCTGGAAATGGGGGAGACTCACAAATTCTATATTGGTATTTAGCACTTACAGAAGATATAAATCACATTTTAATTTATGATGTGTACAATATACAACAGCAGTTACATAATGAATAGATGGTGTAAGTGAATTATGTGCTTTTTATGTTATAGACATTATCTCCTTTACTTAAAGATTTCATATGCTTGAGTATAAGCCAAGGTTTGCAGCACTCAAAATGTGCTCAAAGAGCCCCCTTCGGCTTATACTTGGGTCAGGTGCTGTTTGTACTCATACCAAATCTCTTCCTCAAATGAATGTAGAGGAAATCGTACTGAAGTGGGCTACAATTTATAGCATTACAGGGTTAGTGTGAGTGAAAGTGAGTGGGCAGGGAAACCTACGCCCCTCCACTAACATGGAGGTCTATGGCGGTGCCGGAGTCCGGTGCCCGGTAGAGAATCGTCTAGGACTTGTAAGTATGCCCGATCCCAGCTCCGGGCGAGTTTGTGTTGAAAACAAACTGCCCGAGCTGAGTTCGGGGAGACCGCCAGGGAGGTTAACATTTAATGTGAACCTGAAACAAAAGCACATTTTCTGTGCGTTTCTGCACCTAAGCTGCAGTATTTCCGACCCTCGGCCTATACTCGAGGCGTTGCATTTTCCAGGTCTCTGAGGTAAAAATAGGTAGCT
This sequence comes from Ptychadena robeensis, assembly GCA_036250615.1. Lineage (NCBI taxonomy): Eukaryota > Metazoa > Chordata > Amphibia > Anura > Ptychadenidae > Ptychadena > Ptychadena robeensis. The sequence goes on from CM070034.1 coordinate 113,626,025, forward strand.
CCGCTTATATTCGAATCGGCATATACTCAAATATATCCTGTACATCATAACCAGGTATATTATAGTGTTTAGCTCCAGTTTCATCCATATAGCACCATCATTTTTTTATTACTCCCTGACCGCAGGAGCTTACAAATCAATACTCAACGTGTAGATACATCAATGAACATCTACGTGGAGTTACCATTCATTTCCTATAGGTCGTCACTGAACATCCACATGCAGCATGTGTGCATTGTGGAGCAGGGTATGCTTGTAATCATTAAGAAGTGTCTCAAGAACAAGTTCATTCATGGGCGCAAATCTTGCCTAATTCTAGCTATAAGAAGCTTTGTAGGTATATTTTATGAAAGGTAATGTGCACAGCAGCAGGGCCTCAAAGAATGGATCAGGCCACATGTAAACCTACTTTGCAGAAAAACAGCTTGATAAATTCATGTCTAGCATTGAATGTTCAGAATAAAATATTTCTTGTGCGATTGGCCCTGTCTGACCAATGTGTGGATTCTCATACCTGTGAGAGATAATAACATGGGGTCCTACAAGGGCCCCATTCAATCTGGTTAACGTTTCACATCTTCCATCAGCGTGCTTATATATAAGCCTCAAAAGTGTGTATAGATTAGCTAACTATTGTCCACAAAAGTCTAAAATGTCCTCTTTCTGCAGGTGTATTACACTTTTAGTGCATTACAATTAAGAAGATCATAACATTTAGCTCTGAATAACTGAATAAGAAGTCTTCTCTATTAAAAGGGGCTTTCCTATTTTTTTCTGCTAGGGGTCCCAAGGGACCGACCCTTTCACCATAGAAAGGGGGGTGGGCTGAGCAATGATCCTGAAAATTGGCACATCTGTATGATTTGCTTTTTTATTTTCTGCTTCGTGAACTTTTATTTGCAAATCTTCACCCTCCCCAACCTTTCCTCCTTTTCTGCCCCTCGTGGGACCCCTGGGCCCATGTCCCCAGCCTCTGACTGGCTGTCCAGGTACTTTGCTGCCATGTGTCATTTGGCGTCTGTCCATTCGATGAATGTGGTGAACTGATGTCTCAGTTTGACCGCCAGTCTAATTCAGAAGCTGCCGGGAAGGGGAGAGTTAAAGGTGTTCTTATACTGTGCAGTTTTCCTGCAAATGAGAGGCAATGAGAAGGAGCCATTCGGCTTGTGTGCATTCATCCTCCCCATCATGATCTGGGAGGAGGTAGAATATTCGGAGTCTTAGAAGAAGTGGGAGGCACTGGGGTATAGGAGGGGGAACATTGCTGAACGCTGGGTGTACTGTTTCTGCTTCCTGCTGTTACTGGTTTGATTTATCCCTAATGAGTTCTGAGCACTTGAATGATCACAGCTCTCCAAGGAGTCTGGCCCATAATGCAGCATCCTGAGAATGGCAGACACCTCCCTGAAACTGGCAGCCTACACTAGTCCTGGCACTCAGCGCCTACTGCTGGCACAAAACAACCATGGCCCTGTGCTGTTGTTGTATAAACATTCATTTCATACAATAACCCCCCACCCAAAGTGTTGTTTGGATGAAGACAATATATCAATAAATATAAATAATGTGTGGGTTATAGGCATAGCTCCTTACCATATGGCTATTATGCCAGATTTCTGGCACTTTGAGTCTACCAGCTTCAATAAAAGAAAAACAAATTAAAATCTATCATTTTGACCAGATTCCACCCAAGTTTTGGTTGATTTCAAAACCAGAAATCGATCAAACCCATGGACAGTAGATTGCTGTTGTTTTTTGAGCTTCCAAGATTGCTATAAAAATAAGAAAACATTAGGAATCACTCCTGATTTCACCAGCAAACTAAAGCTGGTAACATATGGCTCGATATTGGAGCCGGTTGAGGTTCCCTGCAGCAGCGTGATTACGTCATCAGGCTGCAGTCAGATAACGGAGGAGCTGGAGAGACAGCACTGCTGTCTCTCCAGCTCAGCCAATGCTTTGCATGGAGATCCTGCAGTCTCCATGCAAAGCAATGGACATCGACCATGGTTTATGGTCATGTCCAATATCCCTGTTTTCGAGCAGGATTGATTGGTCCCGCTCGAAAACAGGGATGGCCGCATTAAGCGTATAACCCTTCTTCAGCTCCTCCAATATCTGACAGCAGTATGATGACGTCATCACACTGCTGCAGGGAACCTTAATCGGCTCCAATATCAAGCCATATGTTACCTGCTTAAGTTTGCTTGTGGAATCAGGAGTGATTTCTAATGTTTTCTCATTCTTATAGATATGGGCCAGATCGATGGCCGTTTTGAGCGCATATTAATACATATTTAATGTGGCCATCCTTGCTTTCGAGCGGGACCAATCAATCCAGCTTGAAAACAGGGGTATCGGACAGCAGTGTATCTCCAGCTCCTCCGATATCAGGCAGCAGCAAGATGACATCAGATGCTGCAGAGAACCTCGAACGGCTCCTATATCGGCCCGGCCAGTGTTCCCCGCTTAGAGCGCCATGCACGCTCACTGCCATCTATCTGGCACATATCTATACATGTGTTCCTAGCTTATAGATAGAGGAGAGGTTGTCTGGTCAGCCAAGCTTAGATGTCAGACTTTACATGACCTCTGACCTTGCCTTAGTAATAGCTCATTCCAATTTTATATCCTGACACTTTATTGATGTGTTTACTGTGTTGTTGCAGCACACTATTCTTATCTATTACTTATATAATTTTTCTTAAATATATCTGCTTTTAAATTATGTGCTGATATCTGCATCCTCTAAACCCGTCTTCTTCTAGCATAGCCTATATGTTATTTAGATGTGCACCTGTGATCTATACTATTATGATCTATCTCTAGTGCTGGTTATACACTCAGGAGTTTGGGCTTTCAGCATAACAGAGGCAGACTGATCATAGCCATGATGAACATAGTCACCTGGCAGAGAGCCTATGCCAACAAACATCATATGAGTTATGGGCGGGGCTGGGCTAAGTATTCAGGAGAAATAGCCAACACAGGTTCTCCAGCATAGTAAGGTGGAGATGGGGGAAAAACAAAGTAAGACCTATTGCTGATGTTGGTTATATGCTTTCCCAAGCTTGAGTTGAGTGTTTGAAAATCAATTCCTTTTTACTTGAATGGATCTGCCAAAAGTGATCAAAATTTAAAAAATTGAGATGTGATTGGATGTATTGGTAAATTTCAGTTGAAATGTCTGATGGGTTTTCTATTTGGATATATTTTGTATCCGATGGTACTATGGAGCATGCACACAGGGCTCAGGATAGTAATCGATCAGTTTTTAATTGATCACACTGTGTGGTGGTTCCATCGAATGTCTTCTAGCCTCACATTTTCTTCCCACACTGACTGAAGGTATAATGGAATATAAACTCTTTATTAGTAATCCTTCCTTATATAAGGCCCATTTACATTTATTTTTTTAGGTACTTTGGGCAATGCGTGTTTACTAATGTCACATTATCTCCCATGGACTAGTTCACATGTCCATTGTTGTTTATATTACACCCCCAATTCATGTCAATTCAATATACGGTAAACAAAATGCATGAAAGCAGATAGGTGTGAATCTAGCCAAATAAAAAACGAAACAATTTGGGTTTATATACGCTCAAACAGAAGTTTCGTTTGAAACTTAAATTGTAGGTAAGCTCCATTAGTCAGGGTCCGTTTCTCCTGCTGTGTTAAATTATATACCTGTATGTTAACTTACTCCAACCCTTTTCAATGTACAGTGGTGCGTAATATGTTGTCGCTTTATAAATAAATAACTTTTTTTCTGTTTATCTAAACTATTTCTAATTTAAAAAATTTAATAACATTACTGATGCTGGGTTTGTGGGGCATTATCACATATAGCAAACCAAAAGCTGTTAAACAGTCTCACTCCAATTGACATTTTGCAGGGTCCAAGCAGCCAAAATGAGAGCCACACATTTGTATAAACTTGGGCTTAAGCTATTGTGCTCTGTAAACTAAGGCCATCATATCATAGGCTGTCAACTAAGCTTTATAAAGAAATACAATTATTCTTTTAGACAGAAAAGAACACATAATACCTGTATGAAAAATTTCTATCTACAACAAACACAGCACATGCCCAGTGTTGTTCATGCTTATTTATTTAAAATATTTTATTTTACAAATAATTTATGTACAATATTTGTAACTCAGGTATGTACACAGACTGTGGAGAAGGTAAAGTAGCGAGGCGGAAGCACCAACTTGTCTGTATCCCTGTGGTCCTGTAGGTGATTCCATGCATTGGCATTAGATGAGAACTAGGGGTGCAGTGCACGGGCACTGACCTCTGAAATCCCGAGTTTATTGCAGAGGGATAGATAAAAGCGCACACTATACCCAACATGGGGTATGAGGTAAACATTGTGATAAAAAAGTGTGTGGACACATGCACACACAGCAGACAGGGCCTGCACGTGTAATCTTTGTACACACTGTAACCATATTTTATGGTCCTTGTAGTAGAAGAACTTGCTTACTTCTCCTGTACACAAGTATTATTCTATGGATTGCATATACAGAGCCTTTCATAGGTGCCACTGCTAATATTCCTTGTACCCTTTGTGTCCAATACATTCATTTATATTGTCAGTCCAGATTGGGTTTTAAAATCCAGAAAGGATCATGGATTGTCAGACAAAGAAGCGGTGGGAGAAGACTGCTATATTGTGCTTTGTTATTCATTATGAAAGGTAGGTATGATTGATGTTAAGAGGGACCTCCAGACCAAACCCAACATCCAGTTACTGCCATGCCAATAACTATTTGTCCCAGTTGGGAAACCTTTGGTAACAGATATCGGCAAACTGCTTCATAACCCTTCCAATTACACAGTCTCCCCAGAGCTTGTGCAAAGCGCGTAGTATTCTTTTCCAACATACGGCTCACCTAGATGTTTTACATTAACTGGATATTCGCTTAACAGATTATTTAGCATCTTGTTATACAAAAGAACTCATAATCCTCATCGTTCATAGTGGTTGTTGTCCTCATCAAAGTTTTTTGACCCTTGGATTTCTTTTCTGATTGTAGACTGTTAGACTGTAGACCTAAAGCAGACATCCCCATTATACAATGGAAATGGCGGCTTTGGTCTTTCTTTGACACCCAACGTCCTTATAACATTTGTTTTGTTGTGCTCAGGAGTAATGTTAATGGATAACCAAAGACTTGTACATGGTAACATTGTCGCTGTGCCTCTTTGTGGGGTATATTTGGTCTCTTTCCAAGGGCCCGGCTGTGGAGGAAGACATTATTTTATTGACAGGCATGAAACTACAAAAGGTCATACGCTCCAGCAGTGGCCGCAGTGGGTGCAGTCCTTGCAGCAGAGCTGTAATAATAGGGAGAACCTGAAAGGTAAAAAGAGAAGGTAATGTGTTATCTAGTGACCCAATCAATATGTAGTCTGAAGACCACACAAGAAAATGTCTAAAGTACATCAATCTTGAGTAAGCCAATGTTATGTATCTGGACAATGCAATGCACAACCAATAATCAGCGGTCTCTCTGTAGTGGTCTGAAATGGTCCCTGCTGAGTCAAAGTCCTCCAAGCAGAAGGTGTTCTACTATTGGGAAGATGCAGTAACCAAATTATCCAACCTCTATATAAAGACCACTGCTTTCACCAGGAAGACAAGTGTGCTTTACTTTGTATACTGGGAGGACAAGCTTTTCTTATAATATTAGCTCATTTGAACTTAAATGTATTGTAAGCTTTGAAGGTCCAGAAGTAGTATGGAGTTGTATTGAGTGGAACCTAGTGTCCATCAGTCACCCTTAGAATTCCTTCCACTGTAGTGCCCAAGAGAATGGGAAACGTGTAAGGTGATAAATCATGTACCATAAACAAAAGTTGGTTTTGAGTGTACTGACTGTCTAATAATAATATAATATGCGCAAATAAAGTGTTTTGTGCTGATTATAGTCACATCTCATAAAACACTATTCTATAAAAGAGTTGCCTCACAAATTGCTTGGAATACATTGTGGCAACTTAATAGTTGGTGACTACCTAATGGTAAGCCATTTATGGCTAGCTGCATAAAATATAATGCTTAAATAATAACAACAACAATTCACATTTCCGTACCGTTCACAGAAAATGATAAGATGATTATTGGTTACTATGGGTTAGTGAACATTGTCTTTCTGTATAAGCCCTTCTGGGCTATCATATACCTGTATAATGTGTGCAGTCAATGCCGGAAGCTCTATGTGAGGACATGGAGCTTGAAAAATAATGTCACTGCTTCTTTTTTTTTTTTATAAATGTGCTACAAAACCTATTATTTCCCATGTACTTACTTAGCAGGCTGGAACCAGGGAACCGCCAACTGTCTCCATATGCGGCGTAAGCCCCGTGGCTATATGCATTACCAGAGTAATCACTTCCTGCTGGGAAAACAAGAGCTGTCAGGTCACATAGAACAGCAAGCAGAACATCTCACCTTAACAGAGCTATAAGGGAATGCGGATGATGCCATCCTCATAGGACATCCTGTTCTCCTATCTGTACATCACACAACCAACTCTGATACAGAAGACCCCTATGACGGTCTAATGGAAAGTCTTTGCCGTATACACATTACTGAACTGTCCTTTAAGTGGGCATGCCAAGGCCTAATGGTGGATCAGCCCACCTTTCCCTCCCACTTTTTGAGCTTGGCTCAGGAACCCCTTCATACATCTCCTCAACTTAGTTTTCTTTCCTGGTCTGGAAACTGGTGGTGTTTCTACCTGTCTTGTATTTTAATTGTTTGGCTGCTAAAAATTGGACCTGTTTGCAATGTTAACAATACTAGGAAAACAACCCTAGTACTAGTATCCTTCCCTAGGAAAAGTGGCAACCCAAAACACTGAGTCAGTTGGGTGTGGTTTCTAGCTGTCCACCAGCTTTATATACGTTTTGTGAAAATTGGTCTAATATTTACAAATTCCCAGTATAAAAAATCTAAAAACCAATGTCAAGATGGTGGACCACATTTATATCCACTTGTTCTTGCTGATATTCTCAGTTACCTCCCTGTTGCAGCCATAGTATATCAGTCCACCATGAACCTTATTATTTTTTTAATAGATACTAAAGATCTATACCACAAGCACAGTTTCCCTTATCGTCAAGACCTCCTATAGTGAGGTATATGTACAGTATCTCAAATTTCCATGTCTTCATATCTGCCCTAGCCAATACTAGAAGGTTCCATTTCTGCTTTCCCTGATTTATTTCTAATGTTTTATGTGTTATGGGGAAAACAACAGGGTGACGAATGCTCTAAAGTGAAAGGGAAAACCCGGGAGTAACATAAGTACCATAGTATTGTTTTCTAAAGTAGAAGTAACAAGCCAACAAATTATTCAGCCTGATAGACCACATTAGCTTATTTGGATGAACTAGCAATTGAACATTGTAGCTCAAATTTAGGCTGAGCAATGCTATCCCTGTCAAATGCCTTATAAGAGTTAATTTTGAATAGGGCATGGGCCACAGGGTCAACGAATCCTTGAATTACTATGGTTCTATGTACTATGGAAATACTATGGTTCTGGGTTAGAGCTTAAAACCGAACCTCTTACCAGTATTTAAATTATGTGCAAGTTGGTGGTTTTAGGTGATAATATAATATTGTTTGTTTTTATGTTAGGAAAAGATTAATACTACTTTGTACTTCACTTTCAGGTTCTTAATAAAGTTGAGCACCAGTAGACTAAACTCCATCCCACAGTTAAGTGGGGTTTGATACATTAAGAAAAGTCAAGTTTCTTTTACTAAGATTAAGCAACTCCTTGGGCAGTCCACCATCAATATAATGGGACAGCAGGAATAATTTTAGACATCCTGGCTTACAACTCTAAAAGCGAGACACCAATATTTAAAAGAAATTAATTTCGCTATACATCATACTGATGTTATACTGTGTGGCCAAACCCATTCATAATCAGTCCAACATATAATATACTTTATATAAATGTCCATTATTACAGTAGATGGCCCTTACTAAATCTGTGTACAAAACAGTATTATATTAAAATGGTCAAATAAACATGTTCATTCTTTTTTTCCAAAGCATTTCTGACTCTAAATAGATCATCGTAACATCATACATGAAGGATAAATGGGCATGCAGATTACTGGGAGCTGGGAACGGTTATGTCTGATATACACACAGAGTTAAACTATAACTGCTTCTCTTTATTTATCTTGACCAATCTCATTTCACGCTCCAGGAGAGGAAGGAGTGTGTGCGTGCGGGTGTGTGCGGCTGGGGAGGGGGGCATAAGTACTTTATATTTTTAACGCTGCATTAAGCGCATCTCCGTGGTAACACAGTAACACGCTGGCTCAGCAGGTTCCGGAGCTGTGAGCTGGGTGGGTGGGGGGAATAAGCATTCTGCATTTCTCATTCATTTAAATATACCTGTAGAGGTCACCTGGGGTCAGCCATATTCTGAATGGTTCTTTATCATTTTATACATATGCGCTAGCTGACATCTGATAATTAGATACCCCCACCGCTAAACCCGCTGGCATCTAATACCAGTGAAGGAACACAATACCAGCAACACCTAATCTACGTATACAGCATTCATGGCCTTATACTGGACCTGGCTGACAATGATACTGGATTAGTGGATACTGCATTAGATTAGTGCTTTAGTATCACCTGAACATGGGAAGTGTGCAGATGCCTCCAATGCCAGCATTATATGGAAAGGACAATAGTGGCTGGTTGGAGGAAATCTAACCCAGCCGATTATTCCCCAGGGAACATTGGTCGGTAGTGCCTGCTGGCATTCCTTGATAGTGCAATTATTTCCTAGTCTGGCTGATTAGGGTAGAAATCATCATAAGTATACATAGGCATTGTGGTTGGATATCTAACTGCATATAATCCCCTCCACACCAACATTCCTATAGATACACATATTTGTATATTATGAACATTCATGAGAATGCTATCATAACTATCTCAAGGTATAATCTGACTTTGTGGGCTTTTGTTTACACTTGATCTCAATCATACAAGTCAATGTAAAGCTAGCCATACATGGTTCAATTGACATCAAATCGATCATCAATTCGATCAAA
>CM070034.1:113635227-113675689 GCA_036250615.1 Ptychadena robeensis
AATTGATCGAATTACATTGATTGTACAGTCAATTGAACCATGTGTGGCTAGCTTAATACTACATAGGGAAGATCAACTACAGGTCAAAGACTCTACAAATGCATCCCAAAGAAACCTTAATTGCAAAACCAAATACACATAAAAGGAAAGTACATATACCTATACAAGAGTTGCATAAACAGGGTTGTTCAACTCCAGTTTTTGGTATCATCAAAGTACATCCTCTCATCCTAAATCACGTACTGACCTCTGTTTATGAAATACAAAAATTTCTATGGATTGCAAGCCTCAAGGACTGGAGATAAAAACCTCTCGTCGTAGAACATTGGCATCTGCTGAGGCCACCGGTACCCTATGAATATTGCAATCATTGTACAATCCTACCCCATCTTCAGGTATGGGACAACCATCATCTGTGTTTTTTTCATTTTGATCTCTAGGTACAGCATAACCATCTTGCTGCAAACTGTGATATTACTGGTCCACATAACTAACACTGCTTCAGCTTTCAAACACTTCAAACACAGATTTGGAAAAAACTCCTGACTAAATGAATGGTAAACCTGATCCCTGATTGAAAGTAACTGGGGATTGTTTTCTGTTATGGATCCCTTAATATAACATTCCGCATTTTAAAAAGAATTACCAAGATGGGTCAAAAATAACACCAGCCCAAACTATAAAATGTCATCCATAACATACCTGCAACCATTCCAGCAATAGCTGATGAAGCATAGTTTCCTTGCCCGCTGGGTATGTGGGGTGGATATCCTGGAAGAGTTGATCCCACAACATCACGTCCTGTCAAAATGTAAAGAGGCAATATTGATGTATCTACACTTATTTTGGGTGAAAGTATCTAAATGATATGCAGAGAAGTTTATTCTCAGGAGAGGAGAGAGCCATTGAAGCCAACATATTTAACTAAAAATAACTTTTATGATGAATCTTGCTGTTGATGAGATTCACTTGATCAAGTTGATGATGTAAAATTTTAAAACTCTGTTAAGACATAGACTTTTACATTTCTTAGATAAATTTTTTAGATTCATGTTGCAATTGCATTTTTAGCAGAAATGGTTACATTCAGTATTGTGAACATAAGGGTATATGTAGTAGGCATGACATGGAAGATTTCTGGTATCATGACTTGGATGTTCTCTGAGGATAACGTAGTCTGCCGTGAATGTGATGGGAAAGTCCAATGTAATGGGGGACCAGATTTCTATGTACCTATAGGAATTAAAAATTTTCAGCCTATTTCTATGACCAGTTTGGTTGTATCAGATCTTGCAGTAATGGAGATGTTTATGAAAGATCCAGGCTGTGGTTCCAATGTAACCATACTACTAAATTATAGATTCCTTCCCAATCTTTGTCGCCTTAACTGTTGATGTGAAATTATATATATTTTACACTGAAATAATGCTGCTAATAACACCCAGTCTCCCATAACATAGCGTGTATAATAAAGACTTTCTCAATTTTAATGTAATATTATTTTTAATAATGATTCCCTCATCTTTCAGATAAAATTCTCCAGCATGGGTGCATACTATAAACCATCCCTACCTGTAACTGGCTGACTTGTGAACTGTCCATACACAGAGGTAGCGGGAGAAAATGCGCTGAAGGGTGTGGCCGCAGCTGCTGAACCATAAGATTGCAGATCCAAAAAGGCGGGGCTATATAATGACGGAGGGGTGGAGCCTGCGCTGGAACTGTCAGATGGCTCTTGTTTAATGGTGAATGATGACAGCTCTGTAATGATGAAATGAGATGGAAATGGAAACTTAAAATAACCAAAACAAAAAAAGAAATGATAAGTGTGAGGTATGTGTTCGGTTAATGGAGCTGCGTGTGAAATAACAAACCCCACTGTGAGCATAATGACAGTTTATTTCCTAATGACTTACAAGGGTTCTGTGAAATTCATCTCTTTGTGCTAAATGTCTGAGAATGCAAATCAGAAAAATAATACTTCTCTTTGTTGTAATTATTTTGTCTATGTTGCCAGATAAATCAAATGCAAATCTATCTACATATAAATTATCCGTGCTTATGGATGCAATTATTCTGTACTGAGGTTTGGTAGTTTGATAACTATAGGAATCCAATAACATAGCCAATCCAAATTTTCTTTATTTATTCTCAAATTCATTAGTCTGCCGAAAAGTAAAATTTTACTTAAAGGGGAACTCAAGTGGGCTGAGTTAGTCCCTAGCCAGTCTTGGATACTCCACTAGCTATAGCTCTTTGCTAAAAATTATATTACTGTCCAGCTAGCACAGGCATGGACAAGCTACAGCCCGGTGGCCTGATTCGGCCAGTTTAGCTTTGCAATACGACCCATTTTCAGGCCAAAACTCTCTGGCTCCCCATTTCCTTCAAATAAGGTGCCTAATGCTGGAGGCATCTAAACGTTGCCATGGGGATGACACAATGGCATGATCATGTGATGATCTAGGAATTAACTCTGCTCATTGCTATGAACGAGTGGAAGGGAGTCAGAGCATCATGTCATCAAGGTCTCTGTATTTTAAGTGATGGCAGTTAAGTTTATTTAAGTGGGATTGACCATATTTTGTTTATTTAAAAATATACTGATTAACAAATTATTATATTTTTCTTTTTTTAACCACCCTGGCAGAATGATCTTTTTTGTTTGTAGAATGATTTAAAGGAAATGTAAAAATACTACAATGTCCCTGCTGCACGCCATTGATAACGCAGGAGATGCATGGAACCAGGACATGTATTCAGTGCAGTGATTACAGGCTCTTGGTCTGCCCCTCTATCAAATTCAGCAATGCATTAAATCAAAAGTTATGATTAAGGAGGTCATGTTATCCAACATGACCTACTGCATTCTTAATATGCAATATGTTTCAAATAAGGCAAATAAATAATAAAAAATAATAAAATAAAACAATATCCAGCATTGAGAATGGAAGCTGCTATGAATGACTAAAATATGGAGGTGCTTTTACTCTTATTCTTCCAATGAAAAACCTGGTGACCTGGCTCAACATTTACACCATACAGCCTGGTCAAGTGTCTTCAGCCAGTGATTGGCCAGTAAAGGGGCAATGTCCTATATCATTATATACAGGCAATATATTAAATCAAATACATATGTGAGTTAATGGAGTTTTTAAATGTGTCTGGGGTAAAGCTTTAAGGACAAAAAAAAAGGGTTTTATGACCATGACAAGCCTAAGAGATCTCACCTGAGAGAGAGGAGTACCCTTGGTGTGTGGACAGGTTTCTGCTGAGTGTAGAGTTGGAAGAGGCCAGTGCTGACTTGCCATCATCCATTGCATTGTTCAGTAGCGGTAGAGGATAGAGAGCCTTAAAATGTGAGGATAGACAGTTATCTCTGTACATTGACCATATATCATTACAGAAAATGCACTTTTTTGCTATACATACTTGCTCAGCCTTGCTGTGACTGGCCGAGGAGTAGGAGTCGGGAAAATGTTGCCTCTGGAAGGGGCACTCCAGTCCATCTAAAGGGTGCTGAATGTAGCCTTCTGTCCGCAGATGTTTCCGGCTAAGTCCACCACTACCCTGAGAGTCAATGCTAAGCCTGCAGCTGTCCTGATCACCTAATACGACATAGAAAATGCATTTAATGATTGTGTGCCAAAATTACAATTAAAGACAAGTATGCCAAATTTAATAAATTAAAGGTAAGTGTGCCATTTTGTACTAGAACAAAACTTGCACTTACTGTCATCCAGTTTGTGTTTTCCCTCAGAACTAGGCTGTGTGATCCCCAACAATCCACTGATTGAGTACGTAGAACCGAGGGAGTCAGAATGGGGAGACTGCGGAGGAGTCACAGCTGAACTGGGAACTAAAAAAAGATGCATACTTATAAATCCATTTACAGAAGAAAGCCTATATTTCTTCAACATCAGGTCTATTCTAGTCAGCCTTTGTACAAGTATAGATGAAAAATTTGTCATAAAGTTCTTAGGAATGAAATAAATACTGTAAAAAATGGTATCTGACTTTCATATTGACCCACCATCCTGTGGAACCACCATTGCTGATAAGAGTATTGGAACTTACTAACCCAAATACAATATGCTACTTTCCTGTAACTTTATTGAAATATTGTCTTATACATAATATACATAAGCTGATATGTAATAATAATAATATACCGATCCCCCATCAAACATAGGTAAAAGTACTAATATCATTGGTTCCTGCCTACAATTCCCTGCATTGGCTTCTTAGCAGTGCCCAACTTTTGCAGGTATATATTCTGAGTTATTATTTGAGGCCTAAAGGCTGGGATACACGGCTCGATTTTTGAGCCGACAGAGAGAGCTCGGCAGGAGCGTGATGACGTCATCATGCTACTGCCCGGCTTCCCCAATATCGGGAGCCAGCTGTCAGCCGGTCTATACTATGAATGAGGAACCGCAATTCCCTATTTAAAGTATAGGCTATCGAACAAGGTTTACCAACATGTTGATAACCTGTTCGGCCGAGCAAGATCTATTGATCTCGCTCAGAAAATTTCATACACGGGTCGTTTTTTCCCCCCAGATTTCTGCACAGCTCAGTGCCGTGAGCGCGGAAATCTAGGAAAAATTGACCCATGCATTCCTACCTTAAGGGTATGAATTCATTGGGTACTCACCAGGACCTACCCCTGGACCCTTTACCCAGATGTACCACTAGTCTGAAGAAACTAGGATCCAGGAACCATGGCACACAATTATTATTGTATAAGAAAAATTAGAAATTAGTCTATTTCTACTATCATTTTTTCTAGACACTTTACAGAGGTAGGACACAGCTCCTCCCATTGTGAGCACCATCAGGCATGTTTATCACACACTTCTATGACAAGGAAGATGGCTTACTTAGAGTTTGTCCAGGACTTAAGGATTTCACACATGTTTCCATTGGCAAGTTGAATAGTTGCTGCACCTTGGTGCGTATTATTCTGTAAAAAGACAGTAAACGTTAGAATAGAATGAAAAATAATGGTCATTTAGTAAACTTAAAAGAGACCTAAAAAAAAGTTAAGTGTATGGCAAGAAAGAATACAAAATATAGGACATATAGGACTACTTTCTATGTTAGTAACTCCAATGTAAGGACAAGGTCCTTTAGCACCCAAACTGACCCAAACTGCCTACACCTCAGCTCAACACTGCTACCCCAAATCCCAAAATAGATAAGCATTCAGATGAAATCCAATATTTTCTCTTAATATACCTGTTGATGGAGCTGACGCTGGGCACTGTATCATTGTCACAGACTCCTTCTGCCAGCAGCCGGTCTCTGATCTCCCAAGCAAACATGGTGGGGTTTTGCCTTTTATAATCGCCGATTTTCTCCACCACCTTGGGGGTGGCAACTTTGGGCTTTGATCCACCAATGACTCCTGGACGGATACTGCCTGTTTCATAGTACCTACTCCAATGCAAAAAAAGGTATAATTATCCATAAACAGATAGTAGTCTCCCCTACCCCACTGCACTATGTATGGTAAATTGTGAAACTGGAAAAATAATTAACAAACTACATATAATTACTACACTTCCCATACTGCTTCCAGATAGATAACTAGTTTAAAGTATTATATGAATGATAAGTAATTATGGCGTGTTAGGAGAACACTTCCATTGGATGGCTGGCTCCATGGTTCCTTACCTGCCCAAAATCTTGCTGACACATCCATGACTGACCCTCAGCTGACGAGAGATATCACATGGACGCACGCCTTGGTGCGCCAAGTCCACGATGCGCTGCCGCACCACTTCTGGAAGAGGACGCCCATTCACAAAAGCTCCTCCTAGCTGATTTAGGCCACCATGACCTGGATAAAAAAAAACATGGCTGCTTTTAGTCTAGTCCTCAATTTAAAAATGAACCAATAATTTTTGTTTAGTATAATTAGTATCAGACTAATAAATCCCAAATATTTTTATGATATGATGTGCACTGACCAAATAGTTGTAAGCTATGTGTTGCTTTAGTTAGTTTCCCTCTCCAAGAGTGGCTTTGCAGTTGTACAAGAAATGTGACCCCAGAAATATATTTTTTTTTGTATAGTCATAAACACAACTGCCTGACACACAATCATCTGTTTGTTGTTGAATTTGCATCAGATAACTAAAAAAAATCAGGTCATTGATTAGACTGCAAGGCAATGCCCGCCCATGTGTACTAGGACTTAAATGATCCTCAATCCTATAGCTGGCAACAGAGGTGATGCAATGTTTCTACAGCAGAAGCCACTGATCCTCAAACAGTGTTCAGCCACTGTGTGGGTTCACTTCCACTTCAGAGGAGCCTGGGAACACGCAGTTCTGGTGACACAAAATCTTGAAAGCTCCAAAAAGTATTTTCCAGTATTGAATGTCTTGCTACTGAAGTCTACCAAGTTTCTATTGCAAAAACAAAAAAACTTTCCACAATGTTCTGGGGATAATACTCTTCTGTAAATAACATCTAAACATTGAGCCACAAATGTGCCACCAGTGCTCCAGGTGGGTGACCCGTATGGTACACAAAGCAATAGTAGATGTATCTGCTGACCTATATGCAGTGAGTTGATAGGTCCTGTGCGGCCTCCCTCTGTGATGAGCTCTGTGGACAAACGCAGGGTTTAGATACAACAAAACTTTATAAAGTTACTGCAGGGTTATAGGATGCTGTGGTGCATAATGAACACAAAAGAGGCACTTGTTTCTTCTACTACACTTTCCACATTTCCTAAACCTAAAATAACTTTTCTCTACTACAAAAACTGGGACATATTCCTCAGATGACACTCTTCTACCAACTGTTAAGTAGCAATATTGAAAACTTGAACATTTGACCCGTTAAAACTACTGAAATTTTTATATTGTTATGCAAATAGTACGCAGAACGAAAATTTGCCAACGCCATAGGAACGCCAAGGAACGCCATACACCTTGCATGCATTTGCATACTAATGTGGCAATTTGGGCATCTGATTGACCATATGTAATCATTAACTGGATTATGGAGGGCAATATTTTCAAATGTAGACACAAAAAGGAGCTCTAACTATTGTTTACCCAAGCCAGAGAATTTTTGGTTAAATTTCTTCTTTGCAATGAATGTCTTGCTGCAGGTGATACTCCAGTAGAGTAGCAAACGTGCTGGGTGAGCACCTGCTTCATGTGACTTCACTTCATGTCTTCATGGCCATAGTGTTTAATTGAGAACCTGATCTTACATACTTGACTCATATTTAAACATTGATGCATCAAAACTTTAAAACCAGTGTCAGGTGAAGTGAATATCTAATGGCTATATGACTGGATCAGAGCATCTTCAACATCTGGTCTTGTAAGGTGTTTCCAAAATGGAGAGTGCTTATCAAAAGAAGTTGACCTGCAATAAGGTGTGGAAGGATCTTCAACATCTTGTCCTATTCCCTAGCGTACTGTGTATGGGACATTATAGCTTCAAATCAGCGAATAAGCCAATGCCTACTCCTATCAAATATCAAAGATCCCTAGATTGGGGACATGATCATCACAACTGGTGTTAGGACTATGTATTATTATACTATGAAGTATTAGGACGATGGCCTGTCTTGGTGCCAATCACCATAAGACACCTACAGAGGTCTTCTGAAGTCCAAACATCAATGGGTCAGATCTGGGTTTGAGTGGATTAAGAGGGAAGCCATGACATAGAATGCCAACTATAACGAAAATCTGTCAATTGTTATCTATGTTCTAGTTCTGAAAATCATTCACATGTCTTTGCATACAGAACAGTCTAAAAAGTATTATATATCTGAATAATACTGTCAACATGAATTATTATCATAATTTTCTTCTTTTATTTGCTGGGAAGACACTGCAAATAATATATAGACATTAAAATGTGAGACAATCCTTCCTTTAAGTGTTTGTAATTAAATTGTTGAAAATATGAGGATAACAAAATAAAAACCACCCTCACAGATCTCACCACTCGGAGATATGATAGGGGGATGCCATAGGAACCGGCTCATTGTTGCCACAGACAGAAGTCTTAGAGTTGTTAGGATTTTCATTCCAGATGTTATACAAAAACTAATGGTGTGCATGGTACATAAAACAGACTACTTCAAACATTTCATTAGTAGCAGGATCATGCTAAGCCTGCATTGTATGAGACTATACCTTATTCAACCAACGCCAGACATGTTTTTACCTAGAAATGTGTCCATAGAAATCTACGTATGTCCATACAGTTATAAATATATATAAAGAGTTATCGATATGCCCATAGAGATACAATTATGTCCATAAAGTTATCAATATACCCATAGATTTTTATCTTCCAGATATACACTTTATCTTATTTATAAAAAAATATATATAATATATTTTATAAAATCAATACTAAAGAATCATAAGGGGGAAATCTACAAGTATGTCTGCCAATAATGATCACAACGTATGATAAAAATGACAAAAAAGAATGGATTAAAGTTTATTGTCAAGTTATAAAAATGAACTCTCCCTACCAAGCTCAGTCTTCCTGAGTTTTGCAGTTTTGATGAGCATAAAGAAAGAATAGGTTGGTATAGTTCCTCTGATTCTATATTGTCTTCAAAAGGTTCTATCAGGACACAAGAACCCCTTGCGCAGAGGCCACGGACTCGTCTGTCCACGTGCATTTTACAAAAGGAATAGGTACACCGTTCTGTATGTTATATATTTTAATAATACATGAACTTTTTCCTTCCAACCAGTCAATGTAAATATATTTAGATAAAAGAAACCCTGTGATTTCCCTAAAGCAACAGGTTTCATGAATTTCCCCTCTCCCAAGCAGTTGTACCTCCCTGGGAAGATGGGTATTTATACCACATGGGAGGGTTAAAGGACGGCTGTAAATTTACCATAATTTTTTACAAGCTTTCTCATCTACATTTTAGTTATTGTATCAGAAGTAGAAATTTATAAGCTAGAACCCTACATTTGCAAAGTAAAGCTTCTATTGTATGGAAGCTGCCATTGTAGCAATGACTTCAGTATTACTATAGCTAGCCACACATGGTTCAATTTTAGTGTTCAATCGAGGTTAGATTAGATTTTGTAGTTCAATGAAAAAATCGAAAACCAATTTTAATTTAATCGATGTACACCACATGGGGAGTATGATTATTGTTCAATTTCGACTGAAAAGTTCATTGAAGTAATCAAAAATCGTCGATTAAATTCATCGTACGATTTTAGTTTCAATCAGAAGTGATGTGTTAAAGGGAAGCCACACACATCGAGTATCATTGACTCGACCAAAAAAAAGCTGCATTGTACAATCGACCAAAATTTCTAACCTGTCTGATCACGATTCAACCGTCGATGTGACAAAAATCGATTACTATGTGTGTGATTTTCTTTAAATTGATTGAATTCTCGAAAAACTTTGATTGAATGCTAAAATTGAACTATGTGTGGCAAGCTTAAGTATACAGATAAAGAGCTCTAACTTCTTGAGACTTTCCAGATCTGCATTGTTCCAGGCCAGTGGCCAAGAGAGTTGATGTCAAAATCAGCTAGGTAATTAGTACTTTTAGAACCTTGTTACCGGTAGCAGCTCCTATATCTATCTCAGTACAAGTTTGAGATAAGATATCAGGGAGCTGCATAGATTTGATAAGGGCTGGCTGACCCACTGACTTGTGAGAAGTACAACTACCATATAGAATAGAAGATGTCATTACTTATCAGGTAATATATGTCTGCCTTGTGTAGATGTAAGATTGCATCAGACAAATAAACCCCAAAACAATAATAATAAACAATGGAAAAAGTAATACAGAACAATAAATTGTTTTACCATTGTAGGTATGTGATAATAGGTCATAATAATTTTTAAAAATTAAACATTATTCTCTACATTAATGACACAAAATCAAAGTGGAGAAAAGGACCTGATGTACCAAATAACACAAGATACAACTACACCTCTATTCTATATTTGATATTACATACCCCACAACACGCACATTCCACTAATTCCTGCTAAATTTCACAATTTCCATTAATTATTACAATAATGTTTAAAAACAATTGTCAGGTGCTTCCAAGTATTCCTATGCAAAGTACAACCAGGCTATTGACATATTTGAGGTCCTATTGGCACTTAATAAAACTGGTGGTTATGAAGTGGGGATCTAATAGTCAATTTATTGTGAGGACACTGTACTAATATTATATGGCTGATAAATCAACTTAAACTAAAAGTTCTAAAAGCTCCTTGCCCCAAAGAGATTAGGAAAATTCACATTTTCATCTGTACATGTATGCCTATGTGTGTATGAGATGTATAACCTTATGTATGGTGCTGTGCAGGGTACACAGAGTGGGTACCAGATCATTGTGCTCTGTACAATCCTACCTGCTGCTGCTGCCAGTGTTACCTATCAGCCATCACTGGGGGGATTACCTTTCTAAAGTAATAATTTATATTTAGGATAATGATGATAATATGAAAATATTGATGATGATAGTACTAATAGTAACAATAATAATCAATATCATCAATGCTTCTTAATTCAAACATTATAATTCTTCTCTTATTTACTAAAATTGAGAGCTTTGTGTCTATTCCTGTCTCCAACACACAACTGGCTGAATTTACACACTCATTCCCATAATGACAGCAGCAGATTTCTAATCACAAATCTCTTTGTCTGGAGCAGAGCAGGCAAAATGTTACCATTCAATAAATAAAATAATTTTAAAATCTTTTAGTGAAGTAGAATTTTGTAAAAAATTTTGCTTCACTGCAATGATACCAGCATTACAGATTATCATATTTTCTATGTTTAAGATTTTATTTTATGTTTCTACTCCTGTACTGTAATATGATGTGTTTATCATATACATTTATGAATATATCTAATCCATATTGGGAATAATCATAATAATAATAATAATAACAATATTAATTAAAAAAATTCAAAATGAAAATCTGTACCAATAATCTATAATAATACAAGTATACAGTCCTGGGGTAGCAGGGATTTCTTTTTCAGGAACTGCTAAAACATGATGACTGGGTGCAGATTATGTGTTGTACATAATTCAGCACAATTTATTTTAAATGTGTTCTTATTATGTTAAATTGAACACTAATTTTTATTTAGAAATGTTATATATATATTCATTATCATGTATTTATTTGCCCCTTACACCCTTGCATTACTGTTGTTATGTGTCATTCTTCATCATTTCTGTTGGTTTTTGTTTTCCTTTGAACTTCTTGCACTGTTCCTCCCTCGGAATGAATTGTTGCCCTAAGTACCCGAGCTGGAGTCGCACTGTGTGGGTACCGCAGCATCTATTGCCTATAGGAAATCCGCCATAGTAATTTTATACAGTAAAGTCGTTCATGTTAATCATTTGGTGTTCATATTTTTTAAGATTATTAAAAAATTCTTCATCCGCTTTGTATGTTGTAGAGCGATGTTGTACACACGCATACTATAAATGTAGAATGTACCTACAAGAAACACTAAATTTATATAATTGTGCATGTTTGATGTGTAGTCAGGTCATCTATCCCAGTCAGTGTGTACATATAAATAGAAGAGTGTGCAATGATAGAAAACATAACTGGACATATTTGTACTATCCCACATTCCCAACATACAAGCCGATATCTCGTTTAGTATAGATCGTTTAGATCTAGAACACAGCAGTAGCGATGTACAAATCAGCTGAAAATACCTGTCATAGGAACAGGAAGTTTTTTGTTCCATGAAAATCATATTTTAGAATCTTTTTTATGCAGGTACAGAGTTGACACGATCAGTATGAAGCATCAAATCCCATTGGATAGAGATGATTTTATAAAGCAGTTAATCGGCTTCTGATGGGAATAGGACCCCCCCCCCCCCCAACATTTATCACTAGCCCAAACTACTATGCATACAGAGCACTCATTGCAGGATAAATATGTATATATATGGGGTATAGAAAACAGGAGCTGTATATAAATAAGGTATATAACAATTTTATATATCTATATATATATATATATATATATATATATATATATATATATATATATATATATATATATATATATATATATATATATATATATATATATATATATATATACATATATAGACACACAACTATATATTAGTTGTGATGTAGGTGTATATATATATACATTTGGGTGTTACAAATCCAACTAAATCTTTCAACAAGGAAACAAAATATAATTTGTTCTGGCTATAATGGCCACATATATATGCCCCCTAGTTATGAACAGATGGAATATATAAATAAGTCCTTGTAGAAGGAAGACTCCAGGCAGATCTCCTCCATAGCTGTGCCATGACTGGGTCCGGTGCCAGCTGAGGAGTAGCTGTAATGATCGCCCCCTCCTACCTCCCATCACATAATAATACAAATATCCTCTTAAAAAGGGAGAAACCAAATCCACGTAGCTGGAATGACACGAAAACAAAGCGGTCCTCCCTGATCTCCCCCTGAGCTGCATCCATCAGGAGGGCAGTTAAAGTGTCATTGTCAGGGGGACACAACAAGGCTGCCCCCCTCCCGGCCACCCGGGCAAATTATCTGCTAATTAACTTGTATAGTGATGGAGGGAAAGATAGCGATCCTCCTGGCCAGGGACACCAATAATGTACAACATTCCGAACATATATATATATTTATATATCTTTTCTTACCTGCACCTAGTTGCATATGTATAATTATAGATCATGTCATGTAATTGCTATCAATGTATTTTATGTGGTCATATAATCCATATTATAATCCCCCTCACTGCACTCGCGATTTTTGGATGTCAGTGCGATCTGATCTCTAAGTGTATGTATCATTGTGCAATGTAAAAGATTGTGTGAATTATTTTATACTAATTAGAAATTGATTTCAGCCTGTGACAGATAACATGAAACTAGAAAATAGCAAATAGATGTGGATTTATGGATTATGTGCAGAGGAGGGGGGGAGGCTGGATGAGCGCTTGTTTGGTACTCATAAAATAGAAGGGAATAGTGGTACCCAAACATATGGAGGATGGCACAGAGCTTACACATCACTTATACATCAATCGGCAATTGGCAATTGTAAAATCGGAAATATTTGCAAACCTAGAGGATAGCTTAATTACACAGATATTTCGATCATCACACAAATCACATTCAAGAGATACAAGAAATAGAGGAACCCTATGAGTGATCGAAGATAGATAGATAGATAGATAGATAGATAGATAGATAGATAGATAGATAGATAGATAGATAGATAGATAGATAGATAGATAGATAGATAGATAGATAGATAGATAGATAGATAGATAGATAGATAGATAGATAGATAGATAGATAGATAGACAATGGACATTTCCAGAAATCGATGCATAGATCAAAAGATCGGTGGATTAATAGTAAATAGATTACATTTCCTAGATAGCTGTACAGGGACGATCGATATGGTGTACACACACAGAACACACAACAAACACAATCACACAGAACACACACACACACACACCTGCAATTTGAGCACACAGATCGGCAGTCGGTTGTCCCGATCAACCATGATGTCTTTATCTATAGATAACATAAATAACTATCTACACCGATGCAGATAGGTAGGTGATGTCGGGCATACAAGCTGAAGTGAGTAGAATCTACCAGTGACTCCTCTACGCCAAAAAGACTGTCAGCTCTTGAGCACAAGCCGCTCCTATAAACCAATGGGCCAGTCTATTTATTTATATCTTGAATATATGACTATTCCTATAACAGGGTCTGTACTCACCGGTGCGGAGGCTGGTGTGTGGCATCGTCCTGCTCTGTCCTATGGCCGATGTCCTTAGGTAAGTCCAGTAGGGAGAGTGGAGGAGATCCACTGTGCCGGGCGACCTGCGGAGGAGACATCATTTATTCCCTGTATAGTCTGGGATAGAGTGATCGGGGGTGGACAACCCAACTGGGGATAGCCCTTTGAATGGTGGGTAGAAGTGTAACCCAAAATGTTGGTAAAGTGGCCTAAAAGGACACAGAGAGTAGAGAGCAAGAGGACTCCACAGAGGGCATAGGGCACCTATGAAGGCAAGGGAACTTCATGGAGATCAGAAAACTGGAACACTATAAAGGGCAAGAGGCAGAGGAACCTTAAGGTTCAAAGCAAACAGCAAAGAAAGAAAGAGGGCAGAAGAACACAGAGATCAAAAAACCATGAAAGGCAGGGGAAACAGGACCCGCATACAGGACAAGCAAGCAAGCAATTGGGGGCATAAGAACCCTAAAGAGGGCAGAGGGCATAGGCACTTCCTACTGAGCAATGGTCAATGGAATCTGAGGCCAAAACACCTCATAGGGGGCACAGGTACTTAGGGCAGGGTGAACAGGCATTCAATAAATAGCAGGGGGCACAGATATAAAAAAAGGAGATCACAATATTCAGACAGTGTTTGCAATTCCAAATCTTATTTGAAAATGTCTTAAGGGGGACATAAATTACCCCCCTACTCTGAACCATAACCCCCACCTGCCTGGTTATAAGGAGGCATTATTATACATTCAGTGTATAACAACAATACATCCAATAATAAATAGATAGATAGATAGATAGATAGATAGATAGATAGATAGATAGATAGATAGATAGATAGATAGATAGATAGATAGATAGATAGATAGATAGATAGATAGATAGATAGATAGATAGATAGATAGATAGATAGATAGATAGATAGATAGATAGATAGTATGCACACAGGACTCACAGACTATGAAGGCAGAGGATTCTCCCAGATGTATCTTGTCTCCAGAGGACCTCTCACCTCACACTTTACACGAAGTTTGTCCACCAAGGAAAGGGTCTGGGGGAGGATTTATCCCATGGAGGGGGTCTCAGGGCTGCTTGGTGCAGCATGCAGAGCATTGATTGGCTGCAGGTGCTTCAGGGGGGCTGGGAGGAGGGGTCTGCACATGGATGGCTGATTTCAAAAGACTCCATATCCTACAGTACAAGATTCTCAGCGCCTAGACCATGCTGTATGACAGATGATTCCTAGATATATAAACAGATAGATTATAGATTGGCTCAACAACAACATATATCATGTTGTATGTACATTCTTTGTAGTCTGTATAGCACATATACCATGCTTTATAGGATATATGATGGCATAGTTAGGCTATCTGTACAGTGTTTTTTGTGCTGCTTGTTCCTGTAGTTGTTAAGTTTAAATATGTTTTCTGTAAATATACATCTTCAATACATATATTTGTCTGGTCTCTGATAGGCCAATCTGTCCCTTAAAAATAAATGAACATACAATGTTTGGTGAAGTTTATAAATGAGGGTAGAGGCTGTACACTTTTGCAAAGTGGATGTTCATTCGGAGAGTGTTTATACATTGAATTATGTCCAAGAAGAATTGTGTTTTTTAACATAATTTAGTTTTTAAAATGGACATATCATCAATTTATCATTTATTTAAATCAACCCCACTTAGTACTAGCTGAGGTGTCAAATTGCTATATCACTAACTGATTCCCCTTTCATAGGATACAAATAACATTTTATCTTAGTGAGCAGTCCATCTCAATGAGGAAGAAAATGTTGGCTTTGCTTAGTGAATTGCACACTACCGCTCATTGTAAGGCAGTGGTTCAGCCTTGTCAGACAGGAAGTGCCATTACTGGCAGAAATATAAACAATAGTATCGATTTGCAACCGTATTGTTAAGGTATGTGCCTCATCCCATGTAATACAAAAGTAGAGAAAATTTTGGAACAGGAAAACCTGCATCCGATTTGGCACCCGAGGGAGTCTGATCAATAGGATCAAGACGACCTCCTAGGGACTTTTGCGGCACTACAGTCAAAACGTGAACATATTAAATCAATGTATTTTTATTTCAAAGTATTCATTAAATATGTGTTTAACATTCACTAAACAATTACAAGGTAATGGCCCACACTTGGGTCTATACGTTACAGTAGATGTCACTCGACGCGTTTCGCAGCTTCTCGCTGCTTCTTCAGGAGTTGACACTGTATCGGTTTCTTACTGTATCGGTTTCTTACAGTAAGAAACCGATACAGTGTCAACTCCTGAAGAAGCAGCGAGAAGCTGCGAAACGCGTCGAGTGACATCTACTGTAACGTATAGACCCAAGTGTGGGCCATTACTTTGTAATTGTTTAGTGAATGTTAAACCCATATTTAATGAATATTTTGAAATAAAAATACATTGATTTAATATGTTCACGTTTTGACTGTAGTGCCGCAAAAGTCCCTAGGAGGTCGTCTTGATCCTATTGATCAGACTCCCTCGGGTGCCAAATCGGATGCAGGTTTTCCTGTTCCAAAATTTTCTCTACTTTGGCAGAAATATAATTTGTAAAATAAAAAGGTTTATAAAGAGAGACTTGATGCTAAATTTACCTCTCTTTACACTCTAATTATTTATCTTTATTGTTACTAAATCATCCCAAAATCTACCTCAGAAGTGATTGGCAATAGGGCCATTTCTCTCGCTATGCCAAGCATGCAGGAGCAGAGGGCCCAAGGACTTCTCAACAACTATAATGACAGGGGGCAACAATTTTGCATAGGGTCTCCTAAATGCAAGAAACGCCCCTGATGGCCAATGTAAAATTAACAGAATCTCAGACATTTTCCATGGATCCTACCTCTCAAGGCCCCCATACACCTTACAATCATACCATACAATTTCTATACAATCAACTTTTCTTCTACCAAAACCATGTAATATGAGAACCTTTCTAATCCTTCCAAACTATTTTTATTCTGTCATGGAGGCCACTATACTACATAGTTGTTGGTAGATCTAAAGGAAATTGTATGGATTTATCTAAAGGTGTATGGGGGGCTTAAGGTTGGAAGTGAAATTTACTGTTGATATACAGAAAGAGCAAGTTAACTCCTCCTCATTAGAGAAGCTGTAAAGCTCAGGAAAGTCAAAGGGACATCACAGTGAGATATATAGAAACACTTCTGGCTTTGGTAAAACTAGAGATAGACCTTACTACATCGTTCCTCCCCAAATACCACATTGGACCATCACATCAGAATGCTACCGGGGCAGAGGCAGAAGATGAAACTTCTTTCTTCCAGATGTTTCCATCAGGACCAAGTAGCTATCATATAAACAGTGTCAGCATCAAGCTTGTTAAACTACAGTTTTTACATAATTTTTATATCTTCTATATAAGATTAGATTTTCTACAGCAAGTCAGCTGAGCTTCCATTTGTTTCTTGTATTGTCTGAATGGGAACCATTATGCAACCAATAGGTTCCTGTTGATGGTGTACCAATAAACTACCCAACACATCTGAAAGTGTCACAACTAAAAAGACAAGTACTAAGACTCTTACAATGATGATTTCCCCAGCTCAGAGGGGCTCATAATGCAGCCACAGTTATCACTTAATCAGAGCTTGTTCATAACATGGAAAATCTATAAAAGTTAAAATGAAAATCTATATAATGTTTGCTCTTTATAACCCAATATTTACATACAGTCCCATATATTATTATTATCTTGTATTTATATAGCACCAACATATTATTCAGCGCTTTACAGAGTCATATCACTAGCTGTCTCTCAGAGGAGCTCACAATCTAATGTCCCTACCGTAGTCATATATATATAACTAACACATAGCTCACATGTAGCTAACATAGGAGAATCTTTATTTGGGGAAGCCAATTAACCTGCTGTATGTCTTTGGAGTGTGGGAGGAAACCAGAGCACCCAGAGGAAACCCATGTAGATGCGGGGAGAAAATACAAACTCCTTGCAGATAGTGCCCAGGCCGGGATTTGAAGCTAGGACTGTAGCACTGCATGGTCAGAGTGCTAACCACCTGAGCCACCATGCTGCCCCTTCTATACACCTGGGTGACTAAAAGCAGGTATTTAATAACAAGGACACAGAGATGAAGTGGAGGTAAAACATTTTGGTGTAGGTCACCTGCTCAGCTATATCAACTATTGGTGCATTACCCAAACCGGCCAACCAGATCACGCTGTCAGTACGTGTCAACTGTCAGTGTGGCCATGTCGGGAGGCATGCAAAATATGCATGTTGGGTACAGCCTGGGGACCTTCAGGGGCCCCCAGGGTCCTATACGCATAGGGGCCCTGGGTCAGAGCAAACCAGCAGCCTAAAAAGTAAGTGGTTATCATATCACTACTCATACTTTTTCCTGAGCTTGGTTATTATTCCGCTCCTCATCCAGTTCTGACCCCTGCTTTCTCTTTTCACTTTTTTCATTTTTGGGGGGAACTGAGATACTCTGTATTAGCTAATGCACAAAGCTAATAATATTAATCTTTGCATTGGAATTTCGTGATTAAACAAAGTTCTGTATTTGGTATTAAATGCAGTTTGAAAGCCAAGTGCTTAATTATATATATATATATATATATATATATATATATATATAGTGGACCCTTGACTTATGAAGTGTATTGGTTCCCAAGGGTTGGTTGTAAGTCAAGACTATTTTTCCCATAAGAAATAATGAAAATGGCCATAATGTGTTCTGAAACTCCCAAAGCACCCCTCTTTTTACCTTTTTATAAAAAAAACAGTATTGTATAATATGTATAATTTATCAGAATCACTAATCATTCTCCTGGTGTTCTCATGTTAAAATGAGCCGAACAACATGAATTTGAAGATGCCCAATTACTTGACATCATGAAGGCATTTATTATCCTGGCACAGTCCCTTCCAATGTGCTACCGTGTTTCCCCTAATATAAGACACTGTCTTATATTAATTTTAGGTGCGAAAAATGCACTAAGGCTTATTTCTGGGCTTAGAAGAAGTGAAAAAACGCCTTCTGCCATGTCTTTTTTAAACATGGAAGCTTTCTCTGGGACATGGTAGGTCTTATTTTTGAGAAAGGGCTTATATTAGAAGCACAGGGTGGGTAGCAGCTAGGTCTTTTGGGGGAGGTCTTACTTTCGGGGTAGGTCTTAGGGGAAACAAGGAATATAGGGGGGAGCAAATGGTGATGATCCACATTTTGCATTGGGTAATATGTATCTTGTCGCTATGTAGGGAGAGAACTGGTTAAGTTTAGTTGACTTGGTTAGAATAGTTTGGTTTTATTTGTTAATGAGATTCCAGTGGGGCTATGCTCTGCTTATAAAGATTGCAGGGACACCGCTAACCTTCAGCATCTGGGCAGACAAGGGGTCGAGCTACGTCTGCTCTCTTCCCATGTGTTCTCATAATATTACTGTGCACGAGTCATTTTGATCACTGTTTTGGACTTCATTATTACGATGGTAGTGGTATGGTTTCAGGATTGAATTGTTGCGCAGGATTAGTGAATTGTGCCATGTTTATGAACTGTTTACTCTGTTGTAAATCATAAATAAGCATATAAAAAAATGAGCCGAACTTCCAGAATCAAACATTTCTAATCACCATTCTTGTTGTCATCTTTGGCTTTCAGTAAGAGAATGAAATGGAAGGTGGTTATTGTTGTAAAGGAGAGTCCCCTTCCACAAGCACATACGTGCTGTACTTTTAAGTGACATCAGGTCACCTGAATGCCACCACGCAAGCAGACACACGTTTTGGCCTCTTGCCATAATTCTGGTTGTAAGTCAAATCTTGTATTTGTAAATTAAAATGAAAATTGTGGTTGTAACTCAAGTTGGTCTTAAGTCAAGCCGATTGTAAAATATATAATATACCTGTGGAAACTCCATACCCCAACCCCACGTCACACACTACACATGGTGACATATTCATCATGTGAACAGGCCCATTAGATATTTCTTGTACTTGTTGGATATGTATTGCAAAAAACTAAAAGAGATGTAGGTGTAGACAAGGTCTAAAGGTGGCCATACACGGGTCGATACAATCGTTCAATCGATGAACCCTGGTGACATCATCACGCTGCGCTCAAGCTTCGTCGATTGAATGGAGAATCAATGCCCACCACTTCTGTACAATTGATCGCATTCGATACTTTAAATGGGGATCCTCAGTGGCCACAATGGATTTGGGAACAATTCATCACCGTGAACACGCACGCTGAAACAATTCAAAAATCAACCTGTGTATGGCCACCTAGACTGGTGATATCCTTGGTTGTCCTATTGTGGGCCACCATAAAGCTATTTTGTGCCATATGTTGGCACATATAATCATTTAATCTATACTCTTTACATTAAAGAAATTTAGAAGTAGGAATAGAAATGAAAAAAAATTAAAACTTTTGACCAATGGAGTAATGTTGAACAGTTGCTTAGCGTACAATGAGTTTTAAGGATTTTTGAAGGTAAGGCCCTTTCTGCTATCATAGACCTGTTCTTGTACCAAGCCAATCAAAAGATAGGAACATTGGAGTAAACATTCGTTTGAATATTTAGGTTGAATATCGCCATTTCGACATTATCGGATATTTACTTAATTGACTTTCATGCAATGTGCAAATTTGATCGCATTGCAATTTTTAGATCGTGATCCATGTCCATATATGTGGATATTGGAGATTACGAATAGCCAATCGAATATAATTGCAGTTATTCGCGAAATTACGCAAATTAGAATATTGCCTAGTCGCTCCTCACTAGAAAACATAGGGAGTTGCCCACATCACAGTTGCTTGTCTGTGTACCCCATGAATTGTTCCCCATTTTACCGCAGCCATAAATTATGAATGTTCCCTCATTCCAGTCTCTGTAATAATTTGTAATTTATTGACACCAAAATATTATTGTACATAGTACTTAATTACTGTTGCATCACCTAGAAATATGGCCTGTTCCCTGTAACGGATTTGATGTGAAAAGCCTAATGATCCAGGCAACAGCAGTATGACATATATCAGTTTAACTATCTTTCAGTAAGAAGTATTATAAACTGTGTAATTTACATCTATAATGGGTTATTTGGCCACATTTAATAGGATAGTGCAAGGGGTAATGATCTTCAAAGACAAGTAACCTATAACCACCAATTAGCTCTCACCTTTCATTGGTTTAGAGTCGCCAGAACAATGAAAGATAACTGCTGATTGGCTATGGGTAACTGCACATTGCACTTTGCTGTCCTTATCTTGTAGTCAACACAATAGTTTCTTCATAAGCAAAGACTAGTGGTAGTAGGACAAGTTTGATATACCAAGGCAGCCAATCAAAGTTTACTTTACCTGAATTCTAATTGGTTTATGACATCATCTTTGGTGTGCATTACTACGCATAGCATTGATGATGTTATTTCATCTCTTCTGTTTATACACCGAGTACATGTAAACCTACAAAGGAGGGTGTCGTGACCCGCACATTGGAGGGGGTACCCATTCCCTTGTCACATAAAGGCATAAGGGAATAGGCTGGGAATGCCTCTGTTCTGTCAGCTTTATGACCCTGAGCATGGGAAGACAGAATCTATCAATTAATGAAAAGAAAACACACTTTATAACCCTCGCTGGAGAAGTTTAATGAGTTAAAGGGCAGAGGTGACTCTATCTCTCTAAATGTTGTATTGGTTCAGTCTATAACTAGTGGGAACTTGACCAACAGCTCACACTCATAAACACACCTAAGTACAATATTTCTGCCATTGTAGTGACTGATCTGATGAGAAATCTGCCGGTCAGTGTTCTTCTGATAAATACAGGTGGGGGAGCAGCTTCTGCCATTACTTGGAACACTTTGGATGTTCTGTTTTTTGGAAGATAGTTACCCCCCTTAAGACTTTCCAAACTAAATCTTTTTACATAATTTATCATTTTTTAAATTGATTGACTTTCAATTTAAATATGGACTGTCAGTCTAATGTCAATCAATGGTACCACCACACAGTGTGATCAACCCAAACCCATTCCTTAAACTTGATTCCTTTCCAGTTATGAAGATAAAGATGGCAAATCGATTGAAAACCCTAAAAAAACAGATTGTTCAAGGAGAAAAATCAACCAGACTATGGGCAGCTTAAGTAGCTTCTAATTCAGTGTGGCCAATGGCTGTATGTCTAGATATCACTGGTGTACGGTTATCTTTCAATCCCAAATAATCTAGCGATACAGTAATTAGTGCTCATTAATAACCAGCAGCAAATTGGAGCACTCTCAGCTGTTTGCTATAACAATACGATTGGATAATAAGCAGAGAGCATCCTAATTGGCTAATGGTTGTTCCTCTATATATTATAGACAACTTTTGTCATTGAAAAATAGTCACATCAATTCTAAAGCCCCCCATACATGGGTTGATACCCATTCAATCGATGAACCCCTCAATCGATGACATCACACCATGCATGGCCATCGATCGCATACGTCATCGGTTGCAGCCACCCTGTCTTTAAGCGGTATTGATTGAATTGGAAACCAACATGTTGGTAAATCCCTGTTGGATCTCCATTACTTGAGGATCCCTATACCAAGCATCGAACAGGAATCTATTTCACAAAGTGGTGCGCATCAATTCATCTATCAATCAATACAGTTGTGGCGTCACCACTCTGCGCTCAAGCAGGTCATTGATTGAAAGGGTATTAACCCGTGTATGGGGACCTTACGTCTATGTCTCTATTGCATTTGTGGGACACTTTATTGAGGGACTCATTTTTTACATGATTTTCCCAGGTTTGGCCATGCTGTATTTTTTTATGCAATCATTTACTCCTATGGGGCAAACATTCATGTAATGCATTCAATGTAATTCAATGGGCATGTTACATGCTTTGCGTTAATGTCAACGCATGGATCCACGTTGAAATGAATGCACTTTTGTTTTGTAGCAATGGAGAAATAGATTTACGCTGGCCATACAGGTTCGATATTTCAGCTTGGTTGATCAAATTATCATTTTATGTCGATTTACCATGTATTGATTCCCAAGCACCTTGTGCAATCGACCAAAAGTGATCAAAATTTAACATAAAATAAATGGAGCAGTGATAGGACATGTAAGTAAATTCCAGTTGATGGTACAAGTATCTGACGAATTAGGCTTACGATTAATATTAAAAATCACACAAGATGATAGAATCTAAGATCAATCATGCAAAGGTCGATTGTGTATGGCTACCTTAAGATTGTAAGCTTCTCCTCTTGTGTCATAGTCTTGTACTTCTTTGTCATCCTGTGTTGCATTTCAACCAGTTATTTAATGTACAGCGCTACATTATATGTTGGCGTTTTGAAATTAAAAGTTAAAGTAATAATACTCAAAATATTATACAGTGGCCAGAGCTTATCCAACCCTTTCTGTTACTTCTCCCACCCATGGTATGATGATGGTCACTGGGGCACTTCATGCCACATTGTAGCTGAGACAAAAATATAATGTGTTACATTGTTGGTAATATTAGATGTTGTAAACTTTCTACTTTCTACTAAAGTGACAGTAACAGGGTTGAGACAAACCAATTAACAATTAATTAATTGTTATTAATTACAGCTTTTATCCATATACAGTAGTTCAAAATTAATTAATCAGAATTTGTTTATTTTTTTTATGTAAAATCAATATAAAGTCTAAATTATAGTAATTTATTGATTTAATAGAATTGTAATGTAATTCCTCAAAAAATGAGGGGGTGGTGCAAATTAATGGTTTATGTGCAACTGTGAGTTATCCGCATGGATTTTCTGAGATTAAGTCCCAGTGATGACCACACATGATGTATTGGGTATACTTTCCCCCTTATATTGATTGCAGTAATGCCAGCCTATCGCTATTCTCCCAGTGGCTAAATTTCTGCTCCAGAGATATACTCTGACTGGAGTACCAGGTGAAAGAAAACTAATGCAGGCCCCACCTCTATGGGCAAGCTGTGACATATTACATTGAAAGTGGCCATACAATCGATTG
The DNA here is from genome assembly GCA_036250615.1 of Ptychadena robeensis. Taxonomy (NCBI): domain Eukaryota; kingdom Metazoa; phylum Chordata; class Amphibia; order Anura; family Ptychadenidae; genus Ptychadena; species Ptychadena robeensis. Next base: position 113,659,110 of record CM070034.1, read on the forward strand.
TAAATCGTGTCCTGCACACCTGGTACAATTAAACCAAAATCCAGGTCATACATGTTGGTCATTTTTGCTCGATTGTACAAATATCTGAAATTTTTTCCTTGGTGTTGGGATCGTACTACAATCATATTACGCATAATTTCTTCTCCAGGGATATAGTCGAGTTAGGGCTTTTTTTAACTACAGTGGTTAGATGCGGATGGATGCGGTTCTTACCGATTGGCCGCATTCACATCCGACCGCAAGCCCTGCGGTTGTGCACGCAGTCATCCACGGTACGGTGGTCCGAGCTATCAGATGTGGTTTTTGTGACTGCCCCTCAACCGCTCCCGACCACGCCCATAGGAAATGAATGGACGCGGTCAAAATCTGATTCTGGACGTGGATGTCAGCATGTGGACGCGGTCGGTGCGGCTTGCAGATAAAAATGCGGTAGGGTGCCGTTCAAAACTGGCCCATGTATTTGTTATGATTGCAGTTGGATGCGGACGCGGCCAAGCGGTCAAAAACGCATTCATCTGCATCTGACCGCTGTAGAAACAAGCCCTTAGTGTAGCCACCCTAGAGCAGGGTGTGTGTCCATGGCTGGAGTACCAGGTTAAAAAAAAAAACTAATGCAGGCCCCACCTCTATGGACAAGCTGTGACATACTACATTTCAGGTGGCCATACAATCATATTAATGTTAAGCGGCATATGGCATATTCGAGTTCGCATAATTTTGTGAATCTAACATTCGAAATTAGTAAAATTCGAAAAACTGTAGTCTATTGCCTTACATCACGTGTAGCTGTGCGCAATTTTTCGCAAAGATTTGAACCAGCTTTACAGCTTCTCTTCTTCATTCTGTGATCTTAGCCAATACGAGCTCTGTGTGTATTGCACGAATCCATTCGCAATGCGCACACATATGCACGATGTATGCCGGTAAACAATGTTGAAGCATAATATGACGAAAATCCGCCATTGCGAATATCAGAGCGCACATTCGCCAAATATTGCGAATTTTTGAATGTCGGATATTGGTTGAAAATTTTCAAATATTTACGCTCAACATTAGTGCAAACCTGGTACGATCGACCAAAAATCGAAATCGCTTTTAAATCAACCATAAAGTGATCAGATATGTTGGTAAACTTTGCTTGATCGTACAAATATCTGACATTTTTCTAGGCATTGCGATCGTATTACAATCATTTAATGCATTCACATGCGATCTTAAACAATTTGATTACAATGTGTGGTAGTACGATCAATAGATGTTCGGCGATCGATTGAGCAAAAGTCGACCCGTGTATGGCTAGATTTAGCCTCTGTTAAGTCCATTGAATTGGGTGTGCGTTGAAGAAGAGGATCATGTGAGAGTATGATCGTTTTCAATGACAGGGCCGCACGTGTGATCCACTTTGTTGGTAAAATGTTTTGATGGATATTTCGGCAAAAGGTTCCAGGTTATCAGCCTTGCATGGCTCATTTACTTTACTTAGTTCAATACTTGTTAGGAATGAGATTACAAAGCGCTCATACTGGGCGCTCTCCATAAGATCAGGAGGATAAGCTTATCTTAGTGGGCAGATTATGAGCTAAGTACATCACACTCTGACCTCTGGATCTAGAACTCTTGGCATGGCTTATAGTGTGAAATAGCTCATAAAATAGTCAGGACGCAGATTGATGCTGAAACATCTACAATTATATCTGCTATGTTCAAAGGTTTCCCTTATCAGAGGAAGTGACAAAAGTAACCTTTACTCCTTTGTCATGTCCTATGGAGCCCTCTAACCATACCTTATCTGCTAGATGGGAGGCACAGATAAGGGGGGGCTCCAATGACCGGGCCCCCCTTACATTATTCACAAACAAAAGGCAAGGTGTTTGTAAATAAACATCCCACTACAGTACAAGGGAGGATGGAAATGGGGGCAGAGCTCCTAATGCCCCCAGAATATTGCTGGGAATGATGGAAGAGGTTAAGCCAATCTACTCAATGTTTCCAATACACAGCTGCCCAGGGTCCGCAAGGTTAAAAAGTTGCGTCTTGAGAACTAGGATAACTGCTCGTTTTTTAAAAAGTTTGGTATTTGTTCCATAAGCCACCCTAATGATTGACAAACATGAGAATTAATCCTGAGACCCCATAAGCATCACCATCTGACTCCCATACCAGGGTCTCCCTTTCTTGTAGTGGAAATTGCAATTTCTGGTCATTTTTATAATTCTACTATGCAGGTTACTGATGTTAACACATATTCTATTGTAATCATTTGTCTGAAAATCTATGGAAACCTAATTTATGTGATCTAGGGAAAGAGAGAACTCTTACTTCCTGTTCTGAAGATGTAGCAGGAAATGAGAGCAAATCTCCCCAACGTGGATGAAGTTCCTGTTTTAGAGAGTTGTTATCAGAACAGGCACCCCCCAATCCCCCTTTATTTTTTTGCTCTTATAATGAATTAAACTTCTGCCAAGAAGATAATAATCACCAGCACAAAGAGGGGTGAATCAATGATACAGACTATGGTAATAAGCTTAACGGTCTGGTCCTTTCATTCTCAAAAATATCTTCACATACAACTTTTTCTGTCTCGTATAGTCAACAGGGATACTGAAGCCTAACTGTTTTTGTATTACAACATTTTTCATATATTGAAGATAGAAATCAGGCAGCTGCCATTTTCATGCTGGCAATAGAAGCTCATATATATATCTCCAATAACAGGTGTGTACTGAAGCAGAATTTAAGATTGGTGCAAAAAAAATACATGTTCATCAGTTTGTCAGTAAATATATGTTAAAGTGAAAGAATAAGCAACCAATGAGGTGTGCTGCAATGCTCATGTGTCGGATCGGTTTGTTTGATTTTTCCTTGGATGGACTGTATGTGCTGGCTTTAGGGTATAGAAGTCTCGATTTTTCTGAGATTCTCAATCATTCCCAGATATTAAGAAATCGGTGATTGATCATTTTGCAATCGATGGCACATTACCTTGGGGCCGATTTGGGGCTGATTTTGACAGGAGCCGATTGCCAAAAACGTCGATCGATCAGAATGGCTGCAGCATAGTGAGCTATGGTTCAATCTCACGGGAAGTGATCGAGGGTCTTCACCAACGTACTTCCATTGACAAACGATCCATCCAAAATAACAACATGTCAGATCAAGGTTTGATCCAATGTTTGGTCAATTTGGGTTTTTTTTGGTCGATCGTTCAGGGTGGGAACTTGATTCGATTCAAGGCTGATCGATCACTGTGGGCAAAGATGGACTGAAAAATCCACTGAAAAATCTGGCTACCTTTAGGCTGTAGATAAGAAATCTACACGGTTCAATTTTTCCATCAACAAAATTACCGACCAAATTTGATCAAAATGGAACATGAAATGGATCGAGCAGTGAGTAAGTTTCAGTTCAACATTCATATATCTAGGTATTTGGATGCATTTCTATCTGATGTTACTATGCAGCATGTGCACATGGCTTAGAAAAGGAATCGATCACATTATGTGGGGGTAAAAGCAATCAAAATGTAAGTCGATGGAACGAAATATCAAAGCGAGTATGCCAAACTTTAGCCATCCAACCAGAACACAGAAATATCAGACAAGTATGTGGCAAAGCTGTGTAAGTCTTGGGACTGCATGGACAGAAATACAAATGGTTTAGCTAGTAAAACAACTACCTGGTATGTATTTTATCTGTGTAAAAAGTGGTTTGTGTGAACTTTCCATCTATTATTATAAATGATTTGTAAGAATAAAAGATACGCAGTGGAAGGGAAAGCCTATTTCCTAAAAAGAGGGACATTTCCTACATCATTCTCCATAATCACTGTAAGATCTACACTTCTATTGCTAGCTCCACTTAGATAGTCCTAACAAATGAACCATTTAGATGAGAGGGAAGATATTCGGTGTATCAAGATACATTGCATGATATATCCCAGTACAAAGCCACCGGAACAGCGAATAGGAATGACAGCTGTCAGCCAATGATTCATTTCTCTATTTGTTATTATTGACAGGCAGCACAATACTGCTGATAGAACTACAAGACATTCACAGGAAGCGTTACTGCGCCAGAAACATGAAAGTGGAATGTACACAGGGGACAAAGGATGAAATGGTCCTTATTAGTTTCTTTTTTTATGATTTTTCACAAAAAGGACAGTTGGAGAAAAATGAGGCACAAACAAAGAAATGAATGAAACAAACTATAGTGCTCTTAAAATATCCGACTAAAACCCCAAAATATACTCAAAATATAAACAAAAAACAGAAACATTTATACTATGGGGCTCAAACAACAAAAATTAAAGCTTCCATAATATATGCTAATTATGATATCTGTAATTTTCATAATTATACTCCACTCACCCCCTACAGATAGTAAGAGGTTATATAAATTTGCTATGATTGAAGACATAGGTTTTACAATTTGTTGTCCTACCCATGATTATTATAGGAAGCATTGTCTCCATTATAAGACTATGCGGTGACAACTCAATGAGTGAAAGCGGTCACCAGGACAAAGAGACAGTAGTCATCATCTCACTGTGATCCTACTCCTCTCTATAAATATCTATAAAACTCAAAATGCTGTTGATTTGTTGATGTGCAATGTTACAATCTTAGAAAAGAGAGGGAGTCATAGCTGTCAAGTTTGGAAACAAAAAAACCAGGGGACGTACAGGAAGTGATGTAACTACCCGTATACGGATCTGGGTTCTTCTGCGTTCCACATACCGGAAATGACGTGACTGACATCACTTCCCCCTGCGGGCGGACTTCTCGGCTGATCCAGCGGGGAGAGGGTGTTCCTCTCCCTGCTAATGTCGCACCCGATTGTGCTTATAATGTGCGGGGTGGAACATTAGCAGGGAGAGTAACACCTTCTCCCTACTAGATCAGCCCGATTTCAAGAATCCGAGAAAAATCCAGGATTTCTTGAAATCAGGATTTGGCCGGGAAAGCCACATAAAAAACGTGACTTTCCCGGCCAAACGGGAGGGTTGATAGGTCTGGAAGGAGTACTCAAATGAGTGCCCCAGTCAAAGAGTAAAGTTTTTTTCAGGCACAATTAATCCAAAATATATTGTAAAAAATATCTTTATTTATATGAATATTAAAAAGGACAACAGTGACAGAGAGAAGATATATTTATCCTGTGCTGAATCCATTAAAGCAGGTGAGTACATCTACCATAACACCACACACCAGTAACAATACGTTATACAGTATTCCTAACTTTTATCCAGACACCTAGTCCGTGTTTTTTAAATCCTTTGTGTTTCACCCTAATTGGGACTTCTTCAGGGTACAACATTATTAAATGCTGCTATTAACAATGTAGAGCTGTAATGCAGAGTTTTGTAGTCATTGAAGGAAGAAACAAATAGTTTTATACGTGGCTCATGACAAGTACAAACTATCTGATGAGGACAGGCAGATGCCCTACTTAGTTAAGGCCCCCATACACCTTACAATCTTACCACACAATTTCTGTACAATCAACTTTTCTTCTACCAAAACCATGTAATATAAGGACCTTTCTAATCCTACCAATCACTATGTATTCTATCAGGGAGGACCTGGCACTACATAGTAGTACATAAGATCTAAAGGAAATTGTACAGATTGATCTAAAGGTGTATGGTGGGGCTTTAGGCAATGAAACTATCAAAAGTTTTTTATTGGATACCCCAAATTAGCTGACATAGGGCATGTGTGATTAAAAGGTAATTCTCAGAAAAAAACAGATCTACACCCAGTCCAATGATGAGCACTTAAGCTAGGCATACACAGTTCGATTTTAGTACGATCGATTTCCAGTCCAATTTTAGATCTCAATATTTTCATCGGACACGGATCGTAAGTTAATCCAAAGTAGATCCATATGAAAGGTTCTATCATAATATAGTCGTAATAAGACCAAAATCGTAGATTTTAGTTTTGATCACTAGTAGAGTGTTGTACCGTCCAAACTTGCAGTTTTGATCACAAAACACTGGAAAGAGTCATATATAAATGCGTTCATCGAATACAATCGACCCGACCAACAAGCAAAATGCTACGATTTTAGTTTGATGATTGTACAATCGAAGAAAATTTTCCAACATGTCCAATTTTACGCCGATCGAACCATGTGTGCAGTATACAATTTAAATCCTTAATCGTTTAGGTCGATCAAACGCTAAAATTAAACCGTGTATGCCTAGCTTAATTTTTACTAAATAGCCGCATGGCCCAACACACTTTGCTTATTACAAGTGGGTATCATTGGGCCATGAAGGATCATCTAGGTGACCTCATTACACTATTGAGGCAGGTTTAGTCATAAGATCACCAATATGTTCCATCTCCATCTTCTGTGATATTTGGTTTCCCAAAACCTTCTTACCTGGCCAAGTAGAAGGCAGAGTAAATGCATATAGAAGATCTTCTATGAGTGATGAGCCACAGTTAGGAGGTGCCATCATGACGTATATGATGGCCAGCGATATGCACTATTTGCTTCTGTTTTCTTATAAACCACAAATAAAAGATGAAGAAGGTGGCAGCTGATGTTCCTAACACACTATTTGCTGTAAGTGGCATCTCAATTGGACCTACTATGACAACAATGACATAACAGTAATGTCTAACCCATGTCACAATGCAGAGGACATACATATCCATCTACAGTACATATGTAGATAGGAAAGGTAATGGAGTGCAATAACATTTTCTCAAGAATGGTATAGATAGCATGTTGGTGAGACGATTTGATGGCAATGACCAAGCCTCAAATTTTACTGCTAGCTATACACCGATTAATGGCTGCATGACCAGGAAAGCAATAGAAATCTATCTTATATTGATCGCTTACCCATTGCTGGCATACACCACTGACCAGAACCATCGGGTATGGATTCACAATACAGCCAGAAATATCTCATCCACTGGCTGCTGGTTCCTAGGGAGAGGTACTAGATACAACATAGAACATCCCTACTCAATGTTTCATTGAATGATATTGAGATTTCCCTTCTTTACAGTAGATGTAAGTACAGGAATAGCGATTGGACACGATATAAGCAGTTAATGACCCACATATTCTTCCCAATGGTTTCCACTGCTCTTGACACATCTCCAGGGCAGGTATAGTCCTCAGTAGTGATGTAAATGAGGTTCAATGTGCCAGAACCAGGAAATGTTCAGTGAATGATATTTGTCAAACAATTGCACCACTCCTACATCTTTTCTCCTGCATTGTACCCAAGTGAGAGGGGGCCGAGGTCAACTAGGTGCTTCAAAAGGTAAGGTCGCCCATCCCCTTTTAGTGGTAATCGGGAAAGTGGGAAGCACCCTCGGTGGGGACTTTAAGTGGCAGACCTACCTAACTGTGATTTTTATCACACACCACAATGTTAATGATTAACAACATTTTATTTGCACAAAGACCCATATTGGGTGTATTGGGCGCCACTGAGAATAAATGGCATTGCAATGCACTAATGGGTGTGTTCCATACAATCCATAGGTTTAAAGTGGTCTCAGGTGTTATCCATACAGATAAGGACAGGTGACATGTGCATGTTCTAGCTCATTGAAAGTACTGTAACAAAGAATCAGCATTACAGCCAAGAAATAAGAATGTTAGAGAGCTCAGCAATGACATATCAGTATTTCTCTGTATATATTGAATTAAAAAGGGCAGCTAAAATTATTTACACAAAAAAGTCTTGGCATTGGCTTGGCACAAGCCTTCTCCTTCATTTGCCCCTAATGTGCATTAAATGAACTTGCTATAAGGCAGAATGCCCCCCCCCCCCCCCCCCCCCCCCCCCCCCCCCCCCCCCCCCCCCCCCCCCCCCGCCCATCCTACCCCATCTACCCAATGCATGCTAGTTGCTGTTGTTACCATAATATTATTCGTTTTTATTTATATAGCTTTAACATATTACACAGCACTGCACATTAAATTAGAGTTGAAATGGAACACAAGATAATACACAGGTACAGGTTATGACATGGGAGGAGTTGAGGACCCTGACAGGTCGGGTTTACAATCCATAGACCTGCGGATCTAAAAAATCCTTCTATTCTAAGTGTCTATTGATGTTTTTAAATACCGTGTTCCCCAAAAATAATCTTATATCAATTTTGCTCCTAAAGGTGCCCTACTTCTTCTTTTCAGGGGATGTCTTATTTCTCCATGAAGAAGAATATGGCATCAGAGGGGGGAATCAAAATGGCACAGAGGGGGGGTTACCATTTTAGTAACCCCTTTTGATCCTCCTGTGTAATTTTGATTCCCCCCTCTGGTCCCCCCCTCCCCTGTCCAGAGTTACAGTACCGTATCTTAAGGGGTGCTTTATTTTCGGAGGATGCCTTATTTTGTGGGAAACAAAGTAGTATTAGATAGAATACATATATATTATTTATTTAGCTGTATAAGGACTTTATTTTATAAAATCTTAAATCAAGGGTATAAATATATGAGTGTTTAAAGCACTATGTACAGCTATGCCAGCAAATCCCTCTCCTGGTACTAGGGTCTGCACATATAGTGCCAGTAATCTGAATGGTACAATGTACTGGACCCTTTGCAGTCTTTGTCCAGCACTAATGGCCAGTATGCTATAGCCATTCCTCTAACATTCCCATACAATGTGACATGTAGACCTGACAGATGGACAGACGGATCTCAGTGGTACTGGAAATATATGATATAAATAAATACAGAGAGAGGTAGACTATATGACACCCAGAAATATATAGATATAGGAAGCCATGACATAAGTGACACCGACACAAATGGTGTACCGACAGACACGCAATAGGTATAAGAAGTTTCTGTAAAACGCTTTCTAATCTCTCTCATTTATCTTAAGTGGCTGGGTTATTGCTGGGGGACCCCTCTCATGCGTGGCACTGTGTGTGCAGTGGGGGGGCTAGGCGGTGTGCCCCCTCCTTCCCAGAGGAAGCCACCAACAGCAAAAAAAATCTAATTTTCCAACAAATAGTTTGTCAGAATCTGCAGGACTGGTCATAAATCATACAGAGGGAGGAGGGGAGTGGAATATAGAGGAGACAGCTTGTGGAGACTTGGAGAGACAGGCAAACGCAGGAAAAGAGGGGGGATAGTAAGGAGCCCAGTATCTTCCCAGTACAGGGCAAGGGGGGTGCACATTGACATCAGACCCCTGCTATCAATATTATTCAGCCTTATTTTTAAGTGTCTGCATTTGTTCTGAGAGCTGGCCATAGACTGACAGATATCCTCTAGTGATGACACTGATCTAAACATTGTCTTTGACAGCTAGGTAATGAAGTAGCTGAACTAGTACTGACTTTACCATCCAGAGGTGTAACAAGGGATCTGCGTCCTTGTAAGAAAAAGTTTGTAAACACCCGTCTACCCCAAGCAAAGGGCCCTATTGCATGTATTTATCACTTATCCTCATTTCTATATTTAAGCATACTGAGAACTCTGATAGACATGCGATAATATTCCCCTGTCAGACTCATGGAAATCATATGTAAAGTATATTTTTTTTTCTTTGCTCTGTGATATTGAAACTTCTGTCTATTCTGAAACTAACCTTCTACCCCTCTCCAAGAGACACCTTTGGTGAACTAGTCATTGAAATTTGTCAGCATGCTGCAAAATGTTTAGAACAGAGCAGAGCTGCCAGACCGTTCAGAATACAACCTCAACCTGGTTAATATTCTGTTGAGTTGTTTTTGGATTCACACGGTAATCTGTAATTGCCTATGTAACCATACACCTTACAATCTTACCATAGAATTTCTGTACAATCAATTTTTCTTCTACTAAAACCATATATTAGGAGGATATTTCTAAATCTTTCACCTCTTCAGCCTCTCCTACCCATCTTCTTCCTAACATCACCACCATGCCAGTCCCATCCCCCCCACCTATTGTATACCTTGTTCCCCAACCTATTAGATTCTAAGCCCGTCCGGGCAGGGTCCTCTACTCCTCCTGTGTCATTACCTGTACCTGTGTGTTATACTTTGTTGTATCCCCACTCTAATGTATTGTACGACATAGTTGTTGATAGATCTAATTGAAATTGTATGGAGTGATCTGAAGGTGTATGGGGGGCTTTAGGTGTACAACGGAAGACGTATTCAGATGATTCTACCTAGACATTGGAGTTGATACACATGGACATCCATATTTTGCTTTTATAATTATCCAAAGTGTGTTTCTATGGTGAAAGCAGTGTATAAAGTTGAGTTCTACAGAACCAAGTACAATCAAACTGACCTCAGATTGACATCAGACTGAACTCAGAGTGACATCAGACTGAACACTGAACCCAAACACTGCCTCTATGGGGAAAAATCACTGGCATTTTGGGAATCCTGGTTGATCACTGGCTCTGTGGGGAATCCTGGTTGACCACCTACAAGATTCTGGTTGGCCCTTTAGGAATACTGGTTGATCACTGGCTCTACAGGAATCCTTGTTGACTACTGACCCTACATAATCCTGGTTGACCACTGGCCATACAGGAATCCAAGTTGATCACTGACTCTACAGGAATATTGGTTGAACACTTGCCCTACAAGAATCCTGGTTGACCACTTGCCCTACAGGAATCCTGGTTGACCAAGGGCCTACAGGAATCCTGGTTGACCACTTGCCCTACAGGAATCCTGGTTGACCAAGGGCCTACAGGAATCCTAGTTAACCACTGGCCCCACATGAAAAAAAAATGTGTGTCATTATTAGGCTTTGTCATTTTTTAAAAATTTATGAAAACACAAAAATGATAAATGTCAGCAAGCAGTTGAGCACCACATGTAAGACATAAATGTCTTATAAAGTGAATATTGTGGATCAGCAAAGATGGCCATTTCATTGGCTATTTCTCTGCACTGGTTACAGTGACGATAAAGTTGAAAAATGGTCAATATTAGTCATTACATCTTTTACATATTATGTTGATTTTCCTAAGGTCGTATATCTCATAAAACACATTTACATACTTATTGCTATTTAGTGAGCTAAACAACTAGCAATTTTTCTTTTACCAATTCAGTAAATGGGCCAGCTGAGGCTGCCACTGCAAGACCTACAGACTGAGTTGGATGTTCTTCAAACTTATCAGTAAACAGAATATTTTATCCTAAATAAAGCCCCCCATACACCTTAAGATCGAGCCATACAATCTGCATTTGATCTACCAACAACTGTGTAGTTTAGTGGCCTGCCTGATAGAATACATAGTGATTGGAAGTATAAGAAAGCTCCTCATATTACATGGTTTTGGTAGAACAAAATTTGAGTGTACAGCAATTGTATGGAAAGATTGTAAGGTGTATGGGGGGCTTAAGTCTAGATAATTTTTACACATAAAAAAGTGAAACATGGATATAAATGGCTATTCTAATTTAGATGTTTATTGCGTCATTATTGATCTTGGAGACCTGGTCCTGTCTCCAGTTTTATACAACAGCCATTGTGTATACATAGGTTGCCCTTCTTGGCTTGGAGCATATCCTTATTATCACACAGCACCTCCAGCGGTAAGAGGGGAAGAGACAAGGCCCTGGCTGTGGGAGATGAGAGAGAATGGAGCCTGAGAACTAGGGGGAGGCGCACAGCTCAGCTGAGGAGTCAGGATTTAATTCAATGCATCATTAACTAGTCCTCTGTATGCACTGTCCCCGATATATCATCCATGCTCAGTAAACAGCCGCCTGACACTGCATTAGCCTGGAAATGAATTCTCACTTTTATAGTGAAATTGCAAATCCGCCAAGAAGAAAAAAAAAAAGGGGGGAAGAGTGAGAGAGAATAAGAAGGGTACAGATAAGGAAAGAGACAAGAGAGATGAGCAATAGAGAGTGAAAGAGATGTTGGAAAGAGAGTTGGAGGAGGGGGTGCTGATAGAGATAGCAGGTGAGAGGTAGAGAGGAGACATGGAACTATGAAGGCCTGGGAGCAGAAGGAGAATGAAGAAGTGAGGAAGGAGAGGGGGGGATAACAGCGAGGGAGAGAGCAGGGAGAAATGGGAAGGCAATTATCGAAATCATTAGGCGTGGAGTTTCTCCTCCGCGCGCCACAACACTTAATGTTTAACTCTTTCCCAGCTTTAAAGCATTGTGTACCTCACATTTTCACACATGTCTGTCAGTAGGTATAGACCTGGACGTGCAAAAAGGTCATGTAGACTCAGGCCGAGGACAGCAATATCTCAGGGCAGCATTATCTTGTACAAGCAATAATCTAGACATGAATGGGTCAGATCCATATTACATGATCTGTATCTATCTGATTTTAAAAGCTGGGATGGATAATGTTGTTTCTTAAGACCTGAAAGTCTTTAATTTTGGGCCATTATAGATCACCAAGGTTTTCTACATTCAAGGCCGTGTAAGGTTGCATGCCACTTTAGGTCCCCATACACCTTACAATCTTACAATCTTACTATACAATTTCTGTACAATCAACTTTTCTTCTACCATAACCATGTAATATATGGACCTCTCTAAACCTTCCAATCATTATGTATTCTATCAGGAAGGACCCAGCACTACATAGTTGTTGGTAGATCTAAAAGATAATTCTGGCAGAGACACATATTGAAGAGAACCTACAACTAGCTCTCAACAGGCCTTGGCTTGGATGGGCGAATAACTCTGCCTATACCCTTAACCACACATCTAAATCCCACTTTTAGCCTAAAGATTGCTTGCAGAACCTAGTCTAGCCTTGGCAAGATTTCTATATGATATACATTTCTACAAGATTCTGCTAAGACCATCACCAGTTTTGATTTAGAAGATTTGGTAGCAGAACAGAGATTATACTACATGTACAAGGCCACAAAATTAACAGCAATGTGGCTGAACATGCTCCAGCCAAAGTACACCTAAATTGCCTGAACATGGCATAACTTGGCAACATGGTATAGCACAAAACTCTGGTACAGTGATGAGGTGAGGGCACCAGTGATAACCATCTTGGTATCATATTAGCCCACCATCTTTGATGTCTGTACCAAGGAAAAGGTTTAACCCATGTGACAGGGTGACTTAATTAGGGAAATAAACCTGCTGAAGAAATAGATCATCTTCAAGGCAAGTCTAGAAGTGATCCTGAGGCCTGGTCCATGTCCAAGGGCCCCGTCTACAACATCTTTTTGATGTGGAGAAACCACATTGCCATTACTTTGGATGTCAAAGTATCGATTCCTCCAGGTGGTGTGCATCAATTTCCCCAAACAATCGTCGTGCCATCATTCGTTGATTATTGCGGAACCACGCTGCAATCAATCGCAGGGCAATCAAACTGTGTATGGCGGGCTTAATTCTATGCTTAAATCTGCTACCACATCCAGTGTCCCATTCTGATGTAATGCCAGGGAGCCCTTACTATAATGCACAGCATGGACAAACATGTACAGATGTGGACATTATGACATATCCTCTACTGTGATGTCCACTATCAAAGTGAGCTCCACATCCCCCTAAATGACCTGACCATTGGGGCAGTTTACCATTTAACAGTCTTCCAGGTCTAAATCTTCAAGTTCTGCCAATGACTTTGTATGGCATTTTACCCTATTCTCACCAACTGCACATAAATTGCAGCAAATGCACACATATAGAAAAAAGTAAAGCAGACAAATAAGGTAGCTTTCTGTCAGGTAGGAAGGAATATAGTATAGTAATAGTATAGACAGCCACATATGTCACGTATGTGTGTGTTCAATGTTACAGACTTGAAAAATGTTGTTTGGTAAAATAAAGTCAAAAAATTTTGGGTAATGTATGAAGTATATGTCAATAGTGTTGATCGCGAATATTTTAATCACAAATTTTTGTTGCAAATATTAGCACATTGAGAATTTGTGAAGATCTCGAATATAGTGCAATATCTTCGTAATATAAATATTTGAGATTTTTTTTACATCAGTACCCAGAATAACCGTGCAGTGCGTTTGCAATATGCACATGTACAAGTTCTGATTTGTACAATGAAGGTAATAATGACTGGAGATCAAAAATTCTCTCATTTATCACAAATATTAGGCAAAAAATTTGCAATATTTTTCTAATACGAATATTTCCTATGCTGCTCATCACTATTTGCCAACAGACCAGAAGATGGAGGTTCATCCCTATTTAATGTACAACACTGCAGTTGTTGCTTTATACATAATAGTCAATAATAAAAATCAAGTGAGACCTCTCACAGACTTGAGTATTATTGGTCCAGGTAAACATGATTCAATAATTTCCAGATGACTATGGTCAAGTCTGTCTCACATGTTGATGTGGTTATTTTAGAATAATAATAAAGCCCCCCATACACTTTAAAAAATAAATTTTTATTGAAGCGCCCTTGGTACACAAAAGTGAACCACACAAAAAACACGGGTGTCTTTGTTTGCCCTGCTCATAAAGAAGCTAAGTTCCCCGAATAGGGGTTAGGTACTTGGTCCGAGTACTGGGGACCGTTAGGGTCCTCCAGAGAGGTCCCCACTTTGGAGGCGCTGCCAGGGCCACTGAGGTTTTAGGCCCGTGAAGGCAAAACACAATTGTACTCATGAATAAAGACAAACGTGAATTGGGGTGTGGGAATGACAAAACGTCAACACATAAAAAATTCACCTTACAATCTTTCCATACAATTTCTCTACAATTAATTTTTGTTTTACCAAAACATTGTAATATGAGGAGCTTTCAAACCCTTCCAATCACTATGTATTCTATCAGGGAGTACCCCGCACTACATAGTTGATGGTAGTTCTAATGGAAATTTAATGGAATGATCTAAAGGTGTATGGGGGGCTAAAATAATAAGTAAAGGTAATTTTTTGGTATTGCTATTACAATTCAATCAATCATGGTTCATCTGTATCGGGATCTTTAGTGCTAGCCCAAGGGTATTCATTTCTAATGCATGATTTGCATGTCTCTGCCCATGCTTTCTTGGTATTAGAACCTTTATTTTTTGGGTTGAAAAGAGAGGATATGATTACCTTTGATTTTATTTAAAAGGCTTTTTGCCGTGAGATGTTACTGATGCTATCCTTCATTCACTTCACTCAGGTGATGTTTCTGACACATCATCAACTACAGACAAAGGTTTCTTTCCACTATCTGCTAATTAGTGAGATCTAATTAGTGATAGCCCATCCTTGTAAAGGACAGTACAAAAAGTAAACTGAGTACCATAGTTAGGAGATAAGATGTGTAGGCATGCCGCACAATACAATTAGGATCAAATAAGGGAGTCATTATTGGGCATCCTCCACTGTTTATAAAAGTAAAGTTTATAGGTACTTAAGGTAGCCATAAAGAAGTTCATTTTTTTCTGCTTGATCGACTTTAAAATTGTTAGTTGATAGTTGAAGTCGATAGTTTGAAAATCGATTCCTTTTTGTCAATGGACCAAAAGTGATGGAAATGGAGTATAAAATGGATTGAGCTGTAATCAGACATGTTGGTAAATTTCAATCGATTGTACAAGTATCTGACATGTTTTCTAGGTACATTTTGTAACTGATGGTACTATGGAGTATATGCACACTTAGGAAAGGAATCGATCGGTTTGAATCAATCACACTGTCTGTTGGTACCGTCAATCGATGTTAAGCTGGCCATACACAGGCCAATTCCTGTGCGATCGATGAAAGATGAATTGCAACATAATGATTCAATTAATCCTCCCTATAGATGCGCACGACTTTTGGCAATCGATCCGTGGACAACATTTTGGAAGGAGATCCTTGGTCCCCATCCAAAGTGGATAATGATAATGAATAATGATAATGATAGTGGATAATGAAGATCAAACAGGGATTAAGCAACATGTTGGATCTATGTTCTATCAACATTTTCTTGGAGCGGTATTGATGGCTCCAGGTGGGCAGCATTCAATTTCAGAACGATTGCCGCAAACTTGCTCGCGTTCGATCTGGATGTGAATGCTAAATTGACTCAAGTATGGCCAGCTTTAGACAGACAGGCGATATTTCAATCACACAATCCGATCTAATCTTAATATCCCCATACATCTTACAATCTTACCATACAATTTATTTCTGTAAATCAACTTTTGTCCTACCAAAACCATGTAATATAAGGAGCTTGATAAACCTTCCAATCACTATCAGAGAGGCCACTATACTACATAAGTGTTGGTAGATCTAAAGGAAATTGTATGGAGTGATTGAAAAGTGTACAGCAGGCTTTTGATCCATCAAGCAAAAGTTGATATGTCTATAGCTAGCAGAAGAGATTTTCCATGAATCCAATCATTTTCTGCAGATCTGTGTGATAATCTCAACATTTAGGCTATGTTTCCGCGGGGTGGAGGGCTCTGTCGACACCCCCTGCGCTAATCGCATTCCTTGACTTAGCCTACCCATATTACCTGCCTGCACTGGCTGTTTCCATGCCGTTGTGTCGGTTTGAGGTTGACGTAGAGCACTACGCTAACCTTCAACATGTGAGAACATAGCCTAAAAGATGACACGAAGCACTATGCACATAGGGAACAGTGATGGCCCGAACTGTTCGCCGGCGAACTATCCGCGGCGAACATCGCATGTTCGC
>CM070034.1:113697710-113712766 GCA_036250615.1 Ptychadena robeensis
GGGCGGGTCGAACTCGCCATATGTTCGCGTAATAGCGCAAACGCGAACATGCGATGTTCGGGTCATCACTACGAATCGGCAGTCACCCTTTGTGTGCCGGCCATTACTTTAAATGGGGACTGCCGTCAAAGTAATGGGAGCGCCCGGGAATTTACCAGCATGTCGGATCTCCGTGCTATCCAACATTCGGGAGATTCCTGGTCGATCTCACCAGATGGGCCCACCCAATTTTCAGCCAGGCAATTGGCGGGAGCATGCATGATTTAAATTCGACTGTACTATGGCGCATGCACATCAAACTCAGGAAAGGAATCGATCGGTTGAGAATCGATCAAACTGCGTGGTGGTAAAATCTATTGAGTTTCGACTTTGAATTGTGAAAAACAATCGAATCGCAGATCGAACCGCAAAAAACGGCCCATGTATGGATACCTTAAGGCAGTGGTTCCCAACTTTCCTTGCAGGGCCCCCCTTTTCTATTTAGGAACATTTTGGAGCCCCCCCTCATTGAAGCACAAGTTCAGAATGAGGGGTGTCCCCCCCAGAATACCTACGCGCCCCCAGTTTGGAAACCACTGCCTTAAGGCATTATTTTAATGATACTTATTTAGGGTAAGGAGAAAAAAAAGCACACAAGGATGGGCACAGCACAGTAGTCCAGAGCTTTTCATTTTTATTTAATATATAACTAACTCAGTAAACAGTAAACACTGACATGTCATAGATTGTGAGCCAATTCTGGACTTCACCTAGTTCTTCACACCTCATAGGATTTCAGGAACAGATAAACTAATCATGATTTACTTCATCATTTCCCAGATAGACTCTTTCAAATACCCAAACTTTCCAGTTTGATCGCCTCCTACGTAACCCAGTAAGTGAAAGACAAGTGACATTTGGAGGATATTTCTTAAGTGGTCTTGTAAATTTTTAGGATTTAAGAGCCCTTGAACATGGAGATGTAGAGAAGAGGTATGATGGAATGATGACATCATCAAATAGATGTTTCTACTGATGGAAGGCAATTTTAAACTAGGTGAACTCTATCAAACTTCATGTCATATGCATTAAAGAATCAACATATTCTTTATTAACAGAATTTAGGCTTTTAAACAAGTGATGCCTATAACTGTACACACAAAAAACGAATCCTTAACTCAGCATTTTCGTGTAGTAAGAGAGATATGAGGCTCCCTCTCCTTTTACTGTCTAGTCTCAGGCTGGGTGGTGGGTTGAGTGTTGCTGGTTATGATCACGAAGAGCTTCATATTAAAGGTAAAATACGTTAATTTTATGCTTTGTAGAATACCTCATGTGTTTGGCTTCAATACTCTTAGGCACTGACTTAGAACAAGCATACCATAAACAGAAATACTTCTCTTTCTGCTTGTTGCAGATCAGTGACTCAGAAAGTATTGAGGCTACAGCATTAGTGAACTATCATAGAGCAAGCGATGTTGGCATAGCCAGCAGCACCCTTAGAAGGAAAGCCAGCAATGGAAGCATGACAAACATGGAGATAAGTCAACCTTCATAACAGAGAGTAGACATCATCATCTGATCTTCATTATAGACTATGGCCCTGCACACACCCCACCTCATTCACAAACTTTAAGCTCAGTGATTGGTGGAAAGCAATTCACTTTAATTGGTCACATGACCAAGCACTCCTTCCTGTGTTAATTAGGTTAATTGTCAATAAATTCTGTTGCTTGGGTTGACGCCAGAGCCAGAAAGTTGGGAAAGTGCACATTTGTAAAGTGGGAAAAGTTTGCTCTTATTTTACTCAGCATTATGGCTTCGTGCAGCCATACCTTACCCCACCCCATCTCTCTATAAAATGGCAGAGGTAAGCAAAGAAGTGATTATATAGGTCTGGATGCATCACATAATGAGATTCAAGTTTACCTGCAAAAGAACTAATAGAGAAACACATCATCAGATGATGAATTAGTGCTGATCTGATTGGCTGAACCTGTTTGGTTTTACATGGGAAACAGAAATAAGGCATGATCACATGCTCCTCACCAGCAAATAAGGAAGATTAGCTTGATTAGCTGATAAAACAGATCATGTGCTTCTCCATTAGTTCTCATGAGGGAGAACCTTTCCTAATGCAGGGAACGCATGGCTCAATATTAGAGCTGTCGAGGTTCCCTGAAGCAGCGTGATGACGTCATCTCGCTGCTACCCAATATCGGAGGAGCTGGAGACACAGCACTGCTATGTCTGCAGCTCAGCCGATGCTTTGCATCGGACATCGACCGTGCAATGGACATCGACCGTGGTCATATCCTATATCCCTGTTTTCGAGCAGGATTGGTTGGTCGGATTGAATATGATTTGGCCAGATAGATGGCTGGGAGCGCACACGGCGCTCGAATCGGCCATCGATCTGGCCCATATCTACATGTGTGTTCCCAGCTTAAGAGAACTTGCCATCTCTAGTGCCATAATAGACAAGAAGTCACACAGCAAGTCATAATAAAGTGACTTCAAAGAAGAAGCAGAGGAAATATTTTACCAATTCTATAAGAATTAACAATTTAGCTATACTGCCATTTCACACTAGCCATGCTGCAGCTGCATTGTGTTTTTGATACCAGTAATGGGTACAAAATGCAAGCATGGGGCCTGTGTGAAAGGTATAACCTTGTAACTCGTGTACCTCGCATTATGCAAGCCCAGTTGTGTTGCAGTACAGCAATGCAAACATGGCTAATGTGAAATGGTCCTTTAAAATATGACTGATTCTTAATAAAGACGCAACAAAGGTCTGTTAGGAAGAATTCTGAGGTAGCCTATTGTAAAATTGTCCAAACCTGGGCTCAGTACTTCTTTAAAATCAACCTGTCATAGCAAAATTTCTGGCTATCCTGACCCTCCACCAGCTTAGCCTCTGATCTGGAAGCATAGATATCAGGATAGATGGAGTCAGGTCAGAACTTTTTGGCATATAATTGGAGAGGCAATGGATCAGTTAGGGCAGCACGGTGGCCATGCTGTCCTAGGTTCAAATCTTGGGAACTATCTGCAAGGAGTATGCATGTTCTCCCCATGTTTGCATGGGTTTACTCCCGCACTACAAACACAAAGGTAATCCCCCCCCCCATATATTAGTTATAGTGTTGATTGTGATTATTCCAATCATGGTTTTTTTTTGTGAATATTGGCACTCCGAGAATTTGCGAAGATCTCAAATATAGTGCTATATCTTCGTAATTGCAAATATTCAAGATTTTTTTTACTCCAGTACCCAGAACTACCGCGCATTGCGTTCTCAATATGTGCATGTAGAACTGCCGATTTGCGCAAGAGAGGTAATAAATGATTACTGTATTTTTCGGACTATAAGATGCACCCAGTTTTTAGAGCAGGAAAGCCAGAAAAAAAAATATTTCATGTGTTTAAATGAATTAGGGAAAAAAATCCCCTGCAGTACCTAATTCAGCCACAAAAATTGTGTCACTAGAGAGCACACTTCACAGCATCTTATCTTCCTCATACACGGGGAAGGGAGGGGGGCTGCCGGGGGGATCTACACATTCTTCACACACAGTCTGCATTGGTTATATCTGCAGGACTTTGCAAATATAACCAACACAGTTCAGATGGGATCAAATCTCCCATTTGCCGGGAGAGGTGGCGGGGAACCAAGTTGGTCGCACATTCGAACCATAAGACGCAGGCACTGTTTCCCCCAATTTATAGTCCGAAAAATACAGTAGTTTTAGAAATTACGAATATTGCCTATGCTGCTCATCACTAGTTAGTTACACATGAGAGACAGTATATGTTGTATAAAGTGCTGCGTAATATGTCTGCATTATAAAAAATACAAGATAATCAGTATGACTTGCAGACATTTTTAAAAGTAATGGTCAGCAATGGTTGTATTCGTGTCACATGATAGTTTCCTCAAAGCTTTATTATTGTCTGCCAAATATTATAGGTATAAGAATAAAAAAAAATTTGATTTGAAAAAAAAACTTAAATAAAAAAATGTAATCTTGGCTGACAGCTTGTAGTAATATGTGTATACATTGCAATAAGAGGATCATGTGAAAGATTGCAGGGATCTCAGACATTGAGAGCGGTGGGAGTGTCACAATGTTCTGGGAGGGAGATTTGCATCTCATGATCCTCTACCTGGGTATATAGGATCACCAATGACAGGGCACTGCCCATTCTACTTCACCATGGCAAAGACTCCAGTCAGCCTGTTATGTCTTCTAGCTGTTATTGCAGGTGAGTGACTTCCATTGGTGGTATTATATTGTAGCATTGCAATGTACTGGGCAATGAAAGGGGAGAGTCTGTCCATCATCAGATATTTAATATTTGGCAGTACCATCCCTTACATTCTAGCAAAAGCTCTAACCTGTAGAGATGACTGCATTTTTTTGACTAGCTGTGAGTTGATTGCAAAACCCCTGATCATAGTATCATCACCAAAATTGCTGAAGATGTAGTGAAGGGTTGTACAAACATTTGAAAAAAAATGTATTGTTCTAGCATATGTCGTTTTTGCATCGGGTTCAAAGTTCAATATTATAAAATTTATGCAAAAACTATTAATGTTAGAGCGAAACTTTCTTTTTTATAGTATACCCTAGACCAGTGGTGGGCAACTGAGTTGATATGGAGGGCCACAAGTGCGGCCCTCAGCATCACTTAAGGGCCGCACATAAAAGTTTCAATCTATACTGACTTGTATAAGCATTTTATAAAAATGCCAGCAGGCATAGCTAGAAGACATTATTTTTCATTTTTAAATAACAAAACTTTATAATAATTAAAAGTTTTTCATTATACTTCAAGCATTAGGGAACACTGTGGTATGGTAATGCACATTTTGTGTCATATACATCATCGAAAGGTTATGTGCCCCTATTCTGAGGTTATGTGCCACATACAAAAATCCCCCGTTCGTTGGTGGAATAGTGGGAGCATAGGCGCACATCTTCTTAGAACGGGATATTCTTGGTGAGGTGAGGGACTTGCTGATTGGCTTTCATGTGCTTAGCCAGAGCGAGTCCCTCTCCTCCTCTTTCCTCCCGAAGAAGATCATGGGCGAGGACATGTGAGTTTGTATGCCCTATGCATTAATAGATTCTGGGGCCGCAAGTGGAAAATCAAGGGGGGCCGCCAAGGAACGCCCAAAGGCCTGCAAGCGGCCCCTGGTCCGCAGGTTGGGCACCTGGGACCTAGACCCTTCTCTACATGTCCAGCATGTTTAGTGATGATACCATGCTGATACCACAACTCATAAAATGGAAATAGTCGAATAAAAAATAATAGACCCTCTCTATTAACCTGGTCACAGAGATATAGCAGCATTCAGGTACGCAAGGTTTTCCTAACACCGAATGTTTAGCGCTAGTCGTTTCCTTATCAGAATACTAGAGGTTGAACTAACAAGGTATTATTATGTTATATGACAATATTTTTACCGCATACAGATCTTTCAGCTTACAGCATGAATAAGTGAGATTGGTTGATGTTACAGTATTCATTTATAATATTGTTTCCATATATCATTCATATATGAAAAATTTCAAATTAATATGATTTAAAGAGGTTCAAACAGGTTAGTTCTTAACATAAAAACTACTTAATTTGTCTCTGTAACAGAAGTATGAATTAAAATAAGAAACTCGAAACAAGGATATTTACTAAAACACAACAATTCTCTGAGGAATTATTTTATGAAACATAACCTGTGTTTAAATATATTTAAAGAACAGTAATGAGCGGCATAGGCAATATTCAAATTCGCGATATTTAGAGAATGATTCTACTAATATTCGATTCGATATTCATAATTTGAGTGTGTGGCCATACATTGGGAAAATATATAAACATAATATATGGTATTACCTTCAAAGTGAATGGTGACATGTGGTATTTATTTTTGCATGGCGAATATAAAATCACAATGCATGGACATAAGCTTCCAAATGCACAATATCTCGAATATTCGAAATTGTGAATATCGCCACCAATTCTCAAATAGCCAATAATCCTGGAATATATTCTCAATTCGAAAATTGGAGCTCAACACTATTAAAGAAGTTCACGTTTATTCAAGAACAAAATAGTTATATAATAAAATATAAGTGACAGAATTATCATACAACTTGGTTATAAACATTAAAAAATTTAGAGTAATTACTCTAAATCCAATACCAGAAAATAGCTGCTTTTAAGCCTAAAATAGGTAGAAGAGAGCTTGGAAGGAATATAACATTGTTCAATTCACCATAGATCTGGTAAAGTTTACAGGTATTTTCAGTTTTGTTTAAGTATTTTAGCATGAAAGATTTCAAATTAATAGAGCACCTCGGGGCAGGTAGGCTGCAGAATAATAAAGGGTTTATCTAGACTTTATATGTATTTAAGCTAATCTAAACACAGTTGTTAAATCTCAAATAAAATTCAACATGTTAATATTATATTCAATTTTTTTATGCTTTTTAAATATGCACCTTTATTAAAATAATATCCAATGTCTTTATCAACTACCCGTATTATGGGGTGACAACTGTCGCACAATACTGCATGTACATTGCAAACCTTTAACTATTACCCTGTTTCCCCAAAAATAAGACATCCCCTGAAAATAAGGCACCCTTACATTTTTGCCTCATGTTGAAATATAAGGCATCTCCCAGAAAATAAGGCACCCCTGAAGATACGGTACTGTAACTCTGGACAGGGGGGATCAGAGGGGGCAATCAAAATGACACAGGAGGATCAAAAAGGGTTACTAAAATGGTAATCCCCCCTCCGAGCCATTTTGATTCTCCCTCTGATCCCCCTTGTGTCATTTTAAGTCATCCCCCCACCCTGATACCCCAGTGCCGTATTCAACATCACCGTACATCACCAGAAAATAAGAGGTAAAGCATCTTTGGGAGCAAAAATTAATATACCGTATGTCTTATTTTCGGGGAAACACAGAAGATTGTAAGCCTGATCAGGCAGGGTCCCCAACTCCTCCTGTGTCATACCGGAACCTGTGTGTTAGCTTGTGTAGGATCTCAGCTCCCATTTAATGTGTAGCGCTGCGTAATATGTTGGAGCTATATAAATAAAAGATAATAATGATGATAATAATGACAATGGCATTTTATAAAAAAAAATATTTAATAAAGTTCATGAAAACAAATGCAGACATTACCCCAATACTTAATTTACAAGTGTAGGACCAGCATTTGGTTATGTATAAGGACGCATAGTTGAAGAATTATCTTTTACATATTTTATCTCATCCAGTCCATCATGTGACCATCATCGTATAATTCTGATCATGGATGGTGATGTGACTACCATTGGTACTCGTTGCTTGGAGATGCCTCCATTGCCTTCTTCCTCCTAGATTCTAATGAAAGCTTTATTTTTTGATTCCTCAGCCGTGTCCGGGAAGGTTCTGATGAAAGATGGATGTGCCCAGGGTCCAGAGTTCTGGTGTCAGGATCTTGTGAGTGCTGTCCAGTGTGGAGCAATGGATCACTGCAAGCAGAACGTGTGGAAGGGAGGACTGGTAAGATCTGGAGAGAACACAAAGAAAGAGAAAAATGGAAGGGTGGCGTATAACACGAATAAAGATGCAAATTTTTATTACGTATCTGCAATCTTATTGATGTTATAGATGGCCTAACGTTACAATGCAGCACAGAGTTATAGGTGGCCTAACATTATATTGCAGGACATAGCTATGTAAGGACAGAGTTATAAGTGGCCTAATGTTACATTGCAGGACAGAGTTATGTAAGGGCAGAGTTATAAATGGCCTAACATTACAATGCAGCACAAAGTTATGTAAGGACAAAATTATAGGTGGCCTAATGTTACAATGCAGCACAAAGTTATGTAAGGACAGAGTTATAGGTGGCCTAGCATTACAATGGAGGACAGACGTATGTAGGTACAGAGCTATAGGTGGCCTAATCATGGTCATCCAGATTAAGGACCAAATTTCACCTATAATCAGGGGTGCACATAAGTGGTACTCTGGCACTCAAAAGGGGCCAAAAACTAGCTATGCGTACCTGTATTATTGTTACAAATCTCTTATGCTGGCTGTCAGCCATAGAGGGGAGAGATGGGCAGCACAATCGGCATCCCTCCCACATTAAATAGCTGTACAAACAACTTCACCTGTGGATGAAGACAGCTTATGGAGGATCAATAAATAACAGGGAGGTCCATCTGCAGCAGAATCTACCATGTATAAAGCAGAGGACAGTGAGGGAGACAATGAGGAAGATCACCCTACATATGGGGTGAGTACCAAACACCATCTCCTGGTACTCATCTGAGGAGCTCATCAAAAAAGTTATGTGCACCCCTGGGTATAATGTCACTTGGAGGTCCTGTGGAGGCATATAAAGCTCAGTAGCTTGGCTGACGATCTTCTTGTCTACATACTAGGTATGAAAGTCCCCTTAGTCAGAATTATACATTCTCATTATGATTGCTCTTATCTCAAGTGCTTCTTAGCAAATCGAGCCATATTCAGCTTTTCAAGCATGCTCTTGAAATTCCTGTAGCCAATTACTATGTTGCAACTGAGCACTTCAGGCTGGACTACCTGTCCATGGGTAACACTTCTCGGGTCATTAATGAGTAATGGATTCAGCTAAACAGGGCAGGAGAGAGGACTCGGAATGCTATGGAAGGTTACATAACTGTTCATGTGTGTGAACTGCTCAGAGCAGAATAAAGTCATATTCAGATGGATGAAAACTGTGGGCTTTTTCTGGTATCAGATCTCAGTAATAAATTACTAAAACAGTGTTTCCTGAAGGAGCAAACAGCAAACATGACCAAATTCTCTATTCCCCCTGTATGTAAAGCCATTATTTTATTTATTTCATGTAGTATAGTGGCAGAACCACCTCAAATGTCTCATCATCTCATCATCTAAATATAAGGTGATGGGATTTATAGCTTTTGTAGACATTGTCTCATGTCTTGAATCTCCCAATAACAGGACCCAGTATGCATCCAATGTAAGCAGATGGTGTCAATGTTTATCAGCATGGTGAAGACATCTTCTCTCCAGGTAATGTTCTGCAAAGCACAAACAGACTGATGTCATGGTCACTTGAGGGGTAACTGGGTCATTGGATCCTACTGTAGCTTGTCGGTCTCTAAATCAGCTCCAACCTTACATTCAGTATTGCAGTTATAGATGTAGTGCTAAATTTTATCATTAAATGTATCATTGACAATTTTTATGTAATATACTGCAGCTTAGCTGTCCATTATATGATAGATAGTGTACTATCATTTTGTTAGTTTGTTTTTATTTACAATGCCTACTTACCATAATGCATTTAGTTTTCATCCTGTAGGAGAGGATTGTAGAGGATTGCAGATTATTATTATCATCATCATTTATTTATATAGCGCCAACATATTACACAGCGCTGTACAATAAATTAGAGTAAAGACACAACACAATATAATACACATAGGTACAGGTTATGACACATGTGGAGTAGAGGACCCTGCTCCATCGGGCTTACAATCTAATAGGTGGTGGAAAAGAGTGTACGGTAGGTGGGTGGGATACCTAATAGTCTAATAGTGTTGTTGGTAACAATCTTTAAAGATTGTTTCCTTTATTATGGGAAGGTACAGCAGTAATTGGGGTTAAAGGGTCTACCATAGGGGATCACTACCCAATACTAAAGGGCAGTTGTACAGACACTAGAATTTGATGACTTCTAACTTCTGATGAATCTAAAGGCCCCCATACATGGGTCCGTTTCCCATCGGATTCCGGGACGATCGATTCCGGGCGCGTGCACGCGAAACGATCGTCCCAGAATCGCGTGAAGCCCACCTTGTCCGTCCGATCACGTCCGATCGTTCGGGGGCCCAGAATCGGATCGGACAGAGAACCAACATGTTGGTCTTTCTGATCCGATTGTGCACACATCAGGGGGAGTTGCCATTTGTGGAGTAAGCGATCGGACACGGAATCGTCCAGGAATCCGTGGGACAAGGTGGTATGTAGCGATCGGACACACCTAATTGGCAGATCGATCGGACCTCCGATTCCTGCTGAGATCGCCGGAATCGATCGGATAGGTGATCGATCGGCCATGGAATCCGACTGTGTATGGCTAGCTTAACAGTGTATACAATACACATTGGTACACTAGTTACTAGAGCACCTTTTCAATCAGACCTTTGTTTAATTAAAAAACTGACATTTAACTGTCTTGTCTCTTCAGAAATCTATTCTGCAATTTCTAGAAAAACAGTGCAATCACTACCCGCTTAGTCTTTTCCCCGACAAGTGCAAAAAGCTGGTGGACCAATATGAAACACATCTGATGGATACTATAGAAACCTGGCTGGTAAGTACACATAATCAATAACTTTACATTTAACTTGCAATGTGTATGTAAGTGACTTCATAACATGAAGAAAGGCTGCCATATGACCATGTTTTTATTGTGAGTCCTGCTGATCCTGCCATAATGGGTTCATTTAATTAGTGATGTCAGACTTCCTACTTTCTCACAACAGTTTTTCCACAGAGATGTTACTTATGTTCTCTAGGCAATCCTTACAATTCAGTGGATGTGCAGAACTCATTCTGTTCATATGCAGGACCAGGGCTGTTTCTAGCATCTTCTCGTCTATAACTGTACACTGTATTCATTGGGACAATTTATTTAAACACTCTTAAGCCCCGCATACACTTCTAGATTTTCGGTTCAATCAACATAAAAAGATAAATTTTTTGGGGTCAGGGAAATTGGTTATTGATTGTATGTTTGCCAACTGTAGTAACAGATATTTGATCAACTTTTTTGGGATCGACTGAAAGTGTAATCACTTTCAATACAACCAATTAAAATTTACCAGCATGTCCAATCCCTTTTCAATAAAAATTTTTCCCAATTTTAATTGTTTTAGGTTGATCTAACCATGTGGGCTGCCATAGATTTTCGATCAATCAACCAAAAAATTGATTGCATTAAGTTGATTGGATGGGGGCCTTAAAGGTGCCCATACAAGCATAGATATGCGCTAAATTAATGACCGCTTCGAGCGCCATGCACAGTCATGACCATCTATCTACCGCATATCTAATGCGGCCATTTGTGTCCTTGATCAATCAATCCCGCTCGAAAACAGGGTTATCAGACATGACCATAAATCACCCATGCAAAGCATCGGCTAAGCTGGATGACGCAGCAGTGCTGGGACTCCAGCTCCTTCGTTATCAGTCGCAGCGCAATGACGTCGTCACGCTGAGCTCGAAGGCTGATCTATCTCACAGGCATCATCCCGTGTATGGCAGCCATAAAGGAGAATTCCTTCAAACTTAAGCTAGCCCCACATGGTACAATTTATCATTCAATCGAGGTTCGATTAGATTTTGTACTTCGATTAAAAAAATCGAACATCGATTGTCATTTAATCAAAGTTCTCCACATGGGAAGCACGATAATTGAACAATTTCGACTGAAATTAAATCGAAGTAATCCAAAATCGTCTATTGAATTCCTCTTACGATTTTAGTTTCAATTGGAAGTTAAAGGGAAGTAGCCTAAAAAATCGAGCCAAAAAATCGAGCCACAAAATCGAGCCAAAAAAAAATCGACCAATCGACCAAAATTTTCCAACTTGTCCGATCACTTTTCAATCGACGATTGTACCAAAAATCGTTCAACGATCATCGATTGCACTATGTGGCAGTACATCGATTAATGTTCAATCGATCTTTTTTTCCATCGAAAATCGTCGATTGAACGCTAAAATTGTACCATGTGTGGCTAGCTTTACACTCCTTCCAACCTTGTAATCTTAAAGATCACCAGTAGTCTAAAGCAAATTAAGTCATCAAAGTCCTTCTAGATTAGATTAGATTAGACTGAATATGCTGACGTACAGGGTGGCTAATTACAGTAGTTTGTAAGTAACTAATGCTAGCCATACACATGCCGATAAGCGGCCGATTTTTAATCTGACCGACGGGCGTGCACGCTCGTGCCGTCGGTCAGGTTAAAAATCGGCCGCTAATCGGCATGTGCCCACATGGGGCGACAGATCCCTGTCGCCCCACTGCTCGGCCGGCCAGAGAACGGACATGTCCGATAATCTCTGGCCGGCGCGAGCCGATGAAAGCCGATACCATAAGCTGCAATGAAGCGGCGTCTTCATTGCAGCTTATGGCCGGCACACAAAGGGTGCCCGGCCGATTGAAGGGGCCCCATAATGCAACGGGAGGCTAACGTGATGACGTCATCACGTTAGCATCTCGGAACACATCGGAGTAGGTCGGTCTGACCTACTCGGTATGTGTATGCCCAGCATTAGTAAGAAAGTTTCAATTGTCTATTCATCAAGACTGATACATTGTAAAAAAATGTGTGTGTTTCTAGAATCCTGCTGCAATCTGCTCTAAAATCACCCTGTGTCCTCGTGCCCAGTCGGATGACTTGGAGGTGGAGATGATGGGTGACACTGTCCTTCTGGAAAATATCTTGTCTGCCTTCCATGAACATGTGCAGACTATGCATGACAAACTCTCAGAGGTAAGAGACTTCCAACAAACATCATCATGTCATGTTCAGTCCTGATCGAAGGTATCACACTCTTCAATAAGAATTCTTGAAAGGCTGCATAAGTTTGCACACCCATCTATTCCACTTCCTTCATAAAACTGCTATGAAAATAACATTATTATGTTTTCTTTGATGAGTTACATTTGATATGAAAATTACCCTAATGGGTTTGCTATTTACATATAAATAGTTATGACGATGGAGGCATCTCAATATGTAACTCTGATTACAGTAAAGTCTCCAGTGGGCAAAGAGAGTCCTATTGGAAGTGGATGGGGGGGGGAAGAAAAACTTGTCATATGGGTACATAAGTCTTAGTTCACCCATACAGGCTACTTCAATGAATTTTACAATTTTTACAGAATATGAATGAAGACTGGCCAATTCCAAAGCCAATGTGCTGGATGTGTAAATCGTTTGTCT
Source organism: Ptychadena robeensis (assembly GCA_036250615.1). NCBI lineage: Eukaryota > Metazoa > Chordata > Amphibia > Anura > Ptychadenidae > Ptychadena > Ptychadena robeensis. The sequence goes on from CM070034.1 coordinate 113,710,730, forward strand.
CCAAATTTGAGGCGGCAATCCCAGTGGTATGTATAACACGGCAAAAGTACTATATTTGACCTCTGCAAGAAGCAACATTATATATGTGTTTTTTTTAATTTTCAAGATTTCAGATAGAAAGGAATGTATCTTAAGCAACTGACTTTGGCCAGACTATGCGCTTAGATGCGCTGGCGTCAGTGCATGCAATGAGTGCAACTACCCCCATTGGCTCTGTTTAGGGCCATGTTAGAGGCCACAAAGAGCAGTCAAAAGTAGATCCCCTTTAAGTCGGATGATGGTGAAGGTGGACTGATGTGTAACTAAAGCACCCGGGCAGCATAGCTATACGTCAGTCTGATGAGTTCATTGAGTTTGTGGTGCTCCACATTGACATAAACGCGAGGGAGTCTCGGCCTGAGGGACCAGGGGGCTATGATGAGCTGTGTAGACAGCCCTGTCATAGACAATTGGCTTTAGTGCTGGGCTTGTGCATGTGTAGTGTAGCCCTAGCCAAACCTTGTGCCAGCCTGGTATACTGCTTCATATGCTGTAAACTAAAAGTTTATGATTCCATTTAAAGCAATCATCTAAGCCACCACTTCAAGTGCAGTCTTTCTCTGGACTTGTGCCAGCTTACATGCCATTAAGGAACATCTTACCAACTGTATTGCAAGATATGATCCTTCAATACACTTTTATGTACTTCATGTAGTAACAGACCCCCAAACACTTAATTCTGTGGTGTCACCCTCCTGTGATCTGATATAGTAAAATATCTCATTCTCCAGACTCCATGTATTCTCACATACCCTAGGTTTTGGAGTTTTGGTTGACTGAATTTTCCATGTGTTGTCTCCTGAGGATTTGGTGTTAGAACCATTTATGAATTCCACATTGTGGAACCCTCTGTACAGTAAAAATGGAAGGGTGTGTAAAGTTTTAAGTGCTGGAAAGTAGAGGTCAGAATGCAGTGCAGTGATCCTTCCTACATCCTCGGACAATACCTAAACCAGCCTTACAGTACTTTGGGTAAAGAACAGCTGAATTATGGAGTTGAAGAACAACAATGAGTGCAACACTACTGAGATGGGAACAGATCCAAATGTGGGCAGGAAGCAGTTTCAGTGAACTGGGTCTCAGTGTTCCCTATTAATCTATATATTATCCATTGATCACCCTGTAAACTAATTCACAAGTCTGTATAAACAAAAGAAGGTTCACTTCATGAAGGTGAGTAGAGATCTGATGGAAATGTAATCTTTGTGAAATGTCCTACACCCCTGGTGCTTACTTTTTAGAGGAAACCAAGATATAGTGCCTAGGTCTTTGGCATAAAGGTTTTAATTAATCTCTGTATCTTATAGCGTTATGGAGGAATACTATATATACATATATATGTAAATAGATTTAGGTGTATTCCTAGACACAGGTGCCCTTTTACTTTCTATTCAGTTTGCATACCTGTAATAGTGAACACTGTGTGCCTAATTGATGCTGATTTATTTACAGAAAACCATTGCAAAGGCAGCATCAAGTCTGTGCCTCGCCCTTCCTGGAGCGATTGCTGGAATGTGCCAGTGTGTGGCTGAGAAGTACACTGTCATTATATTGGATACCCTATTGGGAAAACTGGGTCCAAAATTGGTGTGTGGACTGCTCTTTATGTGTGTTACCGAAGAGAACTGCGAGGCAGGTAGGTGACAATATGACTCCATACAGAAACCTTATGATTGTTATGTCAATGAGGTTTTACATTTACTAATAGGGCAAGTATAGAAGATATAACAACTGTGAAACATATCACTATTGGGATACATAAGTAATAGACCTTTACCAAGATCAACAACAATAGAAAAAAATATTGGAGGGTACAGTGAACCTTCTCATTCTGCCAGCATGTAGAGTATATGGAGAGGAATATGTAAGGAACAGCACAGTGAGTGGAGTATATGTGAAAGGAAAATGTAAGGTACAGCACAATGAGTGAGGTATATAGGGAAGGAATATGTAAGGTACAGCACAATGAGTGAGGTATATGGGGAAGGAATATGTAAG
>CM070034.1:113732314-113742475 GCA_036250615.1 Ptychadena robeensis
CCCCCCCCCCCCCAATCAAGGGTCCGTACCACTGCAATAGAATGTCTGTGTTATACCTTCCCTTTAATTTTAGTAAGTCATTGCTTATTTACTTGTACTAGGGATGATTATGACAAGGAAGTTAAACAAACTCAAGAGAAGCAAAGAAAAAGGTACACCCCAAGGCCTTCGCGCCCCAAGAAACCGGACTTAGAGGTTTACCACCCCCGCCAGAGAGGTACATATACATCTGTGTGTTATTCTATGGAAAATCTGTTTATATTTCTAGTCTGTCTCTCTGATTCCACCATAGCTCTCTTCTTTTGAAGGAGTCTAGGGTCAGGTGGAAATTAATATATATACCGTGTATATATATATATATATATAACACACACACACTAAATAATTTAACCCCAACCCCCTTTGGCCCCAAGGGCTCTTTGACTCTATACATTACCGCAATAAAAATTTACCATGCACTAGTATAGGAAGGAGGAAGGGTAAGTTTCCACATACGTCGGGACCCTCTCCGCTTAGCTTATATGCTTAGAGGGCTCCCGACGTAGCAGATAGACATTGCCTTCACGGCGGATGGTCTGTCTACACATCCGCCTGTGCAGAGACTCAACGTATTCGACTATGTTGAGCCTTGCAGCAGCGGCGTGGCTCGGCGCCATGAAGACAGATCCTCCGCCGAGCAGGTAAGTGTATCTGCTACGTATACGCTTAGCAGAGAGGGTCCGACATATGTGGAAGCAAGCCCTTATTCAGCACATGTGGTACCACATGCTTTGTGTACTGTGCACGTTCGTGTTGTTTACAATTTTTGTGTTGCCATAAGACAACACATTGTGTATAGAAAGAGCCTTTACGCCCTATGAACTTGAATGAGACATTGCTATGTATTACACATACACCTAGGCATGTTTTCAGCATCAGGCAGCTTTATAGTCCTATTGGTCATAACTACAATTTTCACATTGGATCTGCAAATATATTTTGTTGTGAACCGTATAAGCGGACTCAAATATAAGCCTAGGTACTTGGTTTTATGAAAAAAAGAAACACAGTATGACTTGAGTATAAGGCTAGGGTGGGAAATGCAGCAGCTAAGGCACAGAAACAAACGACAAATGTGCTTTTGTCATTATTAGGGATGGTTGTGAAATTGTGACTGATCTGATTTTGTGAGTTATTTGCAAAGCCCCTGAACATAGCTTTATTATCAAAAATGTAGAGCAGGGCTGCGGGAACATTACAAAAAAAGAAAGTATTTCTCTAGCATATGTAGTTTTTGCAACTCAACTCAACTTTGAACCTTTTTTTTTTATAAACTCAATGAGCTAGAGCAATACTACGACCCTCTAAATCTCCTAGCAAATTTGGTGATGATACCGTGTTAAGGGACTTTGTAATTAGCTCACAAAGACTAACCCTGGAATTTTGCGAGTTTCATCTCTTGACTTGAGTGTAAGCCAAATTTGGTATTTACATATTCGGTTTATACTCAAGTGTACATGGTTTAATTTTATAGTCGTTTTCTTGGTTTCTTCTTTCCCCCTCATCAACATGCCTAATGTTTACACTTGAATACTTAAATCTCCCCATTGCAATTCATTTAATCTATCTACCGTGTTTCCCCGATAATAAGACATCCTCATCAAATAAGACACCCCCTGATTTTTTTCCAGAAAACTGAAATCAGACAACCCCCGCAAAAGACACCCACGATCCATCCCTGAATCTCCCAACTGTGTGCCTCTGGTAGGGATGGCTGCAGTGCAGAGCAGAGCAGGAAGTGACTGCAAAGGCTCATCTCCGTGCCAGGAAGGACAAGCTGCTGATCCCTGCCTTACAGTAATGGAGTCTGTTACCTGGCCGGTAGAACCCAAAAAAAAGTGAGTCTGTGCTATATCCATTGTCCCCTTCACTGAGTGAGCAGAATAAGACCTGTCGCATATTTTGGCTTTTAAAAAATATAAGACAGTGTCTTATCGGGTAAACACGGTATATAGCTGAAGGAGTATTTCACTGCAATGCATTCACTATTACCATATGGAAGAATTGAAACCTACAATGAACATTGTTTCTGTACTGAAGTGCACAAGAATCCAACACTCCCTATATGCTGATGTTTTTTAAATTACATAGTATTATGGAGATTTTATTTTGTCTCTTCTCAGACAGGAACCACCCTAATACAGGTTTGGCTGAGGATGATATTAGCGGGAGCAGTTCCAGTACGGACCCTGAACAGCTAGGAAATCAGCTCTTTTGTTTGGATTTTGAGGCAGATGATGGTGAGATCACATCCATCATTGTGTATGAGGTGCGTACAGGCAATGGATCACTGATTTTCTGCAGAAAACGGATCATTAAAACCGACCTACTCTTCAAACCCCATTGCCAATGCATGCTTATTATACTGCTAGGACAGAGCTGGGCAGACTAAGGCCCGGGGGCCAGATTTGGCCCATTTAGCTTTCTTTTCCAGACCTATGTCACCTTGTTCAAAAGATGCTCCCCTCTGCTTGTTCTCTGCCATATGGTAAATGCAGTGGCTTAATCATGACACTGGGCGCATCCTCATGGTGACAACAGGCAGTCTCTAGAAAATATCTCTGCTCATTGTAATAAGTAAAAAAATTTTTTCTTTTTTTAAAGTTCAGGAAATGTAAAAACATAACAACGTCCCTGTCACACGTTGCGTATTACACATCATGCATGGAATTGGCACACCTATGTCGGGTCGGCCATTGTAAGCGTTTGGTCTGGCCCCTTTATCAAAGATGAAAGAAGCCAATGTGGCCCATGAGTCAAAAAGTTTGTCCACCCCTGGGCTAGAACATCATTAAAAGTCAATATTTATTGCAAGCCAGTAAAGTATATATCCGCTCTGGGTGGGCATTGGGTATGACTGATCAAGTCCTTTTAAAAACAAAGAGACTTAAAACAATCTGTTCTTAACCTTTTTGTTTTATAATTCCAAATATTGACCTTTTTGTATATTATTTAGGACGATGATGCTGAGCAGGTTGCAACAAAGATATCTGTTCAGAACCAATTGGAGGCCAGGATGAAGGAAGCTCTTAAGAGAAGGATCCAGGAAGAAATCACCAAGAGAAGGGTGCACCGCTGAGTCTTGTTTACTAAAAGAAGTTGTGAAAAATATTATCCGCCTGGTTATACTGTGCTGGACTTTTGCTCATTCTAAGTTGTGCAGGGCAAATGGGACATAAGGATGTCTGTTGATCAGAATGTAGAGTACATGAAGCTCAACTATATATCATTGGAGAGTGTTGCAGAGAGAACCATGTGTAGCTCTGCAGTCGCTTGCTGTGTGGAAGAAATAGGAGCTCCACCATCCCTGCTGGTGATCCGTGTATTTTGGTGAATGAGGAATATGAAGCACCAGTGCCTTAGATGTTGGCCAAAACTGGCTCTGGTTTTTGTGGATTTTTAAAAATATTTATTTATTTGGTCTGACCACATTAGTTGTGTAGAAGTTAGAAGGTAAATTATTAATCTTATGTATACCATTCAGAGCTGGGTCTCATGTGTAACAATCAAAATTGAGTATCTGTGGATTTTCAGGTGAGCTGGAGCTAGCTGTGTGCTGACTGGAAGTCTCATAATCCAGCACTTTCATATTACAGCTTGGGTTACATAAGAAATACTAGTATGTGTTTTATAAGAGTGTCAGGATTTGTTGTAGAAAATGCTGGTGAATAAAAGTGTGACGACTTAGCCTCAATGTCTTGTTAATATGCATTTTACAACAACTTGGTGTAACTGGTGTACAGAAAAATACTCTTGTGCCGCAAGTGCAATGTTCAAGGGATTAAAATTGACTAAAACTAAAGGCCCTGCCATACACCTTACAATCTCCCCCTACAATTTCTGTACAATCCACTTCTCTTCTACCAAAACCATGTAATATGAGGAGCTTTCTAAACCTTCTAATCACTATTTATTGTATCAGGGAGGACCAGACACTACATAGTTGTTGGTAGATCTAAAGGAAATTGTATGGGGTCATAGATTAAAAAGAAGATTTTCTTCTGACTTTAAAAACAGCTTAGCAGGCACATATATACATATAATTTGATTATATCACCTGTCGTATTGGCGTACATGAAAGCCAATTGGTGACCCAGGCGGCGCCTGAGCAAGTCTCTTGTCTCTCCTTCTCTTCCCATTGTAAGAAGATTCCGAGAAAAGACCCGTCAGTGGGGGGTGGGGGGGGGGGGGGGGGGGTTAGCGGACAGTTGAGTTCTTATGTCCTATGCATTAACAGGTTTTGGGGGCTGCTGAAGAACACCCAAAGGGCCACAGGTTGGGCACCTGGGACTTAACCTGTTCTCCAAGCTGCACTCCCAAGTAAGGGTGCCTATACACCTTTAGATTTCTCTGTCAGATATCCTTAAGTTTTCCTTTTGTTTTACCAAAACCATGTAATATGAGGGACATTTAAACCATCAAGTCTACCTGTGTTCAATCGCAGAGGACCCTTTACTACATAGTTGTTGATAGAGGATATCTGAGGATATCTGACAGAGAGATCTAAAGGTGTATGGGCACCTAAAGCCAGGTATACCCCATGCGCAAACTCTGTGATGTTTCTTCTCTTGAACTATACCTATTAGAACAGGGTATAAACCACAACTGGGTTGACAAACTTCTTTCCTCTGCAAATTAAATTATTCTAGTTTCAAAAAGTTGCTTTTATAACTGTAGGCCTTCAAAAAAAATACAAAATAAGTATTTTAATTTTATAATGAATGTGGCATATTGGGATAAAAACATGCAGAAGGATCTCTGTTTTGGTCCTGACATTTTTACAAAGCTGAAGAAGAATTCCATTTATTTTGGTTATTTAAAGAGAAATCTAGAGCGACAACATAATCACACTGTCTACATTTCTCGTCCTGTACTAAATAAGATTTTTTTTTTGTTTCATTAAAGGGGGTTACAGCATCCCTATGAGAATTATGATATATCTAGTATGACCTCCTGGTTGTCCCAACAACCTCACATGTAGGAAGCTTCTGCTCTGAAAAAATATCTATGGTGCAAGTTACCAAACCATTTATTTCTTTTTTTGGCATGTAAACAGTGAAATCTGGACTTTGTTCTTCTTCAGTTATTTATTGATTGCTTACTATACTTCCATTGTGTACGTTGGAATTTATCTCTCATCCACAACCACAGTCCCTTAAAGTAGCCATACACTGTTTGATATTTCTGCTCGATTTACCCCAAAAATTATCTGTTGAAGTCAATCAAACAGGAGTCGAATCCCGCCCACAGGGTATGATCGAACTAAAGTGATTGATATCGAGCAGAAAATTGATTTAGCAGTGATCAGACATGTTGGTAAATTTCAGTCGATCGTTCAAGTATCTGACAGGGTTTTCTAAGGTTTTTGAAGGTATTTGTATCTGATGGTACTATGGAGCATGTGTACAGACCTAAGGAATGGAATCGATCACACTATGTGGAGGTACATTGCCTGATGTTGATATTTAATCTCCTGGTCGTCTGACTCATGGTGAGTTTCTCAGCTATAAAACTACAGGCAAACTCACCTGTCCGACGAAATCCCCCGGCAATTCTGCATTTCGGCGTATCCACCAATGCTTGTGGGTATTGCCCTCCAAGTTATCACGGCTGATTTTATTGTGATCCACCAAGATCACCAGTGGTGTGCTTTTTAAAAACATGCAACACCCAGGAGGTTAACACACAGGATGACTGGATCGACTGAACGATCGTGCAAAAGTTTACCCATGTATGGCTACCTTTAGACAATAGCTATGTTCAGGGTTTCCATATCTTGGCTTATATATTTTACAAACTTAACAAATGTACAAACTTCTTCCAACAAGCAAAATACTCCAAGGCCTGTGTTGCACTTTCACATTGGAGATCTGACCGTTCCTTTTTTTTTTCTTTAATGCGGTATTCGGTGAACAAGGTTAGCATATGAAATATTTTATCACGGAATACTCCACTAATAACTGAACATTTTTTAATGAATTATTAAATGTAAAGTTTGTGCAGACAAAACATGATTAATATTTAATGCCACTAAGAAGGGGCTGCATGTGTGGTAGTGACTTTATTAGGAAACTTGATGAATGTCAGAGGTCATCACTATGGTTACGAGCCTCCTTCCCCTACACGGCTCCCCAGACGTTGTTTACATTGCAGTGAGCACGCCCTATGACGTCGCGGGTTCCTACAGCCCAAAATAATCTCCGGAACGTCGCGACGCTTCGGCGAGTCTCGTTGCAGGTAACGTGACTGTGTTTTCACAGGGCGTGCCGGGTAATGTAGTTCTTTGGGTTATTGTCTGACGCGCAGTCGGTGGTCTTTCCGCACTACAATTCCCGTGAGCCACCGCGGGATTAAGCAGTTTAATGAGTTGAAGGACTGGCAGCTCTGTGGAGGCTCTGGGGGACTCGGGGGGTTGCGGGGATCGGGTGTGTATACCGGGGGGTGCGGGTCACCTTGTTCTTTGTCCGTGCCGTTGTGTGTTTGTCTCTTATAGGATGGAGCGAAGCATGGAGACCAGTGAGAAGCCTGCTGCAGGTAATGCACCAAATGTGACCGCTCACAAGATGGAAGACACAAGGATAACCCTCGCAGACGTCAAGCTGCCTGTGCTCTGATCGCGATGTTTAGTACATTGCTGTGTTCTCTATTGTTACTGTGTGTATGGTGATTACCTGAATGAATTACTCATGATTTGTAGTGATTATATTGTGTGTTGTACAATCAGCTTATCCAGGCTTCTAAATAGGGATGTCAGGTGACTTCCTTGGGCAGCATGACTTAAATAACCCTACATACCTCTATCGCTTTGTATCTTATTCTTTTACTTGTGTGTAAGACATGTGTAGTGCTGTCAACATCACTGAAAGAACCCTGACCTGTTCTTGTGGTGTCACCCCATTTACTAAGTACAAATCTCCATACATGTTACCTCTGCAGTGCATGATGACCTCTGGCTTCGCCCCCTACAATAACCTAACCCACCCTCTATACTTCACGGATCTGCTGGTTTGCTGACATTTGGGTGCCATGTCTGATACCTGTACAATAAAATCTCCATAGACTTCCATTGGTGGTATTATGTAACTGTAAGACAGAGCTAGACAAGTTCAAGTAGAAGTCTATTGACCTCTGACCTCTACAATAAGCTTACTTACCCTCCACAGATCTATACTTGCCGAGATCTGCTGGTTTGCGGATATTTCAGTGTTGTGTCTCCTGTTTGATCACTGCACAATACAATCTTCATAGACTTCCATTGGTGGTATAATGTAACTATAAGACAGAGATATACGGGCTCAGATAGAAGTATATAGAGCTCTGACCTCTACAATAACCTAACCCACCCTCCGAGATCTGCTAGTTAATTGACATTTTCTGTCTGATGCCACTTTTGGTCCTGTAATGTAAATAAAACACAGAGATCCCCAAAAAGAAGTCTATGAAGTGTATACTGCTTGAAGAGGAGAGCCAACCCTAAAATGTGAACAAGCCTTGATACTGTGACCTGAGACTATCTATAGTGCATGTCTCTGGTGTCTGTACATCTGTCTGGGTTGATCATTCAGCAATCTATCAGGATGGATCACTGTTTCCTTTGGAGGAGGATGCAGTGGAGTGGCACTTTTTGCCCTTCTTGCGTCTCCATTGAACAGAACTTGCGCTCTTTGTCGATTGTTCCCAGATTCTGATATCTGACATTTGTACACAGCTAAAAGCCAGCAGATCTCCGTAAAGCTAGCCACACACGGTTCAATTTTGGTTCAATCGATGCTCGATTAGATCGAGGAATTCAATTGTCTAATTGAAAATCGATCTTAATCGCATCAACATACACCCCACATTGAGTTTGCGATTGTGGTGAGATTTTGATTCCAAAATATTACTAAAATCGTCGATTTTTGGTAGGGAAACGATTGAAGTTTTAAAATGAGATTGAAGTCGTCTATGTTATATATATCTAATCTCATCTATCCAGGAGAAACACCACAAACATTGATGATTATAAAACGATTTTGCCACAATCGACGATAATTTTCCAACATGTCCGATCAAAATTCGATCAACTTTTCTGCCTTCATCGAACAATTATCGTCGATCGTACCATGTGGGCATTTCTCGATTTTCGTTCAATCGATGAAAAACATCATCTAATCAAGCATCAATTGAACCAAAATCGAACTGTGTGTGGCTAGCTTAAGTGCCCCCATACACCTTTTAGATTTCTCTGTCAGATTTCCTTTAGGTCCCTTTTTGTTTTACCAAAACCATGTAATATGAGGGACTTTCTAAACAATTCAAGTCTACCTGTGTTCAGTCGCAGAGGACCCTATACTACATAGTTGTTGGTAGATCTAAAGCCTAGGTGCCCAACCTGCAGCCTGGGGGCCGCATGTGGCCCTTTGGACATTCTTCAGTGGCCCCCCTCTGTCCTTGCCCGGGAACTTTTTAGAGTGGGAAGAGGAGAGTCGATAAACTTATGAGATAAGTGTATATAAAAAGCCAATCAGCTACTCAGATGGCACCTGAGCAAGTCCCTTACCTCTCCTCCTCTTGCGTTGGTGGGGGATCCGCACACTGGTGAGTACCTATGCTCCCTTTATTCCCCCAATGGACAGGGGTGTTTGTATCATATATATATGGAGGAACATAATTTCAGAATAGGGGCAAAAATAGCCTTTGAATCAAAGGTTATGTGCCCCATTAAGCTGTATATAAATATTATGTTGTATATCAATTGTTCTAGAGTAGGATGACCATCCTCTTGCTGCATTCTACCCCATAGATAATACCAGGTGACAGATCTTGACAGCTATACAGACACACAGACAATTAATTGTCTGGGACAATCTATTGTGAGATCAGGTGACTGTTATTTAGCATCTGTACAATGATTTCCAGTAAATAAGTTATATTGACCTTTCCTGGCACCTTTGCAAAATTCTAAATTTAGGAAATATCCAGCAGGTACAAGTCATCTGGTACAGATTACTTATACTTATGGCAGATAATTGTTAATGGGAAGCCAATGCAATACAGCTAACAATCACTAAAAAATAAATCTTCACTCGGGTTGGAAATGTATTGGTACTGATAACGAATTGAATGATCCAAAATGAAATCGGCTTGTCATATGTGTCCAGTGTAATGAAACCCACAAGATTTGCTGAACAGAATTGTGAATAGTTTTCCAGAGTTGTACATGTGTGTATAGAAACTGGGAATGAAGGTGCTTTGAAGTTGGCTTCCTTCAGGACTACATTGGCAGGTTAACTGTCATGATATCCGCTTACATGGATTTGTTTTTTTTTTCTTTTCTCATTGTGAATTGCAAACTGCCCTACACTGAGGATAAGTCAATACTTTCAATCAGAGTAATTGGATCCGGTTATAGATTGATCTGTCCATCATTTAGCACAGCTATTAATTACTTATTCCTTCTACCAAACAGGTTGTCAGTGAAATGCCCTTTGCTCTGGCTGGTAGTATCTGCTGATGGTTTGCCGTGGAGTTTCCTGTACAGCCTGCTCTTCCCCCTCCCTTGACCCCCGGACCTTCCTTACTAATGACTGGCTGGATTGTCCTGCCCATCAGCCTGACTGCATTCTCCATCCCTGGGATATGGATTGTGTGAGTATCCTTCTCTGCTGAACTTGTGTTATTGCAGTGGTTCCCATTATTCTAGATAGGAACATTATGCCCCCCCCTCAAGTTACACAGGTTCAGATTAACCTCCTGGGCGTTACGCCTGAAGCCAGTACGGGCACAGTTTGAACTTGGACCAATCTGCGCCCATGCCGGGATCAGGCGCAGTCGCCGGTTTTCCGCCGCTGGCTTTTCGCGCCGTGAAAAATGTAGTAGTGTACTAGTGTAAAATGTCCCTTAAACTTTATTTTAAATATAACTCAACAATTTAATTTGGTTTCCTATCAATCATGCAGAGACATTTACCATATACATATGCACACAAATCATACAGAAACACATAGACACACACACACTACACTCATGCAGAGACATGAATCATTCACATAAATACAAACGGACACACAGATAAATACAGAGATACACACACACACTCATGCACTCTACTTACTGTCTGCAGCTAGTTCCTCCATCGTTGGC
>CM070034.1:113742502-113753630 GCA_036250615.1 Ptychadena robeensis
CCCCCCCCCCCCCCCCTAGCTGCTCCCCCAAATTTGGGAACCACTGTGTTATTGGCTTAGGGTTGTGTGTATTAAATATAATTAAATTAAATGTATATGAAAGGTCATATATAGTCCTTCTTTGTGTACTACCCACTGCATTGGGCACATTGAGTTTTCTATTATTACCTCCTATTTAGTGTGGACATATTACAGAGCACTTTACATTGTCCCTTTTGCTATAAAGGGTATCTATGAGATTGTGTTACTATTGAAGTCTGAATGCAATTTACAGATGACCAGTAATATTCCTGCCTCTGCTCTTAGAGGAAGTTACCAGCACTGGAGGAAATCCTGGCCTGTCTTGGGTTATATCTGTCCTGACCGGTTCTCTTTAAGCACCTCATGGTATTGCTTAGCAGAGGGATACGCAGTGACCATTCTTATTTGTAAGAGGAATGTTTATTTGGGCACTGAGCCTGGTGTCTTGTTAACATTGTTATTCCTCCTTCAGGTACGCCATGGCTGTGATGAACCACCATGTTTGTCCTGTGGAGAACTGGTATTTATCTTCTATGACCATTATGACATCCAGCACTGCTTAGAAAAGCATGGTGATCAGTGTGAATGTGATAGTCTATGTGTATTTGTTCAGCTGTTATGCTAGTTATTGTTATGCTTTTCATGAGTCCATTTGTTTTCCCTATTTTTCAGAGACTCACTATATGTAGCATAATCAATCTTGCAATTCAACTTCTCACCTTAAAGCTGAACTCTGAGTGATATTATTATCCCTTGCAGTAGGCCCTCACCCCTCTCAAAGTCTTATATGTGTGCTTTTGTCTACTGAAAAGTTAAAAAGTTCTACTTGCCTGATCTTGTACTACGTCATGGGTACACCTGCTGCTTGGCTGCCTGAGGCAGGGGCGTCCCCCACAATGCAGAGCTTATGTTCCTGTTTAAGTGTTAATTAATTTGATTCATTAACTAGCTATAAGGAATTAGATTGTTATATAGTGTGTACATTTATGTTTACATTATTAGAAGTGTAAATCTGTATAAAGTTATATCACTTCTTATAAATTGAAAAGTGAAATGGAATAGAAAGTATTTGATGGGTTTTTGGGGTGTTTTGAAAGATTTGGATTTTGAGCATGTGTGTACACCTTCATTTTCATGACAATTTTTGATTGACAGTCATCAGTTGAATTGCACAAGTCGAATTGAGCAAATGTTTATATGTATTTTCGAACATGGAGTGTAACTTTTAAATTTTTTTGGCACAGGGCATACAATGTAACGTGCTCCGATGACACTTCCAAGCAGGGGACCCCAAAGTCTTGTTGTACTCTGGAAGATGTCCCTCTCATCAGGTAAATTTCAGCAGCCTTATTGAATCTGTGAAGTAATTTTAATTAGTACTAATGGGGGATAAAGTGCTCTGTGCTTGTACCTTTTACCTTATTACTCTGTACCAATTATGTACTACTCTACTAGAATTAATGCAACCAGATCCATTACCTTCTAGGATAGTGTTTCTCAACCTGTGTGTTGGGACCCCCTTGGGGGTCAAACAACCATTTCACAGGAGTTGCAGAGTTCACTGAAAGCTAACAAGCACCAGCGCTGCAGCCCACCAGCAGGGTGGGAAGTTAGTAAGGAGAATAACACTCCCATCCTCCTATCTTGAGGAAGATGGGGCGTTACTCTTCCTTCTAACTTCCCACCCCGCATATAATTATCGGGTTGGGAAAATATGAGGGATCGTACCAGAAGTGATGTTGCGGAGTTTTACTGTATCACAGTATTTGGAATGCGGAAGCGACACTCTGCACCAACACTTTCCACATTCCAAATAGAGGAAATGACACGTTATGATGTAACTTCCGGTGTTTTGGATCTAAAAAGGTTGAGCACCACTATTCAAGGATGTTCTGCGGGCCCTCATCACCTCGGACATTCTAATGTGCAAGCATTAGCTTGCAGTAGTCCTAACTTTCTTATTGTATGTTATGATTAGTCAGTGAGATCACTTTCACTTTATAGAGAAAGGAGAAGAACGAAGAATCTCCCCAGTATCAATTACCGGGGCAGGGGGACTTTAACAGCTTCAGGGTAGGCAGATCTGAGACACAGTGTAAAAAACAAAAACATTAAATATGTCAGTATCTAGGCACTTGACCTAGATCAATATAGATTAACATGACAGTGGCCCAATAGGCGCAAAATATGTACACACATAAATACAAAGTAAATCAAACATATCAACAGCATAGATCACAAGCCCAAGGTTTGGACAGGGGACATGGGCATTTCCAAAAGATGAAACAAGTAGATGTGGACCGTCCAACGGTGGAACACGCCACCCCGACGTACGTAGCCAACCTCACCATTTGAAAACGTAGTAATGTAATGCGACATGTCGCTGCAGACGTGCACGGTGTCCTGGTGCCAACGCCTTAACCTACGTTACTCACCTCAACCTCAAATACAAAGGGGACAAGCTTTGACCCCGTCTCATTTTGACGCCTTGACCTTATCTATACATTACTACGTTTTCAAATGGCGAGGTTGGCTAAGGCCCACTGATGTATCTCCGTTCTGGGGAGGCCCCGCGTCTAGCACCACTTATGCTTTCAGCTTTTACCATTATTTTGTGACATATCAACTCTAACCATCCGACCAGCCTCTACCACTTGAGGAAGTCGAACGACGAAACGTACGTCGGGGTGGTGTGTTCCACCATTGGACGGCCCACATCTACTTGTTTCATCTTTTGGAGATGCCCATGTCCCCTGTCCAAAACTTGGGCTTGTGATCTATGCTGTTGATATGTTTGATTTACTTTGTATTTATGTGTGTACATATTTTGCGCCTATTGGGCCACTGTCATGTTAATCTATATTGATCTAGGTCGAGTGCCTAGATGCTGACATATTTAATGTTTTTGTTTTTTACACTGTGTCTCAGATCTGCCTACCCTGAAGCCGTTAAAGTCCCCCTGCCCCGGTAATTGATACTGGGGAGATTCTTCGTTCTTCTCCTTTCTCTATTATTTTTGGGATGTTGGCTTCGCAGTGTGAGAGAGTCCCTTGTTCACACTTTCACTTTATAGGACAAGTGGGAGGATTGGCACCGAGTTCCAGCACCCCATCTGGCTTTTACTGCTTTTGAATTGGTGTACCCAGGGGATCGTTAAAGGTTACCCACTTGAAGCTTGCCCCGCTTAATGTACTAACCATGATTGCTGTATCTCATAGCAATGTGTGGAGAATCCAGCTGGTTAGACAGTTTAGTTGCACACATTGATATGTATAGAGGGGTTTACAGAGAGTTCTGGAGGACACAACTCCCTAAGTTAGAGCCAATAAAACCCATAAGCCATACAGGTGGGGGTCCCCTTGTTGGAGTCTGCCCCACTTTACCCAAAACCTAGACTTGCATTGTGGTGAGATCTGCCTGACATGGGTATAGCTGCCTAGACAGTATGTTTGTTTCTATCTTCTCAGTAAGTGTGGGACGTACCCTCCAGAGAGCTGCCTCTTCAGTCTAATTGGGAATGTCGGTGCTTTCATGGGTGAGTGTTCCAACTAAATGACCTCATGTTTCTTTTCCTGTCCGAACTTTCCATAGACATTCTTCCTGGCCATCTTCACTGACCTCATGTCCCTGTCCTTCCACCTTCCACAATTCCAATATCCTTCCCATTCCATCATTTCACCCAAACGTTTGACTTATCCATCCCCTGCCCCTCTCAGCCCTGTGTCCCTCCCTCCTCCCTGACTCTCCTCTCTCTCAGTGGTGATGATCTGTTTGCTGAGATACAGTCAGGTCATCGAGCTCAGCCATGGATCCTGGTTGAACACCGTCGCCCTGATCTCTGGTTGCACCAACGCGGCAGGACTCGTCATGGTTGGAAACTTTCAGGTAGGGTCACAATGCAATTGTGTAGTATGTTTGCTATGTTTTGTGGTCCTGTCACCCTAAACCCCACTTGCGGGATAGCTGTAAATCTATATACTCATCTGCCACTTTATTAGGCACACCTTGCTAGTACCGTGTTAGACCCCCTTTTGCCTTCATCCTTTGTGGCATAGATTCAACATGGTACTGGAAACATTCCTCAGACATTGGTCCAAATTGACATGATGGCATCACACAGTTGCTGCAGATTTGTCAGCTGCACATCCATGATGCGAATCTCCTGTTCCACCACATCCCAAAGGTGCTCTACTGGATTGAGATCTGGTGACTGTGAAGGCCATTTGAGCACAGCGAACTCATTGTGAACTGTAGTCATAAAGGGATGGACATGGTCAGCAACAATACTCAGGTAGGCTGTGGCATTGCAACAATGATCAATTACTACTAAGGGGCCCAAAGTGTGCCAAAAAAATGTCCCCCACACCATTACACCACCACCAGCCTGAACAGTTGATACAAGGTAGGATGGATCCATGCTTTCATGTTGATGCCAAATTCTGACCCTACCATCCGAATGTCGCAGCAGAAATCGAGACTCATCAGACCAGGCAACATTTTTCCAATCCTCTTGCACAATTTCGGTGAGCCTGTGCAAATTGTAGCCTCAGTTTCCTGTTCTTAGCTGATAGGAGTGGCACCCACTGTGGTCGTCTGCTGCTGTAACCCATCTGCCTCAAGGTTCGATGTGTTGTGTGTTTGGGGATGCTCTTCTGCCTACATTGGTTGTAATGAGCTCTGGCATCAACAAGGCATTTGCGCCCACAGAGCAGCCGCTCACTGAATGTTTTCTCTTTTTCGGACCATTCTCTGTAAACCCTAGAGATGGTTGTGCCTGCCAATCACAGAAGATCAGCAGTTTCTGAAATACTCAGACCAGCCCGTCTGGCACCAACAACCATGCCACGTCTAAAGTCGCTTAAATCACCTTTCTTCCCCATTCTGAAGCTCGGTTTGAACTGCAGCGGTTTGTCTTGACCATGTCAATATGCCTTAATGCATTGAGCTGCCACCATGTGATTGGCTGATCAGTAATTTGCGTCAACAAGCAGTTGGACCTGTGTACCTAATAAAGTGGCCGGTGAGTGTATATGTAATGAATACAGAGCTATTTGTGTCTTCTATACTTGTCAGTGGTCGAGCTCCAGATAGAATATTTGTTGATCATTTGTGTTGCCACCTGCTGTCTGCTGTGGACTGGGATGATGGTAAACGGAGACAGACGGGGGCTACCAGATGTAGTAGAACCTTCAAGACTCCCTGCACTGTTTTCATTAAGTAAATTACAAATCAATGTTGCTACACTGTTGTGTGTTTCTTTTGGCAGGTGGATTACGCCAAATCTCTGCATTATATCGGAGCAGGAGTGGCTTTCCCGGCTGGTTTGCTGTTTGTATGCCTACATTGCATCCTTACCTACCATCTGGCCACTAGCACTCTAGACTATTGGGTAGGACACCTGCGTGTAAGCCTGACCATTGTGGCCTTAGCATCCCTCGTCCTGAGTATCCTTTTCTATACAATGTGTCACTAAATGTACTAAAATTGTGTTTTGATTAGACAGGTCAACTACTTTATCCTCAGTATTGGCCATATGTTTAATGATATGTCTAGACTGGATGACTATGCAGTTCTTTGTGTTCTTTTATTTAGGAGAGATTTTGCTTTTTACCTTAGATACTAGTTGCCTTGCTGTTATATTAATGCACTGTCATCAGTTCCTGATTTCCATTACTCGAATTTATTCTAGATTACCATTTCTATTGCTTTTTCAACAGTAAAATGTGTGTTGTCTTATAGAGCGAATATAGAACAAAAGTTACCCTGAACTCCTCCACTATGGTTGGCTTTTGACTTTAAAAGGGGGAGACAAACATATTCCTTTGGTATAAAAAAGGACAGCATCCTAGGATGCAGGGATTGGTTCCACTCCTTTCAGCCAAGCAATAAAGCCAGTGCCAGGAGGCAGGGCTTTGATCAACTTGTTCCAGCCAAGCCAAAAGGCTTATGCCAATAACAAAAACGTATGTCTATACAATATATGTAAAAAAGACTCTTTCTGAATCCATGCACACACCATTGGAGTCACATTTAACCATGAGTGGCCATTTACATGTGGGAGATGTGGTGTTGCAAAATATATTCCCTGCAAAGTGGAATGTAAAAATCTGCAAGACATCTAAAGAGCCTCAACCCTGCTATGGCATGGCTATTTACTTATGGGAGGAGTCTAATTTGCAGTAGAAATCTAGTATGTGCATACTTCATGAGTGGCTCATTCTGTGCAGTGAAAATATCATGCGATAGAGACTTTGGCCCTAGGGTCAATACTCCATGATTTAGTTATTTAATGGAACCTGCTTTATATTCACATATATACAGTCCTGGCCAAAAGTTTTGACAATAACACAAATATTAGTTTTCACAAAGTTTGTTGCTAAACTGCTTTTAGATCTTTGTTGCAGTTGTTTCTGTGATGTACTGAAATATAATGATAAGCACTTCATATTTTTCAAAGGCTTTCATTGACAATTACATGAGTCAGTATTTGCAGTGTTGGCCCTTCTTTTTCAGGACCACTGCAATTCGACTGGGCATGCTCTCAATCAACTTTTGGGCCAAATCATGACTGATAGCAACCCATTCTTTCATTATCACTTCTTTGAGTTTGTCAGAATAAGTTGGTTTTTGTTTGTCCACCCGCCTCTTGAGGAATGACCACAAGTTCTCAATGGGATTAAGAACCTGGTAAATTTTTCCTTCAAACTCTCCCCCTTCCTGACCACACAATATACTGTATTTTTCGGACCATAAGACGCACCCGGTTTTAGAGTAGGAGAACAAGAAAAAATATATATTTGAATTGTTCGTGCAATCAAGAAAAAATCCAGATGCAATATCCATTTCAGCCACTAGATGTCCCCAGTGAACACTTTTCGTCAGTATACAGATGACGTCACCAGTTTCCCTTTCGCACATCGGGAAGAGGGAGGGGCGCAGTGTGATGCTGCATGCATCTCTCCCCTCTGTGGCTGACAGGCAGACTCTGCAGATGCACAATCTAACCTTAAAGTAAGTATGTACTGCCCTGACTGTGTGTGTGTCTCTTGCCATGATGGGCACCTTGCCTGCCTTTCAGGACACTAA
This sequence comes from Ptychadena robeensis, assembly GCA_036250615.1. Classification (NCBI taxonomy): domain Eukaryota; kingdom Metazoa; phylum Chordata; class Amphibia; order Anura; family Ptychadenidae; genus Ptychadena; species Ptychadena robeensis. The sequence goes on from CM070034.1 coordinate 113,749,610, forward strand.
GCAGCATCACATAGTCGCAGCTGGTTGACTGGATGAACCCATGCGGGCACGAGACCCGAAATACCGTATTTTTCGGACTATAAGATGCACCGGACCATAAGGCGCACCCAGTTTTTAGGGCAGGAAAACCAGAAAAAAAGATTTAATAATAAGTTTTCACATCAATTAGGTTAATGCAATGAATTTAATGAATGCAATATTCAATTCAGCCAGCAGGTGTCACTAGCAGCAGTACAATCTCAGACTTAGCGTCATACTCCACACTGATCGGCAGCAGGAGGAGGGGGGCAGAAATCTGCAGTCTTCGTCCTTCGTCAGAGCTCTGCTGGCATAGGCAATTACACAGTACAGATGGGAGAGCCGGACATCGCCGGCATCTCTCAACTTCTAGCTCCACGGCTAATCTTCGTGCTGGGAGAGCTGGAGGCAAGCCAAGGTGCGGCCGAGTGGCCTTGGGGGTCGCACATTCGGACCATTATACGCAGGCACTTTTTGCCCCCAATTTTGGGGGTGAAAAAGTGCGTCTTATGGTCTGAAAAATACGGTGAATATTTCTTTACTGCATATTTGGACCATTAAAAGCACCCTCATTTTAAAAAAGAGAAGTGTGTCTTATGGTCCGAAAAAAGGTAAAACAAATAGAAGTTTTAATGATCTGTACATATCAGTCTTCTCTTCCTTAACCATGTTCCCAGGTGGGGTCTTTTTCATCCACGAAAGCTTCCTCCTTCAGCACCTGGCTGCAATCTGCGAGTGGATCTTCGTGCTGGATATCTTGGTCTTCTATGGGACATTTTCCTTCGAGTTTGGCTCGGTCTCTACCGACACCATCATGGCTGCGCTGCAGAGCTCCTCTGCTCGGAGCTGCAAGTCTCCAGGAAGCAGCAGCACATCCACCCACCTCAACTGTAATCCGGAGAGGATTGCCATGATATGAAGAGGGTGGGGCTTGCTGCTCCCCAACACTCAGGATTTTTTTAAAGAATTTTTTTTTTTGTGTTTTTACCAAATATTAAGAAACATAAGCCAATTTTATCTATACAGCCAGGCAGGTATCAGAAAGACGTTTACTGGCCGTATTTGGGTTACATGAACGAGAAAAAGTATTCACGGAGGCTCACTTTTTCATGTGCGTATTCACGTCTAACACTTCTGGGGGCAATATTTTTGTATTTTACTTATATATTTTTTCGTTTTTTTTAAAATCTATTTTATTGGTGGGTGCATTTTGGTCCAACAAATGCCTACTGCCAGCTGAGGGAGTCATTTTGCTGCTTGACCCGATATATTCTGCTACTCTTACTGGCTCAGCCAGCAGTTTGGCTCCTTTTGCTTTAGAGTGTTTGTAAGGGGAACTCCAGCCATAATATTGAATAAGAAGAAATTCCCTCAGTGTGTGGGTTTAAAGCCGGCATCCCAAATTTAAATCAACAATACAAAACATGGAATTTCCCCTGTAAGGAATCACAGGGGCAAGGGGACTTTAAAGGCTTAAACAATAAGAAGGTATCAGAACCTAGAATAGGTAAAAAATTTTAATAAATTTAGCAGATAAAAATTCAAAACATACAAGAGTTCAAGGAAGAGTTTGTTGCACGGTGCGGTGACTGCGTGCCGCCCAGGACCTGAACCAGCCATCTGACGACCTACCATTTTAACCTTTCTGGACCTATTGCATGCTGAATTTCAGCATTCTACCTGTAATTAATGGTTATTGGTTTTTGGCTCTGACGCGGAGTGCACACTGGGACTCTCCGTTCTTTTGGGAGAAACTAAGCCCTATACCCACAACCTTAGTCTTTGGCTGGCCTATAAATCACACATCTCAGTCGGTTGGACCTACATCTACCCCCTGATGAAGTCGCCTTCGCGACGAAACGCGCGTCGGGGTCTCGTCTTGTAACTGAGGACCAGGCTGTGTGGTTTCTTCATACGAACTGCGACCAATCCATTGGGCTAATTGAGATTGTGATACCTGGCATAGGCTACTGGCTATCTGAATGTCATCGGATTGTTACATCCATATATGATGACTATACAAACTCTTCCTTGAACTCTTGTATGTTTTGAATTTTTATCTGCTAAATTTATTAATTTTTTTTACCTATTCTAGGTTCTGATACCTTCTTATTGTTTAAGCCTTTAAAGTCCCCTTGCCCCTGTGATTCCTTACAGGGGAAATTCCATGTTTTGTATTGTTGATCCAGCCATAATATGTTTTCCTTGTTTTAGGGAGGGTCAAAAATGGTAAGAACCTCTGTTGACCTCTGTGAGATGTCCCATGGGTCCAGTGCCTCTTCTCTCCAGGATTGTGTTGTAGAAGGCAGTCCCTGACCCTTTACACTTGAAGGTGATGTTAAAGAGTCAGGCAAGTTATTGACCTTCGTTCAACTAGAGCACCATCAAAAGGGGTACGGAAAGTGCTCTAGTTGAACGGAGGCTGATTACTTGCCTAACTCTTTGACATCACCTTCAAGAGTAAAGGGTCAGGGACTGCAGGCATCAGCAACCCAGGTCCTGACTAGGGTCTGCCAACTGTGGCCCACCCTCCTGCAACAACAAACCTGTCCTCAGCTCTATCTCCGAAGATCCTTCGAAATGGGTGTCAGTGGTGAGGATTGTCATTTTTTTTGGGAGATCTTTTGTTAGAGACATGGGAGAGGAGTTGAGTAAAAACTACCCAGAAAGGGGGGGGGGCACAAAAATAAAACCTGACGGGTTCCAATCATTACACACTCTTTGATACTACAGAAAAGTAATTACAGCTGGAGTTCCACTTAAAGACTGCACTTTATGCGTTGATGCAGGAGTACACCATGTGGTTGTTCTGTTGAGGCTGCACACCTAAACACTGGAGCACCTATGTAAGTCTTTATTTTCAGTATTTTATACAGTAGGGTATAAACACTACACATAAACTATGTACAAAACATTCCAGGTGATGATAGTGTCTGCATGCAGAGTGTTAGAGGGTTTGTTTCAGGCTCTATAACCTAAATGCTGTTATCTTATGTGTCCAAGTATAATGGCAGACCTGCATAGTGTATTCAATATCCACAGGCTCTTATATGCAGCCTTTTACATATATGAATAGTATATAACCCATATGCACAATAAAGGCAGGATTAGTGTGTACCCCCCTTTACATACACTTGGCTGAGCTTTGTATTACTTCTGTCTATGTATATATGCTACAATGGGTGTTTGAGTCCTCAGCCTCCAGGTGTAGAGGGGTACATAAACAGTATTTAGAAGTACTAATCCGCCTTATTCGACTTAAGTTTTATGCCGTCTTATGTTAATTTTTTTGCCTGAACAAACCCTTTAAAATTCTGCTCAACAAAGGTCTGCAAGATTCAGCACCTTGTAGAATTGTGAACACTGCCAAGAGTCAGACACTGACCAGCTTGCTATTCTAGGAAAGTACTCTCCCACCCAAAGCTTTTATTAGAGGACAGAACCATATAGGTGATTCTTAAGGCCCCCATACACGGGTCCGTTTCCCAGCGGATTCCGGGACGATCGATTCCGGGCGCGTGCACGCGAAACGATCGTCCCGGAATCGCGTGAAGCTCACCTTGTCCGTCCGATCACGTCCGATTGATCGGGGGCTCAGAATCGGATCCGACAGAGAACCAACATGTTGGTCTTTCTGATCCGATTCAGCACACATCAGCGGGAGTTGCCATTTGGGAAGTAAGCGATCGGACACGGAATCGTCCAGGAATCCGTGGGACAAGGTGGTATGTAGCGATCGGACACACTTAATTGGCCGATCGATCGGACCTCCGATTCCCGCTGACATCGCCGGAATCGATCGGATAGGTGATCGATCGGCCATGGAATCCGACAATGTATGGCTAGCTTTAGAAGATCCGTCATTTGTTACAATGGTTGGCAAAGAATCCCTGAGTGTCGTAATTTAGATGGAACACATGGCATTCTATGGTGGTAGCTACACAGTACAGCACCCCAAAAGTAAGGCCTACCCTGAAAGTAAGACCTAGCTGCTATTTCCTCC
>CM070034.1:113753645-113765798 GCA_036250615.1 Ptychadena robeensis
CCCCCCCCCCCCAAAAAAAAAGACCTACCATGTCCCAAAGACAGCTTCCATATTTAGGGAAGACATGACTGGAGGCGATTTGTCACCTGTTCTAAACCCAGATATAAGCCCTAGTGCATTTTTTGCACCTAAAATTAATATAAGACAGTGTCTTATTTTTGGGGAAATGGGGTACTTACAGTATGTATGGTAATGGCTAGCTAAGAGCAGACACGTCCCGCTGTTAGCCTTAAATGCTCTCTATAGTATTGAGCAATGTTCAGATTGTGTTGAGGGATGCGTTGTGTTAATGTATCCGCCTTAACGCAGGGTTTTTTTTTTTTCTTCCGACTTGACTGATGTGTCAAAAACGCATACCCATGCATTTTTGACACATTCAATGCAATCTCTATGGGTGCGGTAAAGCACCCATTACCTGCATTGGGTTGCGTTGCGTTAATGTTGACACAGGGCTTTGAGTTGACATTAACGCAACGCAATGCAAGCAATCGACGCATGTTTGTACTAGTACATTGATTTACAATGGCTGCGTCAACAGCCCTGCGTTTGACCAATGTCCAACGCAGGGAAATTGACACCGTCTGAACATAGCCTTATGGTCTATTAATGAAAAATGCAAACTAGTGTCCTTAGTGTACTTACTGTAGTGCAAAATGTGACAAAGAAAAATTAATTGTGAGATTTGAGGAGCATCTGATCACATTATTTGAGTGGATCATATGACTGGGCTTTCCTTTCGCTCTTTTTTCTTTGGTTGAAAAGAATGGAGCTTAGCTTGCTTAAAGTTGTGTACAAATTGGGCTGCATCCCACTGTGTCTCCACATTGGAGAAATTGTTAGTTTTATGCTTGCTTTCCTTCCAGACCACTGAAGGCTCTTTCACACTATACGCTTTGCGTTGCTGTTAGTGCAACACATTACACTATGAGCAGGCTCCTTAGGATAAACTATTCTACCATTCATACGTGTATGCACTGCATTATGGCATAACACAATGCTGACAGCATTTTTGACACGTGGGATAGTATTGGAAACGCTAGTGCAGCGCATCCAATAAGGCATACACTGTGTACTGTACAACATGAGTTAGTAGGGCATTAACGTCTAACAATTTTTGTAAAGTCGAGCCATCTGCCACAAGGTCGTAGTCAAATCGACTAGTGGAAACGTCATCACACAGATTGACAGTATTATTGATGGGGGGAGTGGGTTAAAAACATCCCCTGTTCTCTCCCCTCCCTGCCAATCAGAGATTGCATGCAGCTGGTTGGCGCACACACAAAGAGGTGACTAGTTGGCTCCTCTCAGGGGTGGTCTACTCTGCCTCCACAATTGATTGGTCTGTTAATGCCCTATGAGGTAATCCTTAACCTCTTGATCACGGCGGAGAGCAATATTCTCCACCACGATTTCCTGCCCGCCCAGTGGTCCCCTGCACAACCCCAGCGTCACCGGAGATGACAGAGTTGTGCTGGGAAAAGGCGACACCCCCTCCATTACATGGAGGACTATGGCACCGCCCCCAGACCCGGAAGCATTGGCGTACACGTAAGTTTCTCTTGAGTTAACTCGGGCTGAGTTTCATGATGGATGAAACTAAGCCAGAGTAACTCAGGCAAAGCGCCAAGGAGGTTAATGCTTGCAATTAAATAATGCACCTCGTTTGAAAGAGCACTTCATGTCCAATGTCAACTGCTGTTCAGACACTAGATATTCTTTAGACCAGCAGTTCTGTGGGTTGGGACCCCTTTGGTGGTCGAACGACCATTTTACAAGGGTCACAGAGTTCACTGGAAGCGTCAGAACTTCTGCTAACAAGCAGCAGTGCTGATGCCCACAAGCTGAGTGGGCAGTTAGGAGGTAAAGTAACGTCCCCCTTCCTCCTCACTATGGTGTGATACGCTTCCTCCTTCCCAACCCGCACATCATTTGCACAAGCAGGATGGGAAAATATACAGGAGGGGACATTACACTTACCTGAGTGTCACTTATGGTATTTGGAAAGCGGAAGTAACCGTGCGCACCAGCACTGCCGTACTCCAAGTACAGCAACCACTGCCCTAAACAATCTCATAGACTGTCTCAGGCAACATCGGGGGCTTTAGTGTACAAAAGCAACCAAGGTGCTAGCCAATACAAGGTGCTAGCTGTGCTTTTAATCAGTTTCACTAAACACTCATACCCTAGAGAAGAGTTGTCTGAGACGATCGATCATGAGTGTCAGGGGAACAATTCTAGTGTCTGGGAAGCTGGAGGGGGAACATGTTCAGCTATTTGGCAGATCTCTAAGTGACCCGCCTGCCCAACGCTCGATGTTTCCTATGAGGAATTACTGTGGATTGCCGCTACCACATCCTTCCCCGCACTCCTCTCCATAGAACAGAATGCGCTCAGTGTGTATAGTGTGCTTTCATTGTCTAGGTAGCGAGAATGCTAAAACATTATTGTTCACCACTATGAAAATTTGAGGTCTGTACACTTATGAGGAGCAGTCATTAAGAGAGATGGAACATATGGCTTATTATGGTGCAAGCTGCACAAATAACATAGTAATTATATTATATCATATATTCAAGCATTGGGTAAGCAACCACTAACACAGGGTGCCATTGGTGCTATAGGCATCAGGGACTAATTGCCAACTACTTAAGTAGTGTTATTGTATTGCTAGGAATCATCGTTGTGTTCTGTCCTCGGATGAGTGGTCATCTCATGTGTAATGTCATACTTTCCTGTAAAAGTGAGTAAAGTAACAAAACTTCATTGAAGTCGCTGTGTTAATCTGATCCTGTAGGTGAAGAATCTACTCCCTTTTTTTATTTTTATAACATAGTACCTAGGCAGGTAACCTGGGGTTGCCTTGGTAAGAAAATGATTTGATATATATGTGTATATATATATAATTTTGTTTTTCTAGCCAAAAACTTCTGCTTTGTAATGCTAGGGCTCCACATCCCGCAAAAAGTTGCATGGATTTTACCGCAGTCCCTTGACGGCAATAAGGCTTTGACAGGGCTGTCTCCACAGCCCTTTAGAGCTCCGGATTCGTCGGTCCAAGCCTCTGTCATGTTAATGTCAATGCAGTGAATGCAACAGAGGCTTGCGCGGAGAGTGGATCCCAGCGCATAGTGTAGCCTTAGGCTTTGTTCCCATTTTGCATCAGTCCCAACGTAGCACATCGATATTGCCTGCTCGGCGGATGATCTGTTTACACATCCGCTAGTGCAGAGGCTCAACGTACTCGACTAAGTCTGTAAATGGAAACAAGCCCTTAGACTTGACAAAGCTTGTTGCAATGAAGTGAGGTATGAGCAAGCCTCCCTAAAGTAAGTAAGTAAAGAGAGGGGGGGGGGGGTCTCCTTTCATCATGCTTTGTTCTGAGTTATAACTTAGGTTTTATTTGTACCTGTATAACCAGCTGCTGGAGTAAGGCCACTTACTCTTCAAACATTGAAACCGATAAGCATTGAAAACTTTAAGCTGATGAGGCTTTTGAAGCTGATGAGCATACAAATTTTTCTGCACTCCTTCTTCGGAGTGCAGAAAAAAGCCCAATTGGTCCAATAATTTAGGCTTTTAAATGACTATTCTAGTTTCTACTATTCTAACATAGGTCTTACAATGATCTATATATGGGAATTGAAACTTTTGCTAGTGGTCCCTCTGGTGTACCCCAAAATTCTATTTGCTTCCCCATTGCCATTCACAAGGGGTAGTTTCAGTTTTTGTCGGGGTCCCAAGACTTTTATAAGGGTCTCTGATCTAGATGTAAGATTTTTCCAGCGTTTCTCTTTTGATGAGAATGTTTTCTCTATCTATGAGGAAAATAAGAGTGTACTAAGCCTAGTGGATCAGAATGTCCTCACAGATCTCAATGAAGATCCAGTTTTCTGCCACACTGTGCTAGCTCTTAAGGTCCCCATAAGTGTGTAGATACCCGTGAGATCAATGACCCATTCGAGCACAGTGTGGTGAGGTTACAATCAATTGGACAGGAATCGAGGTGCACCACTTAAGGTGCTCGATTCCCGTTCGATACTTTGGATGGGGACCATTGAAGAGAGCTTTACGAACATGTACTTTCCCTGTTCGTACGATCTTCCCACCTGAAGGCAGGGGTGGCTGTGTTCGTAAACGCGCACAGCATGATGTAATCGCTCTAAGCTGCCATCAATCGAGCGGCTATCTACACGTGTAAGGGTACCTTTTACATGGTTCTCCATCCTTTTTTATACTTTAGTAGTAGCAAATAAGGAAGTGAATTTATTCTTCCTGACTCTCACAGCAGGAAATGATCACATTGCATCCCAGTTGCACCAATCATCTCCCATCCTCAACTTTCTTTAGTTTTGGATGGACTTCTCTCATGTGGCTTGCAAGTATGTATGTGATTAATATGACTTAGAGATTGTGTATTGTTTCCCCGTTCCTCCTGTACATTGACTACGGTCAGCAGAATGTTCACTGACCCTGAATTTTATACCAGTGCAGATTTTTTAAGTACTTTTTAATGTCCTGTCCTCACAACATGCCTTTGGTTTTGTAGAATGTCATTTTTTATACGCTGCCAGAACAAACTAGTCACCATTTCTTTTCACACTAACAAGCAGTACCTCAGACCAACCACAAGGTGTCACAATATGAACCATCATCATCATCATCCACCTCAAGGTCATGTATCCACAAGCCTTAATATTTTTTACCATGTATAGTTGGTTCAGTTTGTATTTTTCTTTTCCTGGAGAGTGACTGTTGCTGCTTCAGCTGGGTGGGAAGTGCCCTTCCTGTCTGAAACTGTGTTACAAACTTCCTCACTGCCACTTAACTGAACACATACAGGAAACTTTGTCGTAAGTGCGGTATGGTCAGGATTCCTGTTTCCTCGCTATCCTGGTAGGGAAACACCGTTTTCTTGCTGCTCTAACAGACGTTGGGAGCCTTGTGCGTTACAGGATGGCTCCTGTGTATTTTGGTGATACTTAAGGGTTTTCGTTTTGTATTGGTAATAAAATGGGATTTTATCAACTCTTGAAAAGAAGTTTTTACTGTGTTGTGTTGTTTTTTTTCTTTTTTGACATTATCTCTTTGTAGTCAATTGTTCTTTGGCAAAAAATTATAAAGAACAAGGTAGACCCTTTCACAAAGTTCTCCATGATTGGAGGAAGTAGTAGAATTTTTTTTAAGTTAAGTATAAGCCAGATTTAACTGCTTATAGGTATTGCTTTACCCTTCAATGTCATAAGTAGTGTTGATTGTGAATATTCTAATCACAAATATTTTATGCAAATATGGGCATTTCAAGAATTAATGATCACAAATATAGTTCTATATCTTCGTAATTGTGAATATTCAAGATTTTCCCAGCAGTACCGAAACTACTGTGCATTGTTTTCAAAATATGCGCATGTACAAATGCAGATTTGTGCAATAAGGGTAATGATGTCTGGAGATCACAAATTTTTGCATTTATTGTGAATATTAGGCGAAAAATGTGATATTTTGTGAATATGAATCTTGCCTTTTCTGCTCCTCATTAGTTCTAACTACTAAAGATTTTAGATGTCATAGGAGTTGATATATCAGCAGTATGTATTACTTTAGTATTGAATAACATCAGCTAACATTGTGTAAAGGGCTCCAGGTACAAGGTTTTACATTTATATTGTACTTAAATGAACTCAACTGTAGTCTTATGTACATCTGTATGTAGTGGGGTCTCCGATCAAAAATGACAACACTATATGCAAACATTGCAGGTGTCTACATGACACCATAAAAGAGTCTGGAAGAGACGCCGCAGGATGGAGATTTCTTTGTATACACAGTTATAATCATTTTACTAACAAAGCAACATGTATAATTGTGACGACCTGCTCAGTTGTTTGGCGATTGATTGGAAATCGAACATGACACCCTTCAGTCCCACTTCAAGAGCAATGGAACAGGGAACCAACATGTTGGCTAATCCATGTTCGATTGCCATTACTTTAGATTGAGACCCTATCCAAAGTATCGAACTTGAACCTATTGCGCAAAGTGGTATGCACAAATTATTGAAACGCTTGAGCACAGCATGATTATGTCACCACATCTGTTGAGCGGGTATTAAGCCTAATATGGGCAGCCCAATCGTCAGACTGATTTCCATCTCGGATGGTTCCCATGCTAATCCCTTTTTCCTTAAGGCTGCATGTCAGCAACACTAGTGGGCTAATGTGCAGCAAGTCAGGAAAGGAAAATTACGGTAAGTATGAAACAATTTTTGGGTATTATTGCTGAAAACACCTGCAATGGGTACAGGAGCAGCATAACTAGACTTTGGAGCAATGGCAGAAGGAAGCCCGACCTGAAAATCACATTTTCTTTTAGGTAACATAAATAGCTCAGGAGGAAGAGGCTCTGGTTGCCACCAGGGTTGTGCCTTTTCGTTGTCCTATTATGGTGCTCAATGCATTGCAGTGCCAGTGGTGACCCCATGCCCTGCTCAAAGTACCAGCAATGAGCATCAGAACTGGACCTTGAAATCTAACCAATGGCATGGTGCGATAATCACATTTTCATCAAGTTAATGTTTGGGGTTCTGATTCACGTGCTTTCTTTGCCTGGGAAAGAGAAAGCAGTAGGATACGAAAATGCTAGGTAGTAGAAAGCAATACAGGGCTCTGAGACATGTATGGCCCGGAAACCTTGGCAAGTTGGTAATTGCCACCTATATAGGAAATGTAGCGGACAGCATACACCCCTTTAAAGCTAATGTTATGTGATGGAAATGATTGCTTCAGCACCAATTTATGTTCATGTTATGTTAAGGTAAACTTCAGGCATTTAAAAAAAGAGCTGGATTAAAGCCGCATTGTATGAGCTGAGCGTTGGCTTCTATGCACACTTTCCTGTACTAAGAATGCTTACTTTGATTTCATTACTCCTGGGGGCAATGGTGCTTACTCTATATTTTTCTGATTTAGAAAACTCCACTATCTGACCATCTGCATTTCCCACCCTCGGCTTATATTCGGGTCAATACGTTTTCCTAGTTTTTGTAGATAAAATTAGGCACCTCAGCTTATACTCAGGTGTATAAGGTATGTAAACCCAACTAATTAGCATAATAAACATGAATGTCATTTTTAAATCTTTGTTTTTGCTCAGGTAAGTAAAAGCCCATTTTTGTAACTTTCACTCACATAAATACTCATACCTAGGCGATAGTAGTTTTGTTCTTCTACATATTAAGCACACATGGCACAACCATAAAGGCCTTGTATAGTTTTATTGCTCGTATATGTGTCAGTCTGTATAAAATTACAATCTGAAATCTGGTTTATTGGATTGATTGAACTACGCTTGGTCAACACAGATTTAAATGCATCACCTTAACAGTAACAGCAGCCCACTTGTGATCTGAGAGGTAACAAATAGATAGTTTCTACTGGATTCCCAGCTTATACAGATATGTATTAGCACAGGCCTGTTATATTGAAGTATATGCAATTAGGCCATGTTCACACCTAGTTGTGATAACACATTACAACACTCTGTGCTGAGCTGTATATGTGAATGCTTCAATACTAAGGGAGACTTGGATACAAGAATTGGTGGAGGTAGGAAGGCAGTAAAGGTGAGTATAGAAGGGTTAGGTCTTATGACAAATATATTGCTCATATAGTCTGTTTAAGGACATGTATGTAAATAAGCGAGAGCTCAGATTAACTAGAAATACTCATAATAACCGCACAAGTATTACAGAACATTTTCATACTCCCTTGTAAAAAAAACCTCTCCAATATTACATTTAGCATATTTTCTGCAGGTCCGTGTTATCAACCCCAACCACTTCTCATGTAATGGGGGCATCAACCAGGCTCACTGTTCCAATCACTGTAACATTTATAAAAGAGAACCCCATGATTTTACATGACCAAACTGCTGGGGGATTATTTGTGGATCTAAGTGATAGGAAGCGTACATATTGGGAGTAAACTGCTAGAATAGACTTCTGTATCTGCCATGAAAGCTGCCAGCACGGGGGAGGAATGAACTAGTCAGAGCTGACATATATACATCTGGATCGTATAACTCACAAGATGCTGCAGTCATTTAACTCTTTAGCACTTATACGTAACAAGAGGCCATGCCTTCTTCACTCCACCACTCCATCAGTTAGAATTGGTCACAGCACAGTTTATAATCTTTAAGAAACTAACATTTTAAGTGCCACAAATTCAGTCCACAAATCGACTCCTACTGCTGTGTACAGGTGATCAAATTTCTATAGATGTAGATTTTACAGATATGTTGTATTACCATGAAACACCGAACAATGCAATAACAAAAATCACAAATATGGCCTCTTTCAGACTGGTGACTGGACCACTGTCCAGGCTGTACATCTAATGCAGCTCCAGCCGAGGAGGGCTCAGACTGCGTGGAAGTAGGTGCGCCACAACATCCCATATGGAGGTCATCTGCATCAAGTGTACATGGCATCATGGAGATACTCTAGTCTATGTTCCTTCTGCTTCCTCCTCGCCTGTAAAGAATGAGAAAAGGAATCAAAAAGTTGGATATGATCCTCAAACAGACTGACTATGTTTCTTTGTTTAGTACAGGTGTCTTCAAACTATGGCCCTCCAGGGAAGTTTATCTGGCCCCAGCACCCGTGTCCTGTACACTGCTGTGTGGGGGTTGGTGTAGGCTGCAGGGGAAGATGACTTTGACAGCCTGTCAATGAATTCCTAGGTATGTAAAGAGAGTGGAACTGGGGTGGATGTGTAATATGTTTTGGCTGAGGGGTTGATGGATGTGCTGCATGCGCTTACATAGTCCGGTCCCCAGCAGTCTTGGGAATCATGAACTGGACTATTTAGTAAGTTTGAGGACCCTGCTCTAGTTAAGGAAAAATCTTGTATAGAGTTCAGCTTCATGAAGAACTTGTTTCTAGGTGCTTCTTCAATATCTGTGATCACCATCTACCTTCCATGGCTTTGATGTTACCTTTTCCTGTTTGTACTCCTCATAGTCCGGGCTGTCAGTGGGTAGCTCATCTCTGCAGAGGGGGCAGGAGTTGGTCTGTAGACAGAGAGGGGATTGTCAGTACTGTATGTATATATTTTGTACATATAAAAGTTACACACACACTAATTATATATATATATATATATATATATAATCTCCCCCTCCCTACTAGAGATGCACCGATTGACTGGCTAGTGATTACAGATGGTCGAATTTACTTTGTGAGCTTATTGCAAAGCCTCTGAAAATGGATTCATCACCAAAATTGCAGGAGATGTAGAGAAGGACATGTCGTTTTTGCATAAATTAAGTTTTCAAAATTTTGACTTGATTTTGAACTTAATTTGTACAAAAACTATTTGTGTTAGAGACATACTTTTTTTTGTAATATACCCCCAACCCTTCTCTACATCTGAAGCATGATTGGTGATGATACCATGTTCAGGGGTTTTGCAATTAACTTGAAATCGTCGAATTAAAAAAATTCGACCATCTCTACTTGTGATCAGAATCAGACTTTTTTTGTATGACCAGCTCAGATCAGTGATCGGCCGGTCAGGTTTATGGCTGCCGATATGTTCCTCACACACCGCCTTCTGCTTCCCCCCTCTGCCGCTGAACTGTGACAAACAACGCTGTGGAAAGTGAAACCAAACTAAAATGTATATAACACTGTAAGTTTGAACATTCATAACACAAAAATCTTTATTAGCATAATCATGAATCAGGGTCAGTAATGTTCCCCTACTACTACTTACACCCCAATTTTCAACCCCCTAGCTACAACACTTGCATGTAAAATTTCAGCTAAAAGTCCAGCTATCACACAATGCTTAGCTAGGGGGGTGAAACTCACGGTGTAAGTAGTAGGGGGTACGTTACTGACCCTGAAAGTTTCATGATTGTTCTATTAAAGTTTTTTGTGACATGAATGTTCAAAGATACAGTGTTCAAATCCTGTTTAATAATTTATTTGATTATAAAATAAGTTTAAATGAATGGCATATGCATCTATTACAGTTCTTTAAAAAACAAAATCTGAATCTGCAAACATTGGAGGGTCGGCCAAGAAGTTTACAATCGGTGCATTTCTAATCCCTACACACAAGGAAATTGGTACTGTTACCTTTTCTAGCCAGGGCAAAATGCAGGCTGAATGAAAGAAGTGTTCACAGGGTAACTTCCTGACAGTCTCCCCCTCCTCGAACTCTAACAAGCAGACCGGACATTTGAGGGCAGCATCTGTAACATAACACATGATAGGACTCGCATTATCCTCAGGATTTAATTCACATCAACAGTACTGCCGGCTTCCATAGTGTGTACTTACAGGTATACATTAGTGGTCACCTGTCACGCCGGATATTTTAGGAGTTTAACAATGAAGCCCAGAATAGTCACAGCAGTCTATTTATTTTGTCCCTAGCACAAGATACTTAACCAGAAAACCTCCCCTTGTTTATCGAAGTCACATGGCCAGGGGTACTTACCTGCCTGCTTGTCTGTTACGGTGACTTTTGGCAAATTTTCTACCACCTTCTTGGAAGCTGGTGGTGGAAGTCTGTGGTCCCAGTCTGTAAGATCCATGGGCCCGAGGTCAATATCCATCCCACTGAGGAGACTCCTAGTAGAGAAAATCACAGGGAATTATAACAATCCTACTACAAATTATATTCGCACAAGGATCAGGACCTATAAAACAGCCAGTGTCCCCGCTGGGAAGATCCACCATCTGTATTTGCTCTGTTGTCAGAGAGACTTAAAGGAAATATTGAAAATTATGAGCTGTGATTTGAACATATTCTTGGATAGATTTTCTCTCACTTCCTTTTGTGCCTTAGGCGTGAAACTGAAGGAAAATCTCCCAAATTCGACACAGACACCAAAATATTTGGCTTTCGACTACCATATATTTGAGCAGGTGCCTACAAGACAAGATTGCATGTGTGGATGGAAGAAGACATGCCTGCAGAATACAATCTGCAGTGACAGCTTGCCAAATATTCAGGCAAAGCAAGAACCATAGCACCTGTGACTTATGTTGCCGTCCCAGAAGTTATAGAGCCTCAGATAGCTTTAACGGTTTCTCTGCTGTCATATATTTTCTTAACTTCTTGTCTGATGAAAGGTTGTCACTGGAGCAGAAACTAAAAATGTAAATCTTTAACTTTTTTATTTAACATAGCCCCAGGCATAAAGCCTGATTCTACATTTCCACTAAGAATGGAAATTAAATGTTTTGGACATGGATACACTTCATGTGTATGGATACACTCAAGCCATGTATACCCAGCCCTTAGAGGGGAAGGAAATGCCTTGTCCCACCATGAACACTTAAACCCTAGATGTCAGGCGACAGGAAGCTGCTGGAACACATACAAGGAATAGGAAAAGTCCGGAGTTTACATAATTATTTAGATTTTCCTAGCAAAGGGGAAAAAGTGCTAAAAGTTCAATGATACTATATGAGGATCTGGAAAAATTTGAGACTTTGTCTATAAATAAAACCATTCATCATATTCACAGCATCAGCTTGTTGTTGTTGTGTTTCTGTGTAAATGTATTAATAGATGTGCTAGTCACCGGCCATTAGCTGCAGGATCAGTGAATTCGAGAGAATAAAAAAAAAACCCTATCATATCTTGCTGCATATCCAGGACAGGAAGTCAAGGACAATCTTTCTAACAAAATAACCAAATAGGTGCTTAACACTTCCCCACTCCTGTCTTAATTTGTAGTAAACTTTAAACGTAAAAACTGGAAACTAAGCCAAATGTTTGTAAAGGACAAAAATATTTCTTACAGCTCATTGCTCCATTTTATTTAAAAGCCAGGGTCACATGACATTCCAGGCTATGGCATCAGCATATGGGACAGTTTAGGACCAGTGTCATCAGGGGATTCACCTTTGGAAATATAAAACTCAGGAGCCCAATGGGAAGAAAAAAAAGATATCCTCACTGGACACTCATTGGATGCAGGATGATTGGTTACAGGACAACTGATACTCATCAGCTGTCAATCTGCCCTGACTGTCCCTGCTCTATGTTGTGACAGGTCCCCTGTTTTGCAGATGAAGTTCCCAGTCAGTTGAGGGATGCAAACAGGAGGATCCCCAGTGACAGTGTAACCCCCCCC
>CM070034.1:113765808-113778414 GCA_036250615.1 Ptychadena robeensis
CCCCCCCCCCCACACCCCAGATCAGGAATGGTATGTCCCATTGTGCCATGCTGCACTTACCTCGCCAGCTCTAACAAGGCATTGTGACGATACTGCTCCTCGGGCACTGTTGGCTCACAGTTGTGTTCATCAAAGTAAGACGCCATGGAGTCCAGGGAAAGTCACACCTACAAATACATACGGAGACTTGTGACCTGCTGAGCAACCAATCATATAACATAATGTGCCCATACACATAAGATGACCACACACAGAGACATGACCTGATCACACAGAGGACAGAGATGACCACTCAGACATTACCTGAACACGATGACAGAGATGACCAACCACAGAGACTGACCTGATCAACACAGTGAACAGAAATGCCATCAGACATTCCTATTTCACACAGAGGACAGAGATGACCACACACAGAGACATGACCTGATCACACAGTGGACAAAAACCACTCAGACATTACCTGATCACACAGATGACAGTGAATACCAACATAGACATACCACTCAGACATCAGATCTCAAAAATAGATGATCACACAGAGGACAGAGATGACCACACACAGAGACATTACCTGATCACACAGAGGACAGATGACCATATCAGACATGACCTGATCACACAGAGGACAGAGATGACCACACACAGAAACATTACCTGATCACACAGAGGAACAGAGATGACCACACACAGAGACATTACCCTGATCACACAGAGGACAGAGATGACCACACCAGAGACATTACCTATCACACAGAGATGACCACTTAGACATTACCTTATCAACAGAGGACAGAGATGACCACTCAGACATTACCTGATCACACAGAGACAGAGATGACCACTCAGTCCATTATACCTGATACACCAGAGATGACCACTCATCATTCCTGTTCACACAAGAGGACAGAGATGACCACTAAGATACTATCACACGAGTACAGAATGACACTCAGTCATTACCTGATCACACAGAGTAACCGATATGACCACTCAGACATGACCTGATCACACAGAGGCAGAGATGACCTGATCACACAAGAACAGAGATGACCACTCAGTCTTACCTGATCAACAGAGGACAGAGATGACCACTCAGACATGACCTGAATCACACAGAGGACAGAGATGACCGTTGATCAACACAGAGGACAGAGATGGCCACAACAGATCCATTACCTGATCATACAGAGGACAGAGATGGCCACACACAGAGACATTACCTGATCATACAGAGGACAGAGATGACCACACAGACATTACCTGATCATACAGAGGACAGAGATGACTACACAGACATTACCTGATCATACAGAGGACAGAGATGACTACACAGCTCCCCAATCACTGGGGACACATTAGCAGAATCCCGGAAGTCGTCCGGGTGACACAGCACGAGCGACGGATGTCTTTGCTCAGTGTTTCACACAACCAGAGAGCCCGAATTCCCCTCTGCACCAATAGGAGACTCGAGGAGGCGGGATCCTTTGATAAACAAGACTCGAACCCCGGAAGAAGCCATATAGCAGTCACGTGCTGTGGCTGGGCGGTGGCATCGTAGCACCACGTGACTGCAGCGGCTGTGTAATACATTGTGTGGGATGCTTCCTGGTAGTGAGGAGGACACTGCTGAGCCGGACATTAGTGGGAGGATGTGGAAGCTCTCATTTCATTATATATTTGGGTGGAGTCAGCTTTTTTTTGCACTTCCTGTCAGCCATAACCGGAAATGAGATAATTCTGAAGTTTGTTCTTGTGTAAATTTAACATACATATTTATCAACATATCCAATTTATTTGGATCCAATCAGAAACCCCAAAACCCCTTTGCTTATAACAGGCAGCTACTTCTGCTGGATCTCTCCTCTGCGTTTGACTGCGTCTGTAGATCTCTCTCTTGTTCCCCAGACCTTGCACTCTATCCTTGACTATTGTTCTCCTTTTACCTGACTGACCGCTCTTTCCAAACCTCATTCAATGGCTCCGCTTTTTCTTGTTCTCCGATGGCGTCCGCGGCGCAGGCAGGTGTACTCCCTTTACACCTCCTCCTTTGGTAACTTTATCTCATCATTTGGTCTGCAATAGATTGTATATACTGATGATACTCAAATCTATGTATCCACCCCGGCCTTTACTCCCTCTGTCCTGGACAATATCTCTCAGTGGCTAGCAGCCAACTCTTCATGGATGGCTGACGGATCGGTTAAACTAAACCTGAGCAAAACAGAACTCATCATCTTTCCCCATCATCTTCCAAGCCCCACCCCCCCCCCCCCCCAACCTCTCACCTACATATAATAGCACACCGTCATCTCCCTCCATTCCACAAGCTCGCAGCTTTGGTGTCATCTTCGACTCACATACAGAACTTGCTAGATCCTGCCACTTTCATCTCTGCAACATCTCTAATTACCCCTTCCTATCCCCAGAGACCACCAATGTCCTGGTAAAACACGCTCTCATCATTCCTACCCTGGACTACTGCACATCATCCTCTCTGGTCTTCCTCTAACTAGACTAATCACCTCTTCAGTCCTCATGAATGGTGCTGCTAGACTCATGTGCTCCTCTAAAGGTGCCCATACACGCATTGTTATGCGCTAGATCGATACGCTAGTATGCCTAAGTTCCTTCAATATCGGTCTCAACGCAATAATGTCATCACACTGAGCTCGAAGGCTAATCCATCTCACGGGCAGCCTTTACCGCTCTTCATCTGCGTCTCCTCTCTACCAATCTATTCACTGGCTTCCAATTGTCCTGAGAATTAAATGTAAAGTTCTATGCCTTGCTTATCAATCACTGCCTCTGCCCCACCTACATATCCAACCTGGTACACAAATACACCCCTTACCACCTCCTCTGCTGCTTAAGTGACATACTGATAATATCCTTACTCGTAACATCACATGCGCGGCTTCAGGACTTCTCTAGGGCCGCTTCTACTCTCTGGAATTCTATCCCTCTCCCCATTAGACTTGCTCCTACATTTAACACTTTCAAAAAAGCCCTAAAACCCATCTCATTTGTAGGGCCTACTCATCTTCTCACGCCTTACTTACTCCTCACCATGCCAGTCCCACCCCACCTGTTGTATACTCTGTTCCCCAACCTATTAGATTGTAAGCCTGACTGGTCAGTGTCCTCCTCTTGTGTCATTGTCTGTACCCCGGGCCGCAGGTTGGGCACCTGGACCTTAGAGATTCTTCTACTAACCGTTCTCCAAATACACTGGTTTATCATGGGGAAGACATACATATATCTATGCTTTATATAAATTATAATTATTAAGAAGATGTGCTTGGGGAGGGACAAGAGAATATAAAGGAAATTAGTCTGGGTGGGAGAGGAATGGTACTTGTCGACTCCACAACTACATCACAACACACAGTTCTATTGTACAGTTTCCCTGCTCTTCTAGCAGAATAATTTCAGCAGCACTGGCACATAGCATCTTTTAATGCATGCTTCAAGACTTCTCAAGCGTTGCCCCTCTCTCTGAAACTCTCTTCCTTTTCCTTTTGTGCTAGACACACACGGCAAGATTCCCGTGCAACCAACCTCCGATCAATCACAGTGTGGTGAAGTCACCACACTGTGATTGATCGGGGATCAGTTGAACGGAAATCAATGTGCACCACATGGGCACATTGATTCCCGTTCAATGGCGACCCGTTCTCCCCAGTTTGTTGCCCGTGTGAATCACAACACACTACAAGCTGGGGAGAAGCAACCTGATTCTTACAGCTTGAGAGTGAGGAGTGCTGGCTCTGCCCCCTTCACACTGACAGCGGACGGCTGAGCAGGAGGCAGGAGCCACAGCACATTCAATACTTTGCATGAAGACTCATGTCTCCATGCAAAGTAAAGGAGATAGAACGGGTTTTCCAACATGTTGGAATGCCATTCAATCTATTGAGCCCGCTCGAAGGAAAGCACACACGGGTAGGTTTGTAAACAGATTAGATTACAATCAATCAACATGAGCGCACACGTTGATTGATTGTACTCAAATCTTTTTACAGATCTACCCGTGTGTGCCTAGCTCTAGACTTGCTTTCATTTTTATACAAGCCCTGAAAACCCACCTCTTCAGCCTGGCCACCCTGCCCGCTAGCAAGAACCATCCCCCTACATACTGTATACTTTGTTCCCCAACCTCTTAGATTTGAAGCTCCATTGGGCAGGGTGCATTTCTCCTCTTGCGTCATTGCCTGTACTTGTATTGTCTTCCACCCTTACTTATGATGAATTTTTAGGGACTGTCCTGAGATTCCTATGTATCCCGTAGGATATATGGCCAGTTTCCAAGTTCTATGCCATGAACATTTAAAAAAATGTCTCTAGTGACATAACTTTAATTTATATATCTTATTACATATATGAGTGCATAGTGGAATTCCCTGAGGCCCTGCTCTGTGCTTTGCCCATAGCAGGGTACAACAAAGGATGGCTTGTCCTTGCATGTAGTGCGGTGCAGATGAAATCAGTGATTATAATACATTGTTGTTTACAGTGCAGACACTGCCATCACTTCCTCACCACTTCCTTCTACCAGATCGCCTTTCTTTTTGTTCTCGTTTTATTATATTCCTTCCTTTGTATAGTGCACATTGCAAGCTGAAACCTGTCTGCCTATAGAAGGATGACATGACACATGAGGGCATTCAGTGGATTACATAATAACATTTTGAGTAATCTGTGACATTAGCCGGGGCTTACTATAGATTTTCATTGTATATAGTAATTACAATTGAATTTCGTCCTCCTCTTCATGATGAACGATGATGTGTTACCGGAATTCTTCCTCTGCTTTGTGAGTCACTGCCACTTGGTAGATGGGTACAATACTGGCATTCTCTGTGCAGGGTAATGGGCGCATGACCCATGAAATGCTGAGGTGGCACAAGGAACAATAAGGACACACAGTGTGGATACACACAGGCAGGAAAACACTGATTTGCTTGGCACTCAACTTCACAACCTTGTGAAAAGGGACAGGAGTAGGACAATGGGGACACATTGTGGGGATTATTTTACTGATCTTTTATTTTGTTTTTCTCCAATATAAAGCCGTGGCGGCAGGCACACTCCTCTCTGTTATATCCTTAATAATATATTAGCCTTATATTATGCCAGGAAGCTTATTGTCCTGCAGTAGTGATGAAAAGACCTGTCGACCCTGCAAACCTGGAAAGCACTGATAAATGCCGCTCTGCCATATTATCAAACTTCATATACAGCGCTGCACATGAGAAAGCTCGTACACAAAAGTACTAAAAATCAGTCATGCGTACCTTTATTATCCTTACTAAGCGCATCTGCGTACTAGCCAGAGAGGGGGGTGATGCACGCAGCTTTACTCCTCCTCCTCGATGTGTGAGATGGAAGCTGTGCTTGTGTTGTGCTTTGACGACAAGTTTTCCCTAGTGACATCTTGTGGCTGAAGTTGATATTGCAGATTTAGTTCAGATTAAAGCTCAAACACATTAAAAAGCTGTGCAAATAACTTCACTTTATTACCTAAACACCACTGTAAAAGTAAAAATTTTTAGATTGCAAAAATTCTTTCAGCTTTTATTATGAAATATATATCCCTGTATTGATGTTTTATTTAGATTTTGCTAATAAATGAAGCACTTTACACCCTGAAGAAGTTTCCAGCAAAACGCGCATTGGGGTGGCATTTGCGTCATTTGGA
Source organism: Ptychadena robeensis (assembly GCA_036250615.1). NCBI lineage: Eukaryota > Metazoa > Chordata > Amphibia > Anura > Ptychadenidae > Ptychadena > Ptychadena robeensis. The sequence goes on from CM070034.1 coordinate 113,771,510, forward strand.
CTTTTTTAACTTTTCAATAGCACATGTACAGATGTGCACATTTGCAACATTGCGTACAGATTATGTGATATGATTAATAATGTGTTAGTTTTGTATTTTGTTCATTAAATGTACTGTTTTTACAGTATTGAGCGGCCCTTAAAGTCCCCTCGCCTTTGTTTACTCAAAGAGAAATCTTTGGTGATGTACTAATGCCATCACCTATTTCTGCTTATTGTTTTTAGGATGTTGGTCACTATACAGTTTGAGAGTGTAATTTTATTGAATATACTGGTGCAACACTGTGAATGATTTTGTATTATTCCACAGTTAGTTGTACTGTTAAATTGAAAAAGTTAAATAAAAAGATTTCCCCCCCAAAAATTTATAAAGCACAGATATACATATCCAACACACCCGAAACATTATTGGCATGCATGTATGCTATTGCATTTGTAACTCAGAGTATTAGGGCCAGAGGAATACTTTTTTGGGACCCTTAGCCTAAGTGGTTGTTGGATGATCAACCAGCTCAGCAATTGCTTTCTTATATTAATGGCTTACCTGGATGACAGTCATAGGCCCATTGAGCAGCACAATCAATATGCAGAACCACCAGCAAATGGACCAAGTAGTATCATATATTATAAATAATATTATAAAATGTCAGGGATGGCTCCGGCACTTCTATTGGCAAGAGGACACTGTAATCTGCATATCCATTGTGCAAAAATTGGTAAGCCCCCCATAATTGGTCAATAAATATATCATTGAAATGTCCTTTTTAAATAGATTCTCTTTCAATTCATTCTTATGCCCCCACTGCGTTGTGGCAGATGAGACGCATCCATAGTGACCAGCCAGGCAGTTTTGATCTGTAAATATTTTGACATTGTAAACAGTGGGCACACAATAGTAAACAAATAAAAATATATTTTATGAACCAGAAGAAATTTGCACATTCTAGTTGCAGCAAAACTTGCCCTTTAGCAGTGATTTCCAAACCTTCCTCGCAGGGGTCCCCCTTTTCTATATACAAATATATTTAAAAAATCGAACTGCCCCATTGAAACTACACAGGTTTAGAATGAGGGCCAGCACAATGTGGAAACACTGGGTGTAAAGGTTGCAGTACCATTAAAGCTATTATCTCCATTACGGTAAGAGAAAACAAATGCACCATAGCCACAGCATGGCAAGTGTGAAATGGCCCTCAGACTTTTTAAAAAATACAGCTCCTTTACATAGAGACAAACACTACTGTCTGCATCTAGTTCCCCCATGGTTGTCTTTCTGTTCGTCCATCTCTCAGGTTTGTCTGATTGGCTGGCAGTAGTAGGAGAGGGTGGGTGGACAGTGTGCAATCCCCAGAGGAAGAAGAGAACTGACAGCGGGGAGAGCCAATAGGCAGCTGAGTTCTGTAGATCTGTCCCTCTCCTCTCTCTGGTTGACAGTGCGATGATCACATAGAGGGCTGCAGGGTCCACCTTGGCTGCCCCCCATCTGCGCCTGCCCCAGAATACCTCCGTTTGGGAACCAATGCCCTGTAGTTAACACTAGGCTAGTTTTAGGTGTGTCTGAAACTACTGAAGCTAAAAGATGAGCTTTAAATGCAGGAAAATTAGCCTTGTTTACAATGAGTTCAGCAATGACAGGATACACAATGTCACAGCGATAGGTCCACTTTACTTTTAGTAAAAATTCACATGGGCTGGGGCAGAATGAAATGATCAATCCCTCCAGTTTAATCATTAAACAACGCCACTTTTGTCCAGCAGCAGTAAAATGATAAATTATTAACAGAATGCAGGAAATATCCTCTTACTATCAGTCCCAACGAATTTGATTATCTGGATCATATATGTATTTACTGAGTATGTGTGTCAAATGGTTGTGTAACTTTGTAACGTCGATCAGCATCCACCCAGTTCTGAAATGTCAGCCCTGATAATGATATATATTTATTTCCAATGGCTGAGGAGAGCCGGTGACACACAGTCAGAGTCAGGCATGTCTGACCCTCTGGGTCCTGCCCTGTGTGACCCCAAGACCGAGTCTTATGAAACAGGATATATGTGACTGTATGCGTACAATGCAATTTTCAGACTCTATTTACATGGTAGACTTATTTACAGAGTCCTGTTTACTGTTTTCCTCCCTGGGGGCTCCCATACGGCTCTGTTTAGGCTCATGACTTGCTAACAGGCAATTCTGTGTCTCCAGCAGACATCCATTCATACACTATCTGAGATCTTTGCTTTGTTCAACTTACGCCAGTTGTCACGCAATCATAGTATGGCCTACACAGCATACTTTATAACCTTCCCCAATGTGAATATAAAATTATCTGATAATTACACTGACAAGGTAACATCACTGTCTTTGATGGGTTCTTTCCACCTATAAACACCATAAGGGTTCATTTACATGGGTAGTAAAAGAGCAATAAGCGCAACATAAGGCATCGGCCCGCCTGTTTCGTGCTTCGAGACAGGTCATCTCCCAGGCTGCTCCGGGAGAGCCAGGACATTTCCTAGAAACTACAATGTAAATTTAGCCAAAAGCTAGCCATACATCGATCGATCATACCACCACACAGTGTGACCGATTTAAACACCGATGGCGCACTATAGTGGTAGAATTATAGTGCACATGGACCATAGTACGATCTCATACAAATTGGCCAAAATACCTTGAAAACCCGTCAGACACTAGTACGATCAAGCAAAATTTATTATCATGTCCAATCACTTAACGATCGATTTTACATTCGATATCGAGCACTTTTGGACGATCGTACCAGGTGTGCAGGAAACAATTTTAGTAAGATCGACTTCAAAACTTAAGCTGATGGAACACCAAGCATGCCCATTGATTGCAATAACCCAAATGCAACTGGCACATTGTGCTTGCTATGCAGAGCGACAGGCTGTTCATTTAGAAACGTGACTTGCCGCATTCTTTGACGCAAAGTGTGTGTTGACCTGCATCAACACACGTAAGGTAATAGCTGAGCCATAGTAGAGGAGATGCATAGATACTGTAGTTTGTGACACTGGACTACAGGTTTTACTCTACATGATGTCCTAGCTCAACACAACATCCCACAATGCCCTACGGTTTTGTCTTACCTCCATTCAAGATGACTTCTTTGGCTTTCAGGAAGATGAAAAGAGGATGAAATGGAAGGTGGTTATTGTTATGGTTAGGTGGTGGTTATTGTAGAGAAGGAGAGTCTCCTTCCATAAGAAGATCAGGAATCTCTCTAGTGTCCTTTCTCTCATTGGAAGAGTCTGTAGACTCTTGTAGATTGATGAGATCGTCCATTATGGCATTCTGTACTTATAAGTGACATATTAGTGACATTAGTAACACTCTCATATTTCTTTCCAATTTCATTTTTCTTTTCAGCTGTGATTGCTTTTCTTTACCTTATCTTTCTTTCTTTTCTAGCTATATTGGGGCCATTTTGATGCATATATAAAGTCCTCAAACATGTGTTTCTGGGTGCAGAATGCAGCATACAAATGTTTCATGTTTGTTTACAAATGTGCAAGTATAAACCCGATTTGGCCTCAGCAGCTTGTAACTCAAGTGTCCACTGTAATGTTACTTGATGTTTTGACTCTGTAATGACAGGGTCACTTTGACAGAGTTTCAAACTCTTACCGTACCCACTTTATCCAAAACTTGAGCAAATAATATCCTGATCTTTACGTAGGCTGGGCAGCTCAAGTGTCACCTCACAGGATCCTTTATTTGTCTTCCATGGTAAATCAGATTAGGATATAAACCATTGTGTTTGGAGATCTGTGCCAATAAAAATGCTTTGTTACTGCCAAATGAATCTAATCTGCTCTTTATTTAACTTCTCGCTGTATTCAAGCACACCAGGGTTATTTGAACCTTCAGTTGCTTTTCCTAAGACAATAATTAGTATTATTTTAACCTTAATGAGTTAAAAATGAATTTTTCATGGAGCACTCGGTTCCTTTTTAATGTTTTCATTTTAGATGCCAATGTTCTGCACGCTTAGCTAGTTGGATGTAGTTATTTCTTTCCACTGGATGTGATTTCTAAATGCATGGTTAACTTATCCCAATGCAAATTCCTTGTTGGCCTCCTCTGTCGCAACCCCCATCGTATCAGCTGTACACAAACATCAAGAGCTTTCATGGAATGTCAGCACAGCAGTGCAGTTCACTGAGATGCCATTCCCAGGCTCTGCAGTGCTCCGCACAGGGTGATGCTGGCACACTATAGGCAAGGGGAGGAAATGTTAATAGGAAAAAGGATATCTTACAGTAACAATCTGCAGATCTACCAACAGTTCAGTAATATTTGGAAGCTGAGTAAACTCTATGTTGCTATTTATAACAGGGGTCAGAAATGACTACTAAGCATCCCAAACAATGGCTGATTTTATTTATTTACACAATGCTGAGAACTTCTGCATCAATGGTCCTACCACACACTTACAATACAACAGTTTTTTCAACGGTAGAGGAAAACTCAAAACCAACTTCATTCATATATTCCTGTTGGATATTTACACTTGGACAAGAAGATTGTACAGCTGCAGTTCTACCAACCTAACCATTACCACTGTTGCCTATATTCCTTATAAAACAAGCAGACAGGCTCTATAGCTTTACAATGGCTTATCTTCAGCCAATGAATCAACCCAAGACCTCAACTGTAAATGAGACTTGGGACAGGACATTACACAAAGGGTGAGGGGCATTATATATCATGTATGCACAATTTCTGTACATTGCTTCAATGTCTTCACATTCAACTGTATACAAACACAGCACATAGTAGGTAGTCTAGTTCTTGGCAGTGCTTAGCTAAGCATCCCTCTGATCTGTACACAGAACATCCTTCAGATCTGTGTATTTTGGCTGAGAGATCTTCAGAGGTCAGTCAATGGGCTAATGAAGAGTAATGTTCTCTCTGGGTTGTTGTCCTCCCAAACAATGGCATGTCATAGGGTTGTTGTATCTGTTATTTCATCTTCTGTATATTGACTTCTTATTTCCCAATGTGACCCATTATGTTTAGGATTGTTCTTCCATTCATTATTCCATTTACTTTTCTATTCAATTTATATTGAATATTAATAACTAAGCTTCTTTTTCTGAGTAAAACAAAACACTTAAAACAGTTGTAAAAGAAAACTAGTCTGTCATTGGACTGCAAGATGGATGCAGATACACCATCTTTGTCCATTGCCCCATGTACGAGATTAGCTGCCCCTTCAATAGCAGCAAATTCATTAAGGATTTTGTTGTGCTGGAGCCTCTTCTCCTCCACCACTTAACTGGGTAGCTATAATGATGATGATAATAGCTAAGATCGCAAAAACTATAATTCCAGAAATAATGTACCAGCGCCATTTCTCCCATCGTGTCTTACGCTCCACAGTCTGGGCTGTCTTCTGAAAGTTGCTGGCCTGAATATGGAAGAAATCGAGTTAGTCAGTATCCTCAGCTTGTTGATTATATCAAGTTACCTAAGCAGAAGTATACAACACTAAGCAGTACACAACACATACAATTAGATTTTCTAATTTACTCCTATTTGGTCTGTCATAGCTAAACTCCAACATTGCCTTCAGCCTTCAGCAGGTAATCCGAACAAAAGTTGATTGTACAGAAATTGTATAGTAAGATTGTAAGGTGTATGGGGACCTTTATTCTGATTTCACCGAACACAAGTATCTTACAATGTGAATTCAAAGCAAGTCCTTACATGTATGAGAAAAAAGACCAAGTAATCCATCAAGTCTGCTTTACACTTCTTGTCCGATACAAACGATTTCATGAGGAAAGTAAGGACAAATTTAATTAACCATACCCTGGAATGCAGACAGAAAAACAAGAGGAAGTCTTAAAGTGGTTTTAAACTCAAAATAAAAAAAGAGACATACATTAAACAGACACAATACTCACCTGTCAGCAGTTCAAATGTTGGGAAACTGCTACACAAAAAACCCCATACTATACTTCACTTGCTTGCAGTTCTCATGCCGGCATCTTGGCTCCTGGAGATCTGCAGACTTCCGCCCTCTCCTCCCCCCTTCCACTCCACCTCCTCCTCCTGTCTCTTCTCTATCGGAGCTGCAGAGACTCCTAGAGGGGGGGGGTGTGAAGAGGGGGATCAGCTGCTGACAATTTCCTGCCTGGGAGAGATATCCCAGACACCACTTTGGCTGCCTAGGCGCGACGTAATGCAGTGGGAGGGGAGAACTCGTAACCAGCTCCCCTCCAGCTGTCAGAGTAAGATTTTTTTTTGGAATTAAGAATGTCAGCAATATTGACTGAGTTGCAGCTGATAATGCTGAGTGACCTCCCAGGTGGTAGGTCCACTTTAAGGCCCCCATACACCTTAAATCTTGCCATACAATTTCTGTACAATTAACTTTTCTTCTGCCAAAACCATGTAATATGAGGAGCTTTCTAAACCTTCCAATCACTATGTATTCTATCAGGGAGGACCCGGCACTACATAGTTGTTGGTAAATCTAAAGGAGATTGTATGGAGTATATAAAGGTGTATGGGGGAGCTTTAACCTTACCCACTTAGTTTTTTGGCATGTGTTTGGCATCTCTGTTTGAAAGTTGAAAAAGTGTAAAAAGTTACTACTGGAGTTGCATGTCTAACAGATTTTTGAAACTTTTATTTTCTGTTCTGCAGTTTCAACACACCACTGAAACATGTCATAGCCTGAGTATACCCAGGTAATAATAGTGCAGCCTTGCCTGTCCTATCATTGTATTGTCATCATAATCATCATACTATAGGGATTAATGAGAGTATTTGAGTGCAGAACCGGTTGTTTGCTCTACAGGTATGTTCTCTTGTATGTACTGTGGGGGATTAGCGGTAGAGCGGCAAGGTGCGGTACTCTGGATGGGTCCCCA
>CM070034.1:113793629-113843865 GCA_036250615.1 Ptychadena robeensis
TGTGGGGACCTCCGGACGTCCTGATCGTCCATGTCGGGGGGAATGACCTGGGATCCAGACTGCATGTCCTCATTCGGGACGTGAAGTTGTTCTTTTTTAGGGTCCAGGAATCCTGTCCGGGGGTCATCTGCGTGTGTTCTGACATCATCCCTCCGCAGGTCTTAAACTGCTGTAGGATTAAACTGAACAGAGCGGTGACCAAATATGTGCGAGGCTTGGGCGGGGTGGCGGTGCGCCACGTGCTGCTGGAGGAGCCTCATGGCTTTAGTAGGGGTGATGGGGTTCACTTGACGGATCTGGGCCTGGATGTTTTTAATTTCGGGCTGTGGGAGGCGGCGGGGTTGGCTTTGTTGGGGCGGGCATCCAGGGTCGATGACCACTGAATGGGGTGGCAGGTCCGGGCAGTGTCCAGGATTTATGACGCGGGAATCATAATTTCCGGGAGCGGCGTGCTGGTCTAAGGCAGCCACAGAACTGCAATTGAGCTCTTGCCGGGGTCAATGACCCACGTGGGACGGGGAAAAAGCAGAAGGAGTCAATTGGTATGGCAAGTACCGACCGGGTTGGAACATCGGAAGGCTGGTGGGCAGGACTTGTCGGATTGCTGGGGGGGACCTGGTTCTTCTTTTGCACTTTTGTAATTATTTATTAAAAAAGCTGTGGCCAGTTTCATCCACAAGTTAGGTTAGGTTGGTGTGTTTTACAATCTCTCTTCACAGTCATCCTTGCCCAGGTCATACTCCCTGTGTGTTCGCAGGTTGTCTAATTAAGGACCCCATAGAGGTCCTATCAGATGGCAGCACAAAAACCGAGATGGACTCCTATGGCTATGTTCCCACATAGGTGACTAATCGCTTTGCACTCGCGATCGAAATAGCATGTGGAAATCAGCATTGATCGCGTCCATTCAGTTGAATGGGCTTGTACCCACTCAACTGATAGCCGTGATCATGCACGGCCGCGATTGGCCCCTGCGAGTAGAATCACGCCACCCTGCGTTCTTATTTTTTGCCCATAGACATGAATGGACGTGAAAGAAAAATCATACTTTGTGGACGCGATTTTTTTTTATAATAAAGGTGATTTTTAAAAAACCTTAATGGGTGGAGATCGCCTGGTCAATCGCGTCCGATCGCGTGAGCAATTGCACGTGATCGCCCGTCCCTCGATTACGCCTGCAAGTGTGGGAACATAGCCTAATGTGGCACGTTAAAGGGTCGTTTACATTGCGGTTAAAAACCGCCAGTGTAAATGGACCCTAAATGTTTTTGATTTTATACATGACTACAGATCTTAATAGTTGGTTTTATCAGCTGGATCTTTATATATTTTTGTAAGTTATTAGTTACGGTAGTTTTATATATATTTTAACAATTTTACAAAGTACAAAATTAAAAGCCTAAGTGGTGTATCACATGAAGGGGATTGAAAGACATTGTGACTAACGGGATTAGCAACACCATGATGATCTTGATGCAATGAGGACCAGCCAAGGAAAATCCATATCGTCACAACTAAAAGCAGCTGAAGTCCAGGATATTGGCTACAGAATCAGAAGCCAGCAGTGTTCACACGTTCAACATAGCGTTGATCACGAATATTCTAATTGCACTTCCAGATGTTGCAAAAATCTCGAATATAGTGCTATATCTTAGTGATCGCAAATATTGGGAAATACTGTGCATTGCATTCACCAAATGCGTATGTACAAGTGCCCATTTGCTCAATGAAAGTAATCCGTGGAAATACCCTGCATTGCATTTGCAATATGCGCATGTACAAGTGCCAATTTGCGCAATGAAGGTAATAAAGAGTGGTGATTACAAATTCTCAACTTTATTGCTAATATTAGGCAAAAAAACCTGCAATATTTTTCAAATACCAAAATTGCTTATGCTGCTCATCACTAGTTTAAGAAAGCATAGACAGCAAAAAGATTCCATGCATGGCCATGGGCCACTGATTGAGGCTGAAAGATAGAAACTAGAATACAGACAGAAACTAGCAAAGGAAGAAATAGTCATTAGCTTCCCATTTGAAGAAATGTATACCCCAACCTCATAGTTCCAAAAATGTGGGCTCACAGCAGCCATATTGTGATTTTGTGTTGTGCGAGAGCACAACTTTACATTGTAATGCTTGGTGCTTTGGCAGACTATTTAAACTAGGCACTATAACATAAGACATATACTTTAACTTACCTGAAACCATGTACAATACATGGGCTCTAACAGTTTCTTTATATTTGAATGCCACAGAGTAGAAAAGCATGTCTCCCATCCACTTGATAAATAAAATGATCCTCTCTGTCAGCCCCAATGTGCCACTAGCCAGAATCAAAGCTCTCAATTCAGGGAGAAGCAAAATCAGAGCAAAGAATGAGGGAATTCAGACTATTGCATGATATCAGGGGAACAACTATTTCCATGCAGTTGATAACTGCCTGGTAAATGGCCAATTAGCGTAACTGACCTGCAAACTTGCGGCATCTGCTGGCTTTTGGGTCTTTTTTCGTGTCACAGGGTCATTATCTAAACGACCCGCTAGCTGCACAAGTTTGCAGGCACATGCAAACAGGACCGCCCGGTCATTAACGAAGTAGATGTAGCCTTAAGGATATGTAAAGCCAGGTTCATGGAGCTGCTTTCTAAAGGTGCGCTTTTGCGGGCGATTTCACCACAGATCTACCGCCGCGTGTGCTCATGCCAGTTAATCTGCCGCAAAATCGCCTGCAAAGCAAATGCTTCAAACTTCATTTCTACCATATATCGGCCGGGATATCAATCCCGTATGTCCGTAATTTATGGATCGATCTCATTACTTTGGATGGGGAACAGCGTCCCCATCTAAAGTAGCTGCCGGCACAGAAAGGGTGTCCAGCCGATTCCCTGCACTGGCGGCCGAGAAATCAGCAGCTGAATGAAAAGTATATGGGCACCTTTCGTTGGTGCACCAATCAGTAAATAAATTTGTCAATGGTGTAACCTTATTTAAAAATAGATAAAATCGATCACAGCTTCTTTAGGCTGACCACTGCTAATAAACAATTGTCTACTTCATAGATAAAATTGGTGAACCCCTTTAAGGCAAACAGATCGTAACAGTAAATACATTTAGGAAAATGAAAAACAATTGACAAAGAGTTTACTAAGAACAGAAAATTTAATTCTGTGAATTTGTGACTGCAAAACACTTACATTGAGGAAGTCAACGTGTTGCAAAACAACAAAATCAATTCAAGAAAAAAGGAACAATTATCAGAATATAAAAAAATAGAACTCTAGCTCCAACTTATTCCATTGTTTGCAAGAGTTAGAATCTTTCTCTCACTTATAACGAATCCTTCCCGCCTGGATGCTCATTGATTAAAAGAAGGGTCAGCGAGCCCCCTGACTTGTATAGAGCCTATAATTTTTTCAGAAATGGTGTCTTCAAGGACAGGGAGGAGCTACGAGACGAGGGCATTTGCCTCCCCCTATGGCTCTACCTTCAAACCAGGCATTACTTGAATGCCAAAGACAATAAGCAGCTTATTTGCAGAGACCCTACATTTCTTGAAACTATTTGGGCGAAGGGGACACCGATAAGGCACTCCATATCGTTAATCTACGATCATTTAATTGAAGCCACGACAGCTGTTTCTATGACACATAGACAGGCCTGGGAGTCGGATATGGGAGTTCAATTCACAGACGAGGAATGGAGAAAAATAAACATTCTCACCAGTAAAGGTTCCTTAAATTACGGACACAGGAGAATAACTATAAGCTTCGCACCAGATGGTACAGAGTACCTCAAATCTTGCGCCACATATTCCCTGATTCCGATGGCAAATGCTGGAGATGTAAACTAGAGGAGGGCACATACCTACACATTTGGTGGGAGTGTAGTCTGATCACCCCGTTCTGGTCAATGGTAGCGGAGACGATAGAAGAAATCACGGGACACAAATTAGCTTTTACTCCTGAATGCTTTCTCCTACACCACACCGATATGACACTGAAGTCCTATAAGGGGTCCTTGATCTTCCATATGAAAAACACGGCAAAACTGCTCATACCTTTGTTATGGAAAAATCCCCGAACTCCTTCAAAAGGGGAATGGTTTACCCACATAAACCGCATAGCGGAAATGGAGAAGTTAATTCACACTGCCCACGACACGCTTACTCGCTTCTTAGCTTAACACAACGACACCCCCCCTGACTTAAGACATTTGTCATATATACCATTATTGCACCTGCTGCTGGGGTCTCTCTTAATTGCTGGACGGGCTCTTCAGATGACCCCCTTGCCAAGTCCGGAGATACCTGTCAACATATACCCCTACTGGTCCATGGTGCCTGGAGAGTGCGCCATCTCTTCACTGTTCACTCACTGATATACATTAGGGCCTCCCCATCCACCACCTTGTATCTCAGATTTAAACATACATACCTTTTCAGCAGGGGTGAAGGGAGGTCCGCCGTTTTAAGTTGAATGATGTTTCTTTTTTCTTATTACTTTTTTTCATCACCCTACTTTATTATTGTGGCTTAGCCACTTTTGTCACTAAGGTTTTTTTTTTTGTTTTTTTTTTGCTCAGGTTGCAAGCACTTTGTCTTGCTTGATTGTTTGCACTGTTGTATGTGACCTGATTCCATGAACCTGTTCAAGATAGAATTTCATTTCATGTATTTGTAAACATTGCATAATTTCATACATACCTTTACCAACGGTTATTATTTTTTCAATTTCTCAATAAAGCTTTCTCATGTTTCTGTTCTGTCTGCACTCAAGAAAATCCCTTCAGTGCCCTTTTAGTCTCTCTCCTCCCAAATATTTCTATTGGCCAATAAAGAAGCCCATCATAAGTCAAAGCCAAGAAAAATGTAAAGGGTGTGAGAGAACCACCGACCTTTTCTTATGAATTACTTTTTAAGGTAATTTAGAATAGAGTGTTTTTTTTAATGTGTGGCTAAGCTTGGGGGCTTATATAGTGCTGAACAATACTAACTATATAAACTTAAGTAAAAGCTGAGGTACCTAATTTTATTCTTTTAAAAATGACTTGAGTATTAGCCTAGGGCAGCAGCAAAGTAACACACAGCAAATGAGCTTTTGTTTCAAGAAGTTATTATTTCAACAAGCTGAATTGTGAATTGATTGTAAAGCCCCTGAACATGATCTCATGCTGGAGATGTAGAGAGAGGGTGAAGGAACATTTTAAAATAATTGCTGTAGCTCATGTAGGTTTTGTATAGATTAAGTTCAAAGTTAAGTTGACTTAAAAAATGTTGACTTGTCCTTGAACCTACTGTATTCAAAGAATACCTGTGTTAGAGCAATACTTTGATTTTTTTTAAGAATTCCGACAACCCTTCTCTACATCTCCAGCAAATACGTAAAGATACCATGTTCAGGGACTTTGCAATTAAAGCTAGCCACACATGGTTCAATTGACTGTACAATCAATGTAATTTGATCAATTTTTTAGTCGATTGATTGAAAATGTAAGCATGTCCACATGGTACGATCGTTGAAATTCGATTTTAATTGTCATTTTTCTCGATCGAAATTTTATCGAACCAGTTGGAAAATTTTGATTGTCCCCACATTGTGTCTAATTTTTTGTACTGTTGTTTGACCTGTCCAATTGATATTCGATTCAATCAATTAGCATACTGTAACTTCTGGGAGGAGGGAAATGCAATACAGTCATTTAAACCATGCAAGCATGCATTGTAATGGCGATGTAATGGCGATTGTAATGGCGATGTAATGGCGATGCAATGGCGATTGTAATGGCGATTGTAATAGCATTGTAGTGGCTTGTGTGTCTGTTCACTGACACACAAGCATGCAAATGGTGATCTCTGTGAATACATCTCCTAATGTAATGTGTGTCCCCCAGTATCCTTTTGCCACGATTATAATGTACTGGATTAAAATGCAAAGATATGACCTATGGGTTTTTGATCCCTCTGTGACCATCATTGGTCCCTTTTTGATCACTCTGTGAACATCAATGGTCCCTTTTTGATCACTCTGTGACAATCGCTTTTTGATCACTCTACGTTTAAAAACTATTAAATTCAATCGAAGTCGGGCTTTGATTGCATACTCAATGTGGTGTGTACTTCGATTCAATTACAATCGGCATACGATTAAATGACCGAAAACTTCGATCGAATTGATGATTGATTTGATGTCAATTGAACTATGTATGGCTAGCTTAACTCACAAAGTCCACCCATACAATTTTGTGATGTTCATTTCTTCCTCTTCATTAGTATATATGGTAAGTAAAATATGCTGTTAGCAAGGCTTCCAAAAAGTTACATTTGGGCATTGGCATCCTTAAAAAATCCTATGCTACCATAGCTTCTTAGCTCCTTTGCTTCACAAACACATACGGTGATACTTAACATGCCTTCCACGAGAGCAAAATCATCCCAACACTATTTTCCTGTAGTTGTCTTAATATTGTAGATAAAGTTGTAACAGCTTCCATATTTACATTGGCAAATATCACCAAGATGTAAAATGCATTGATGTCTGCCAAAAAAAAACAGGAAAAGGCCAGAGGACACACAAGTTTTTGTATACTTTGTGTAATGGTGAGATGGCCATTACAAAATCTTTTTTTTTTAAGATTGTCTACTTATATCAAGGACCTCATTCATGTTGCAGTGTTGTGAAATGTTTTTTCTTAATACACACTCAATGAAAATACATAACATAGCAGTTAGCAGTAGACTCTTTAAACCCTGATTGACGACTCAATGGTCCATTTTACATGTTCACATGCCCACGTGTTTTTGTGGGTGTGTTGGGGTTAGAATTGATCTGTGGCTGTAGAGCATATTACAATGTTTTTTTAAATCATTTTATTGGTCTTTATCATGTTTGGAAGAACAGTCTGCTGAATTGCTCAGTCAGTAAATTGTGCTGTATTTTGTCCAGTGTTAAAGTTTTATAGCCCCTGCAGTGGAATTTTAACCCTTCAGCATATGTTTTTCTGTTGGAATTTAGGGGAATAGGTGTGAGGACCTCAGCTGTCCTACATACCACCTGCTAGTGGCTCTGTGCTAGTGCTTACCATAGGTGATTTCCCTGGTCACCAGCAGGTGGCTTCCTGCAAGTGTGGGCTGGGTTGAAGACACCTGTATAATTAGCCTGAGGCTGTATAGGTGTTCTCCACCCTCCTACACTTGCCTGAGCATTGATCAGTGATCTGATGTTACCTGAACCTGTACTTGGACCTTCTGTGTTTGTGTCAGGATCGGAACCCTGGCTGGCTGCAGCTCTATCCCCTGAGCCACCGGAATGTTTGCTTCAGTACCTTGTCGGATACCTTGTATTTAGTTACTTGTTACTTAGTTCTCGTGAACCCTGAACCCTTGGCCCCTCCCATGGACTTCCTATAAAAGCCAGGTCCCAACTTGGATTCAATGCCAGATTATTGTGCTTCCAGCCAGTATCTTGCTTCCTGTTTTCCCCTGCTCGTGCCTTTATCATTCTCGTGTACTGACCCTTGGTTTTGACAACCGGACTACTCTTTATCTTGCTCCCTTGTGACTCGACACCATAAACTGTTTTCACCATATCCTAGTCTGGTGTCAGTGTGTGCTGCCTGCCCTGGTCACCCCCCTGCCTGGATCCCTGACAATAGGTCAGGACTTTGTTCAGTGCTGGGATTACAAAACATTTAGGAGTTCTATACAGAAAGCTGACTTACACTCCTGAATTCTTACACGAAATCTAAACTCTCCTTGGATTGGGCTGTCTTGCAATGCTACAAGATAGTGGAACCGAGCCATGAGAATGTGGGAATAATGAATTCACAAATGGGGAACAGTGCTAAAACACAGAGAGTTGGACAAATAGCAGTGGTTACAATTACATCCATCAAGATGACCACAAAACCAATGTAACCTCTGTGACTCAACAAAAAATAGGAACTTCACAAATGTTCTAACTTTGGCCTGGCCTTTTGATATTGTAGTGTGTAGTGACATGAAACTGTAGATCAGGGACAGTGTCTGGTCTGATGGAGGAGGAGTAACTGGACTGGACTCTGAAATCAGTTACCCACAACAGTCTAGTCCGGCGTGCGGGCAGCCAAGGAGCACATTGGCACTTGATCTGTGTATAAGATCCAGTTACGGGAAGCTGCTGCTTTTTCAGCCACATACATGTGCCAGGTTTCCAGTGGGGTGGTGTGAGGCCTGGACTGTGTGGTGCAGACCAGAACACTACTAGGGGTGCTGCAGGTGCATTGACACTGCCAATGCGCTGTATACACCCTGTGGACAAGCAAGTACTAGCCCAAGGTAGCCTTATCTTTCCTGGCCTCATTTAGGCATAGTGGTGTGAGCAGTTTGGGTTCCCTAGCATAAATGGGATTACCCTGCCTCTGTACGCCTCTTTGCTTAATATTTCATTCCAGATTTGCTGTGTTTGTAGTGAGATCCATTGGGTGTCATTTACAGTAACATTGTATTAAGCATTGAGCTGGCCATAGACATCTTGATTTTCACACCATTTCTGACCGATCGTTCACAAATCGATGCATGCATAAAGTGTGTGATAGAATGTAATGACGATCAATCGCAGGAAAAATCGATAGTGCAGGGATCTGAAATGTCTGTCATTTTTAGTTCATCAATCAGGAATTGAGGGACATTATTAGAGACATATGATTGTTCCATATGCAGGCCTTATCCCACTTCCATCATTTCCAATTGCATTTTTTGTGTATCGCATCCAAAAAAGGGGAAAACTAAGGCCCGGGGGCCAAAACCGTCCCTTTAGTCTTTTAATTTGGCCACTTGTCACCTTGTTGTCAAGATGCTCTTGCTCCCCTCATTCCCTGGAATAAGTGAATATAACGCCTAGACGATAAAGCACACGGCTCGATATAGGAGCCATTCGAGGTTCCCTGCAGCAGCGCGAATATGTCATCACGCTGCTGCCCGATACGGGAGGAGCTGGAGACACAGCTCTGCTGTCCAGCTGTTTTCAAACGGTATTGATTGGTCCTGCTCGAAAACAGAGATGGCCGCATAAATAAGGGCCAGATAGATGGCCTTACCGCTCACAGCGCTCCAATCAGCGATTAATCTGGCCAATATCTATACGTGTGTGTCCTGCTTTCGTGTCTGGATTGTTTCCTAGAAGTTTGCCTGCAATAGAATGCTTAAGCTTCTCTATCAAAAACTGCTATTTATTATTTTTTTTAACATAACATTTTCTTTTTAAAATATCCTGTCCTACGTGGACTTGGGACCCCTATGCTGGGTGGCCCTTGCAGTTTCTTGGTCCAGCCCTTATGTCACATTAAAAAACGTATTGTTTCCCACAAGTCAAAAAGTACACACCCCAGCTAGACTATTAATGCTAACCGTATTTTTCGGACTATAAAACGCACTTTTTCACCCCCAAAATTGGGGGGGGGGGGGTGTCTGCGTCTTATGGTCCAAGGAAGAAGATATGCTGAAGTGTGCTCTCTAGTGACACTATTTTTGTGGCTGAATAGGGGTACTGCATGAGACTTTTTCCCTAATTCATTTAAACACATGAAATATTTTTTTTATTCTGATTTCCTGTTCTAAAAACTGGGTGCGTCTTATGGTCAGGTGCATCTTATAGTCCAAAAAATATGGTAGTTGGGTGGTTCAAGGTAAGCGTCACATTTTAATTTTTTTTTAAATGTAGTATATTGCATGATAGCTGTGCTGGGTACAATGTGTCAATTTAACTGGAATGTCCACTATAAGGCCTAGTCTCCACTGGGCATCCTAGGCGTGTCATCGTCATGCTTCTAGGGCACCCAATTTAATGAAGTTTAAGGTCCATTTCAATGCTACCACGTCCTTTACTGGTAAAATAAACCCTGTGTTTCTGCATCGTGCTGGCCCTCACTCTGAACCTGTGTAGTATAAATGGGGTGGGGTTGATAATGTTCCTATATAGCAGTGGTTCCCAAAGGTATTCCGGGGGGGGGGGGGGGGGGGGTGCTAGCCCTCATTCTTAACCTGTGTTTGAATAGGGAGGGGGGCTCAATGATGTTGCTAAATAGAAAAGAGGGGGCCTGCAAGTGAGGTTTAGGAATCACTGCTCTAAATGAAAAATAAAAACATTTTCATTTTAAGCATATGATAACCTCCAAATACCCTCAAAGAAATAATACGCAACTTAATGGGTTTCCCCGGTATAGAGCTCAAAATTGCCCGGAGTCCTCTTTTGGCCCTGTGGTGGCTGTCTTATACAGTATCTATAGAGCTCCCTAGGTGGCCACCACAGTGTGCGTGGTCCGTCGACGAGCGCCCCTCCGTCATGTTCACGCTGTCCAGATATGCCAAAAATTTCACAGTCATGTGCATACTTGGAGCCTAATAGCCACAAGTAATCATAGGATAAGTATTGTTGACATGGCGGAGGGACAGCACACACTGTGGTAGCAAGCAGAGGAGTCTTATAGATGCTGCACCAGTCTACCCCTGACCAGAAGAGTACTCGCTCATGAATTTATACTATACAGGGTAAACCACAGAGGGGAGATAAAAATATACTTTTAAGGGTTTAACGAGATGGAGCCGTCCAGCTAAGCTCAAATCCCCAGCAGCAGCACATTCTGTTCTGTCCCGGGGGATCTGATGTTCTAAGCTTGCTTCTTCACTGAAGCAAGCCGGCGATGTCACCCCTCTCCCACACCAATTTGCATATGAATGTCCTCCCAGGGGGCGGGACATTCATATGCAAATTTGGCTATCTTCAAAGAGTACATCTGAAAATTCCGCCCCCTATGTCATTTCAAGATGTGCTCTTTGAAGCTAATCCTTTCAGAGGGTGCCAAATGACATTGTATTGGATACAATGATAACTGTATCCAATACAATTCAAAGTAAAGCAAAAACAAAACACATTTCCAATTGTAATAAAAATGTTATTATAAACAAACATAAATACTGTTTTGAAATATTTCATACCAAATAGGTATTCAAGAGATTTTAGCATTCAAATGATACATTTTATACATTTTTATGTACTTTTTTTTATAATAATTGTGTGTCAAACATTATTATATTCAGGATTTCTATTAGATCCTTGTACAGACATATTTTTGGAAGTTACAGGCTTACAACATAAAGAAAAAATTCTCTATGGTGTCTATGGGTCTATGGTGGGCTTTTGGTACAGAAATCTGGACCACAGCAGTGCGCTAGGGAGGTTAATAACCCTTTTAGGTAAGCATCAATGATAGCTCTATATTCTATATTCTATTCTATTTTATATATTTGTAGAAATCTAGAAATGTGAGGAAATGTACAGCACAAGGAGCTCCTAGTGTGTAGACTGTGGATGAGTGTGTAGACTGCGGCAGAGAGGTGGTACTTTATACTCCAGCAGTGTTCTTTGGAATTGTTCAAATTTTTTGGCTGAGATGTACGACATTTGGCTGTTCCCAAAAGTGAAGATAACATTTCTGAATATTAAGACCATTGAGAGGAGGTATTATACCCCTCCCACATCACTGTGTGACTATTCTAGACAATCATAAGTGCATATTACTTTAGACAAATGCTCAAGTCTTACCTATTCCTCCCCACACACAGATGGTATTCTGAGGCTGGCAGAGGATAGTCATAGGTCCGCTTACTAGCTACTGGTGATACTATACTGCCCAAGGACATGACCACTAGTGTTGAGCTAGAATATTAGAAATTCGAATATATTAGACGAATATTTGACATTCGAGAATTCGCAATATTTCGCGAATGTGCGCTCGGATATTCACAATGGCGGATATTCATCATATTATGCTTCAACATTGTTTACCGGCATACATCGCGCATATTTGTGCGCATTGCGCATGGATACATGCAATACGCACAGTGCTTGTCGTGACTAAGATCACAGAATGAAGAAGAGAAGCTGTAAAGCTGCATTGTGAAACTTTGCGAATCCTTGCGCAGGGGTGCGCACAATGGAAGGCAATAGAATACAGTCGAATCAAATTTTACTAATTTAGAATAATCCTTTGTATATTCGGGAAATTACGTGAATTTGAATATACCATATGCTGCTCAACACTAATGACCAGTTGAAAACTTTCATACCAGTGTACCAGTATGTATGAGCATAACATAGGCTGTAGACATTCCTTTGGGCCAACAATGAAAAACAGAGAAATATACCGGTAGCTAAAATGTATAAACAATGTTTAAATTTTTTCTACAGTCTTAAGGTCTACACTATTGAAAGCCACACCATGCACATATGTAAAGTATACCCCACTTTGTGTATATTCAAGGGACTTTTCTTAAGGCCCCCATACATGTAGTGAGCTGCAGCCTATTTTTCAGCCAACCGATGTGCCTGCGCGTGGCCGTCCGCAAAATTGCCCATGGAGGGTTCCACGAGTTTGAATGGGGATCGGCGTCCCAGTTTAAACTAACGGCTGGCACACAAAGGGTGCCCGCCGATACTCTGAGCGATGGGGTGCAGCGTAATGATGTCATCGCGGTGCACTCCGTCGCTCGTCTGTCGGCCCCCACTTAATACGTGATAATAATACTATGTGATCACTACGTAATAAAGCAAGGAACACTAAATCTTGAATGCATGTTAAGTTTAGAAAAGGTTATTAATTTCAATGGCTTTTTGCACCTTCAATTAGAAAGATGTGTTGTGGTAACACATACACACACACACTTTGATAAAAAGATTAAAGGTCCCCATACACCTTTCAATCTTACCATACAATTTCAGTACAATTCACTTTTGTTCTACAAAAACCATGTAATATGAGGACCTTTCTAAACCTTCCAATCACTATGTATTCTATCAGGGAGGACCTGGCTGAACTAATGGGATTGGGCTAAAATTTACCGTCCTGTCGGATCGCACACGGCTGATTTCAGCCCAATCCTCGTCAGTTGCAGCCTCCAATTCCTGCACGACCCAATCCTTAAGGGATGTGGGAGCGCGCACGGCATCCGATCGGGGATCGGATCGTGCAGGAATCGGTACGTGTATGCCCAGCTTTATGGGCATGATTATATAGAAGATAAAAACCACTTCAGAAGAATCCAAATCACCCGTTTTCCATGGGTTAATTAACTGCAGTAACAGGAATGGCACTAGATGATGCTATATAATGATTTTTAGTGGTGAAAATATATCTGAGTTTTTCTTTGTAGACTAACTTCACAAGCTGCCGAAGGGCAGTCAGCATTGTAATATATTAGGTGAGTTTAGGTGCACTTTTATTATAATAGACGAGTATGGTCAAGGCCTACTTATGAGGCTTATTTGCATCAATATACAGTCCTGATCAAAAGTTTAAAAGGTAGCCATACACGGGTCGATGTTTCACTAGATTTTTGACCGATCACTGCCCGCATTCACAAGATCGATCGGCAATCAATCGGGTTATGCCCACCCTGCCCGGAATCGACTAAAAATCGGATCTGACATGTTGGTTTTTTTTGGTCGATCGTTTGACAATCGGAGTACGTTGGTGGACCCATAGCCCTATGCAGAAGCCTTTTCCAAATCGATGGATTTTAGGAATCGGCCATTTTGAAGATCAGCCACAAATCAGATTCCCAAGATGGTGTTGCATCGATTCCTGATCCGATCTATTCTCGATCACCTGGAAAGATCGAATCGGAATTGAGCGGCAATTGATCTGTGACAGATCGGCCCGTGTATGGCTACCTTAAGACAATTAAGAAGAAATGGGAGTGAGACAAAACATTTTTGATCATTCAATTTAATGAAAACAATGAATAAACTTAAACAGGCTGTTTTACAGCTGATCAAAAGCCTCCAAAAAAACTCAAAACCCCCCCAAAACAGACATCAAACTTCCAAACATGAACTCAGTACTGAGTAGCTCTGCCGTTATTGTTATTAACTTCAAAAATTTGTTTCGGCATGCTTGATGCAAGCGTTTCCATGAGGTGAGTGGGAACATTTCTCCAAGTGGTGAAGATGCCGCACGAAGGCCATCTACGGTCTGGAACTGCTGTCCATTTTTGTAAACTTCCCTTGCCATCCATCCCCAAAGGTTCTCAATTTGGATTTATTCGTTGTTTTCATTAAATTGAATGATCAAAAAATGTTTTGTCTCACTCTCATTTCTTCTTGTTGCATGTTGAAGCTCTACTTGGAACCTTGTTAAGATCCAACAATGTAAAATATGATTCTTTGCCATTTTTCAAGTGGTCTTAAACTTTTGATCAGGACTGTAATTTGGACGATTTAAATGTTTCAATAAAGCAACCCTTTTCATTTCCCGTGAAACGTTACTTTTTAGTTAGTTAGTTTTTTAATAAACATTATAGGGGTGCCACGTCCGCATTTTGAATACCAAAGTGACACTCTGCAACTCCCCTTCGAGCATGATCGGGTAAACGTCATGTCCCCTCCTATTTTCCCACCTCACTTGTGCAGATAATGTGCGGGGTTGGAAGTTAGTAGGGAGAGTAACGCCCAATCCCTCCCAAGTTAGAAAGCAAGGGGCTTTACTCTCCCTCATAACTTCCCACTTGTCAGCTCTTTCTGTGAACCCATCAACCCCTGTAAAATGGTCATTTCACCCCCAACGAGGTTGCGACCAACATGTTGAGAACCGCCACAATAGAGTGTAATTTGGATTCTATCTACAGGGTGCACTTTACACCTGTGCATTGCTTTGCTTCTATTATTTAATATGCAAATCAATGTCAAACCATTAAAGGCGGATGCCAAACAAAACAAAAAAAACGTGCATCTAATTACATTCTTTTTATTGAGTTTTCTAAATAAACCCTGCACATTTTTAGCAGAAGAATAACAGTCTGAGCTTACAAATACAGGAACTGCTGAGATTCTGAAACCTTCAATGTTACCAACAATGTCACATATTCACATTATCGAAGCCATATTGTGAACTGTCCATATTAAGAACACAGCCCATTGGAGCGCCTTTACTATTGCACGTCTGCCCTCTGGTGTTTGGTGTGAGCACTGCAAGCAGAATCTTGAGTCACATTGACCTGCATTGCTCTGTACAAAGGCACATAGATGATTGAGTGGAAGTAGAACTTGATCAATTCGCTAGCAATAAGAGTATAATCTAAAAAAAATGTATCACAACTTAGTCAAAAAAAGAAGTCAATAAAAAGAAAACAAATCTATATAAAGAAATTACATCCAGATTACATTTTTTTTAAATTAATTTTCTAATCATCATTTACTATTAAACACAAAAGAACATTAAAATGGCTCCCAACTTATTATGGTTAACGTTCTTCTTAAAAATACTAGTCGCTTCACTCTTATGCTACAATTATATTTTTACCACCAGGAACAAGCAATACTTGAATCAGTGGGGACATATAGAATTCCCTGGATTGCACGGACAGCCAATCAACTCATATTTTCTAAAAAGGAAAGCAGTAGCAGCCAACATACATTCTAATTATAGGTTCCTGTACTGACTGGAAAAAAAACAAAAAAAAAACCTCTGCACAGCTTTTATTACAGATTTTACAGTATATCCAAAGAGTATCCATGACAGAATATATTGCAGTCATTTCATTTGTTTTTTTTTTATTAAAATAGCTTTCTAAATTACATTATCACCTAAGTGTTTCAATTATCCAGTATATACATCCTTCTTCCTCACTCCTATGTTATGACAGATGGATCCCTCTTCCACTAAACCTTCACGTCAGTATGAATGAGATATTTATTCAAGTGGTTGCAGATTTCAAAGTTCAACATCATTTCAACAGTGGCCCAGTGTTAGATTGTATCATATTTAAGTTTAAGGGATAAATGGAGGGTACTGGTCGCTGGCAATTCAGGAACGCACATACAGGGGACGGCACCATGTTACAGCTGACAGATCTCCGGTTATTTTATCAGGCACCTAATCTCAAGTCATTGTAGAAGAAGCCATTGTGCAAGCTGAACCAGTTTTTTCTAGAAAACATTCCATCAATTCTTTGGCTCATGATGACATTACTGGGGCATGAACTAGAGCACTGAAAGGCTAAAGGTGGCCATTCACGGATCCATTTTCTGTTTGATCAATGAACAATTGATCGGTGTTCACTTTCGGTGAACAATCGATTCACGTTTAACGATCGAACGGAAAATCTAGAAAAAAATTGATTCCTTCAAACGGGATCGACCATGGATGATCGAATCAGAAACGGACATGTCCCTGAATCCCGGTTGATGTGAGCGGCATAGTTAAGATTGGCTGCATGTGTTGTGATGTATTTTCCCCATCGAATGGGAATCTATGTGCAAGGTGATGCCCATCACCAGAACAGAACACCACCTACGGATAGAGGGAATTACACCGACAACCATAACATACTTATTAAACTAACTAGTTTACTTTTCTATTATGGACCTGCCATCCTGAAAAGGGGACCTATAACCTTATAAACAGCAGACAATGAACAATATTTAAGGATCAGATTCATTAAATATCTTCCTGTAGGTTGGCAGATGTGTGGGCACAGCATACCACCTGTTTCAGTTCATATCTTGGAAAAAGTCCACCAACAAAATGCTAACAATAGGCTCTTCTTCCCAAGCTCTGCTGACAGCAGGGTTTGCTATGGCCAGATTTAAAAATAAGATTACTACTCTGACAACAACAGGCTTAGGTCTATATTGTATACTCTGAAAGCATCTCCTTTAATAAAGCTTAGAAAATCAGTTTTATTTTACATATATATCAGAAAACGTCCATTCTACACAGATTCCATCTTCATCTTAAACTGAACCTGGATACAAAGACATTTAGAGAGCATTACAGTACTGGCTTATTTTAGAATGATCTCTGCTAAGAGTATAGAAAGTCAGACAAGCACACAATACAAGGCACATTTACATGAGGAAAGATACAGAGCAAGGATCATCTTCTAGATCCATAATTGTAATTCCTTGGCCAGTCTCCCCGGTTCATCCATGTGAGGTCTGTGGGGGCCTTCAGTGGGGGAGTGAAGAGAAGAAGGTGGGAAAAAAAGAAAACAAGTCTATGTTGGGATGACTCCTGTGGCAAGGAGGATGATGAGGAGGACAATGATTCCAACAATCACACAGATGATAGCAATCATCTTGGCATTCTTCCACCAGTATTTCCGGGCAACCTTCTGGGATGTGGTCTTAAAGTGCTCAGACTGAAGGAGATAAAAAATATATTTCCATTAAACAAACACCCACTCACTAAACACCCACTCTTGATGTGTTGTTCATATTTTATTTGATAATGTTTTCTCATTTTTTATTATTGAATATCCCATATACAGTATATGCGTAAACATTCATTTAGTAGCCATAAGGAAATGAAATTAAGGTTCCTTGCGTAACGTATTGTGAGAAAAGTATGGGGGCTGCCTTTATTAAAAATGCTAGATGTGGCTGGCTGTGTTTGAGTTCTCACCCCATCAAGGTCAGTAACCCAAGACGACACTAAAATCACGGCTCCAGAATGGCAGCCATGGAACTCACTCATCGTTCTCAGGCAAAGGTTTCAGTGAGGAATATTCCCTCATCCTTCCATGATGGTGTCTCTTTATTATGGTTTAGTTGGGGGACTTCTAAGTATGAAATGATGATTCCCCAAAAATCCTTCCATAATTAGGAAGAACTAGGAATTTGTCAGATCCAGAGATGTATTGTAGTTTGAGTAGACTCCCCTGGTTGACAAGTATCAGCATATGGGATCTGAATCGATCATTAGTGATGGCCAAACTGTCCGCAAGGCGGACAGTTCGGCGGTGAACATGGATGTTCGCCCATCTTCTCGTCGGCGAGCATTGCGGGTGTTCGACCCGCTCCGTTCGCCAGCGAGAAGATGATCTCTATTCTTCCCCCGGCAGGATCACAACCTGTGTGATCGTGCCGGAGGAAGAATCTTTTCACTAGAAGACCGGGCATAAAGCCGGTCTCCTAGTGAAAAAACCGGGTCGGAGCAGGAAGTGACGTCAATGACGTCACATCCGGCTCACGGAACCAGGAACTATGCGTTCCAGTATGCGTTCCAGGGACCGGATGTGACGTCACATCCGGTTTTTCCGATTCAAATTCCCCGCCTAGAGGCGGGGAATTTGAATGTGTCCGCGAACAGGCGGACGGCGGACGTCTTTAGAAGTCCGACCCGCCCGTTCGCGGACAGTCCTGGCCGATGTTTGGCCATCACTATCGATCATTAAGAATCAATTGATAACAATTTACCAAGATATGGTCTGCGATTTGAGTATGTGTTCAGTATCTTAAAGTATTGGATATAATTAGAGTGAAATGGATTATGTAGGCCTGTATACAATATGCTAGAAAGATTAATTTGGAGCATATCATATATACAGATAGGCCAAAACAACTTACACTGGCCTCCAGGTCCTCTGTTTTATTCCTTAGTTGGTCAAGGTTCTCTCCACGAGCCAGGATCCGCTCCACATTTTGGGACATTATGTTCTTTACCCCTTCCACCTCACTCTGGAGATCCCGTACACGATCATTGCCCACTGGGGCAGCCCCCACTGAGGTCTCCTAATGACAGAGAGAAAAATTAGATTAAAAAAAGAATGTTAGAGATTCTACAACAAAAAATGTTGGATACAAATCTCCACATTAGTTAGAACCATCTTGTGGGTTACACAGGCGCTTCCAAGGTTGCCTTAGGCAAGCTTAATACCAGGAACATCATTGAGGCTTAACACCATTTGTTGAAGTAAAGATAAGCTTCATTCACATATACATTTGTTCGTTCCACAAACTAGTTGCTTACAAGGTTTTTGAGTGACATTACGTCCTGGGCTTTCCTTGTTTCCAGTATTAAATAAAACAGACATATAAAATGTAAACAACTTTCCCTATTACTACCCACTTTTTGTAAGAGTGGGTGTATGAACACTGACAGTGCTTTTAGCTTGTTACAGCACATTATGGTGACCCTGTACTAATTTTCTGCCCGATCAAAGGTGTACCGACTGACATTAGTCCACACATGTTTTTTTTTGTGTGCTTGTTGGCCAATCAAGGGCACAGGTTTTATGGATATCGGTGTTCTTACTAGAGAGATTGTTCCTTGCCTTCTTTGACATATGTTCTTGCTGTAGATGACTTGCCCATGTCTATTGTTAAGATAAACATTTGTCACACTATTTGTCACAGATTACTCCATTTGTCACATGTATGTCTAAACTTTTACATATGGTCGCTCTATACCCATGACAGATCTCACAGGGTACCAAATTAAGTTATAAAATATATCAGAATATATAAGCCGCAATCTCCGCACCGTGATTATAAAATCGGGAGGAGATTGCTACAGTGAGGACAAGCTCAAAGGATGTAAAAGTGTTGGCCACCTTTACAAAAGGTACTACTGTCCTAACCGACGCCATAAGGTAACTAGCTGGGCCTGTGGGAATCAACTTTGGGCTTTTGAGTTTTTCCAACATGACCTTTTCAGTCCAAGCTTTAATATTTTCTGGGACCAAGTTTTCCATAGATCACACTGTATGGTAGGCCCACTGACTGGCAGTTAATAGACCGAGACTAAAGCCCCCCCATACACGGGTTGATGGCAACGCCATCTTAATGTCCTGCTTGATCGTTCAGCAAATCAATGCGCACTAACCAATTTGCGCAATAGATTGTAATTCAATACTTTGGATGGGGACCCTGGATTTCTGACCATGTCCATTGCGTGTATGACATTTTTTCGATCAATCATGTGATGATGGAACGTTCAGGGAATCGAAGCATCAGATCAGATACTAGAAGCCTCCGAGTCCTGTATGTGGTTAAACAGTCACATAATGAACATCAACTACATCAACTGGATATTGTGTGTGGTGTTAGAAGGAGATCTATAATCAACAATAACAAAAATCATCAAAGCTCAGTGTTCTCTACTAAAACAGATAAAACCATATTCATTTTGTGACGATTTCTCCTTAAATTGTCCAAATAAAATAAGTGAGGTAATGTCATAGTGCACACGTAACAGTAGACGCTTTACACATTAAAGACAGTATCGGTCTTTCAGGCAAAACTCGTTGGACAACTAGTAGTCAGATAATGGCGCACCTAGAGGAAGTCTTAACTCGGCTTGCTATAAGAGCTTCTATTTCTGCCACGGCCCACTCCACAAAAATCAGGAGCTCGAACGCGGCTTTGGTAACAAAAGTGACAACATTTCGGATAGTAAGGAATGATGCCTCATGTTAGCCTCGGGGAGAAGAATTGTGGCATCTCCTAGGCATGGAGGTCTACAGGGAGAATTATTAGGCAAGTGGTATTTTTGAGGAATAATTTTATTATTGAACAACGTTCTTCAATTAACCAAAACTCAGTAATATCAAAGCTGACTATTTTTGGAGTAGTTTTTCGTTTGTTTTTAGTTTTAGCTATTTTAGGGGATATCTGTGTTGCAGGTGACTATTACTGTGCATACTTATTAGGCAACTTAACAAAACTAATTTATACCCCTTTCAATTATTTATTTTACAGTGAACCAATATAACATCTCAACATTCCACATATACCTTTCTGACATTCAAAAACAATCATGACCATATAGCCACCTTTCTTGCAAGACACTCAAAAGCCTTCCACCTGGATTCTTTCGTGTTTTGATCTGTTACCATCAACACTTGCGTGCAGCAGCAACCACAGCCTCCCAGACAACCTATTCAGAGATGTGTACTGTTTTTCCCGCCTTGTACACACACATTTGATGGATGACCACCAGGTTCTCAATGGGGTTTCATATCAGGTGAACAAGGAGACCATGGTCCATTCGTTTTTCCTTTTTCTTTCTTCTTTTATATCCTTTCTTGCCAGCCCCTGTGGAGTACTTGGCCACGTGTGATGGAGCTTGTCTGCATGCAAATATGTTTTTCTTGAAGGATCAGACTTCTTCCTGTACCACTGCTTGAAGAAGGTGTCTTCCAGAACTGTCAGGCGACTTGGAGTTGACTTGACTCCATCATCACTTACAAATCCCCAGGAAAAAAAAAAACAAGCTCCATCTTTGATGATACCAGCCCACCCATACTCCACCTTACTGGCATCTGAGTCGGACTGGAATCTCTCTGCCTTTTACAATCCAGCCACTGGCCCATCCATCGGGCCCTCAAGACTCACTCTCCTTTCATCAGTCCATCAAAACCTTAGAAAAATCGTCTTGAGATATGTCTTGGCCCTTCTGACGTTTTCATCATTGTGTGTTTGTCAGTGGTTGTGTCTTCCACCTTTTTGTCTCTAAGTATTGCACCCTTTGTGCGTTGGGCAACTCCAGTGATGTTGCAGCTCTGAAATATGGCCACTGTGGCAAGTGGCATCTGGCAGCTGCAACCTTGACTTTTCTTCAGTTCATGGGCATTATTTTGCGCCTGTTATTCCACATGCTCTTGTGACCCTGTTGCTATTTTGGGGGGGGAAATGAACGCTTGATTGTTCGAATGAGCACGCTTCAGAAGCTTGGCAATTTAAGAGTGCTGCATCCCCTCTGCAAGAATAATCTCACTATTTTTGACTTTTCTAAGCCTGTCAAGTCTTCTTTTGACCCATTTTGCCAAAGGAAGTAAAGTTGGCTTAAGTTTGCACACCACATATATGGTGTTTGATGTCAATTAGAAGACCAACCCCTTCTCATTACAGAAGATGCACATCACCTAATATGCTAATTGGTAATTTTAGTAGGCTTTCGAGCTTAACACAGCTGGGGTAAGCCAACATGCATAAAGGATGATGTGGTCAAAATACTCATTTGCCTAATAATTCTGCACTCCCTGTATTTGTTCAGCCATCACCCTTGTGAGCAAATACAGCTACTTCTACAAACAAGGCAATTCATTTCCACTAGTGGAAATAAAGCTGAACCAGTTTGTTTTGTATTACCAAAAAATATTTAATATGTGACAAATGATTCCATTACCAGTGGAAAATCCAAAACAGGCAACACAACATAGCAGCCTGTGTTATTCTTGAGCCCCACTAAATGAATGGGAAACCCAGTCATAGCTACCATAGCAGTGGGGACTAAGGTTGCTTTGGCTGAGAGTAACCTTGGACAGAGAAGAGTAAAAAGGAACAATTCGCGCCACAGGCTTGTCTTTAGCTATTGAGTTCTGTTAACAAAAAGACCATAATAGGTTAACAAAATAGCAATCTCCAAAAAACACACTTACAAGAACATGTGCTACTTGCATTTTGGAACACATCATAGAGGTCCACATTTCTTATAGGTATCTATTGTACCTAATAACAATGGTTACAGTTTCTACAAAACATAGTCTCAGGGCCATATACACATTATATACACATTGCTGGCACATTTCCAAAAAATGTTTGATACTCCCCATATAGAGACTACAACACAAACATATACGTCACATAGCTTCACATACCTCAGATTACACACATACTTCCTACTCTCCTTGATCTATATAAATGTGTATCATGATGTTTTAGTTGGCAATGGGATGATCTCTATAAACTACTCCTATTACGACTTCATGTGGGATAATATGTGTAAACTATAAACACAACTACATTTATCAGACAACATACAGGATATAAACACGCACATGGTTGTTTTACCGACACACCTAGTTTAATTTACATAGCAACACTGTTAGTAAATATTTTATTTAAAGAGAACCAAGAGTCTTTGACTTCCAGGACCTGCTAAACGTTGTCCATAAATTCTCTGGTACGTGGAAAACTCAGTGCTTAGAATATAGTCCTATATGATTCTATAGGTTTACACCAACAATAAATGACGGCTGTGTATGATATGGGGGAGGAAGAGCAGAATGCCTAGCTTTACCCCAAGCCATGCTGGGGAGGTTAAAAGGAACATAGCACTTTTATCAACCCCCCCCCCCCCAACCTAATTACTACCCTAATCCCTAATCTACCCTTGATCCCCATGAAAAGTAATGGAAATCAAACAGTTTTCCAACAAGTTGGAACCCAATTTAACCAAGCTCCTTCGAGCTGCATCAAAGGATCCTGGCATCAAGGCTGGAGGGCTTACATTTT
This sequence comes from Ptychadena robeensis, assembly GCA_036250615.1. Lineage (NCBI taxonomy): Eukaryota > Metazoa > Chordata > Amphibia > Anura > Ptychadenidae > Ptychadena > Ptychadena robeensis. The sequence continues at coordinate 113,816,681 of CM070034.1, forward strand.
TAATAGATTTAAGCACAATCGAGTTCCTTGAATGCGCACGGCGCTCAAATCTATTAGGAAATCGAGGGGTGTATGCCCAGCTTAACTCGCCTCTGCCTAAAAATGACTTGTACCCACAATCCTGCAGTTTATTAACATTACTCGCACCCATACTTCCCATATAGACACCTGTACTGTACAGACTCCTTGACATCTTTTGCAACTCTTGTACCCTCATATACTGGTTAGTAAACTATGGTGCTTGTAATGTGCGGGCAGAGCTGGAGGGATATGGCGCTGGTTGGATAACAATCCACCAAATCATGGCTGGTGGATCTAGGAAAGTATACATTTGAAGAGGTGAGTAGAGTTAGGTTTCTGTATATGGGATACAATCATTCAAATTAAAATCCACATAATGATAGGAAAATGGACTACTCAAAAATGGTAGATTTTTCTTCCTCTTCTGTTTTTATTCCAAGTACGTTTCTGATTCCCAATCATTTTCTGTTCATTACTCACCAAGAGAATAAGAGCAAATCTTTTATGTAGAAGACCAGACAGCAATACAACATTTTGGGAATAAATATGGATTTGCATAATGGTTTAAAACTGATTTTAAGTAAGCTGTAGAACGGGTCCATGAAATTCCAAAATATAAACATTAGTATACAAAGGGTAAATTGGCTCCCTTGCAGTCTCAGTCAATGAGCAATCGTCAATTAAACAGCGAATTCATGTGCACCAATATACAATTGAACTGGAATCGATTGCACAATGACAATCGAACAAGGATTTACCAAAATGTTGGTTCCCTGTTCGATCAAGCTTTCTTTCAAATGGTGGTCGCGTCCGATTTCTGATCGATCACCGTGTGTGGTGACCGATCACTTGGAAATCGATCGAAAAAAGCGCCCCATGTATGGGGACCTCAAGTTTTCCGCTTGTTCAAGCAATGGTTGAATTGTTAGCTTGTGTACTGAAAAAGAAATAAGCAGCAAGCCTACTTCCTAGTTTCGCTTGCTGTTAGCCAATGTGATCATGGCCCTATAGAGCAATATGTCCCTGATTATTCCATAAATGCCGATTATGCCATGTGTTACAAATGGAGGAGATATATCTCGTGCTATTACGGAGAAAAAGAAGGAATCTAACATTTCATAGCTGTCCCCATAACAAGAGATATGAGGAAATCTTGCAATGGTGGTACTGGTAACACTGGTTCCAGAGACGGCTCTCTAAGATGCAAATTCCCCTTACTTTAGATTTCCTCAACACAAGTGAAGTTTTACATCTCCGGTTATTTGTGGTAAAGACACAGCGTTTCTGTGTGATGTCTAATTATACAGTATATGTTCATGGTGACATTTGCTTATAACAAAAGCAAAATGCTCCTGAACAGCTACAAAATAGTTGCACAAATATTTTTCTCCATGTATATTATATCAAACTGGTTGTTAAGCTAGCCATACACGAGTCGACTTTTACACAATCGATCGTTTTACAGGTCATGCGATCTCCCTGAGGAACGATCAGTGAATGTGTTGGAGGTGGGATCTCCCTGAGGAACGATCAGTAAGTGTGTTGGAGGTGGGATCTCCCTGAGGAACGATCAGTGAGTGTGTTGAAGGTGGGATCTCCCAGAGGAACGGTCAGTAAGTGTGTTGGAGGTGACACACTGACTCACCACATTCTCATCGCAACCAAGCTTTGCATAGGCAGTAACTGGAGGATGCAACAACTACCGTACTCGGGAGTCCTGGCGAAGGTAAACCTGATCATGGTAAATGAGAGGGTGACCAGCATATTGGACGATCGACATGACAAGTTTCTCTCCATTTGGGACCCCTGGATCCGCCGCTTTCACCCGGATATGGCCCATTCGAGCCTCCACACTTTGTAGATACCGGACTGAACCGTCTGTTTTGGGGCTTTCTCACCTGACCATCTCTCTCCCTCTCTTCTATCTCTTCCTGACTCACTCTTCTCTATGCTTTTTCCCTTCTAATGTTCTATGGTTGGCTTCAATTAGCCCATGTTTGTCATTGCATGTCAAGTGCTTCTTTTCCAGTACTCGGGGATTATGCAATGGTTTATTTTGCTATTAGTTTTCTGTGACCACCCTGCACACTCCCCCCCCCTCCCCTTTTTTTTTTTAGTCTGACATGTTATGTTGCGTTTTTTGCATTTTTGTCAAAACTGTCGAAAATTCAATTCAAAAACAACATTGAAACAGAAATATACTATTCATCTTAACAGTAAAAGTTGAAGACCTAATGCTCTCCATACACCTTCTTGTTTCTAAAAGCATTCTTTGAGGGCCCTTTCACACTCTATGCATTGTGTTTTAAAAACGCACATTTTTTTTTACCGCACACGTTTTTTACATAGACAACTAATGTTACCTTTCACACTGCAAAGTTTTTTAAAAACTCCCTTCTGTATGCAATTTTCATTCATTTTTCCTGCATGTTTCATTGAAACGCAAATGCAGATGTAATGTGAAAAGCGCATGCGTTTTTGTATATATGCAGAAACGCATGCCTATAAGAAAAAGCATGCCCTTATGAAACGCATATTGTGTGAAAGGGCCCTGAAGGTTTAAAAATGAAAAACTTTTGAAAAAACCGGGGGAGGGATAGAGAAGCGTTTGGGGAGTGGTCTTGTAGGTTTGCCCATGTAATATGTTCGGACCCAGGCGTAAAAATGCAAAAAAAATGCCTGAAAAGTGATTTGCAAAGTGCTGACATTTGCAAACCATTTACATTAAGGGTTAGTTTCCATATACGTCAGGACCCTCTCCGCTAAGCGTATACGCACATTGATATTGCCTGCTCGGTGGATGATCTGTTTACACATCCGCCGGTGCAGAGGCTCAACGTACTCAACTACGTTGAGCCTTACATTGGCGGAGCGGCTCAGTGTCAAGAAGACAGATCCTCCACCGAGCAGGTAAGTCTATCTGCTTCGTTGGGACCCAACGTATGTGGAAACAAACCCTAAAGCCCCCCATACACGTTCCAATTTTTTGTACAAATTTTGCCCGATCGACCAGCGTTCTCAAAATCGGCCGAAAAATCGGGACCGCTTCGGGCCTGTCCGTAAATTTTGGTCGATCTGCTGTTAATAAAGTGTCAGGCTGATCGATCGGTGATAATTCGAATTCCGATTTTTTGTGCCAGCCGACGGAAAATCGGACGAAAAATCGGTCAGGAGAAAAAATGGAACGTGTATGGGGGGGGCTTTAGTCATTGATGTTGTTTAATGAGTAAATGACCATCTGAACACAACTTAAATGACCAAAAAGTGCAAAATTACACCACATATGTACATTTTAAACACTTTCATAGATTTAATAAGAGCTTTGGTGTTTTCCAGGCTCTTAAATGCGTGCACAGGAGTACATATAAATGTACCCAATGGCAAGAAAATATTGACAATGTCAGCTGTTAGGTTCAAATTATTTATAATTTTTTATTGAAGCCCTCTGTGTGTGCGTGCACACAGAAACTGTGAAACTTACACCCAGTGCACAAAAAGTGACCACACAAAAACCATGTCCTGCTCCAAAAGGGGCTAAGGACTCAGTAGCTTGGTTGGGGTGACCAATGGGCCAAGCAGCCGAAGCCACCAGGCCCTGGAATGTCCCGTTCCCTAGGTGACCAGGACAGGAGTCTAGTCTCCCAAGTACTAGGGACCTATGTGGGAACCTCTAAAGAGGACTCCCACACAAAGGGTGCCCGCCAATCTTCTGAGGGACTGGCTGCAGCGTGATGAAGTCATGTTGCAGTCGGTTCCTCATCCAATGATGGAGAATTTGTGTATGGCCACCTTTACTCTAACCAAAAAAAGTACTAAATGAAGTTTTTAGAGTTTATAAAAAGTGGAAAAAAAGGACCGTAGAGTCAAAAGGTTAATATCCCTGAATAAAAATAAAATTATGCAGACACAAAGAAAGGTATCCACATTAGAATGGAGTTATGCAATATTTAGGATCTTATTCTAAGGCTAAATGTTAAACAGAAACAAAAAGTTGAACACAAAATGAAATATTGTTCTACTTAGGCAGCAAACAGCAACACAGCCTGGTGACATTCCTATACAGTAGGTGCACTGTTTACTCTGACAAAACATTAGTCTACTTGTCGAGTCACTTTCATGAGTCACACACCTGACGTACTTCACAGCCAGGACAACAGCTCCTTCCGCATTATGGTAATTATACAGAGGGTTCTCCTTCCTTATCTACACAGTGTGTAAAGAAACAGGAGCATAGTCATGAGTTTATGGGTCTGCCCATCACTGGTTGTCTGGTTGGCCAACACTGCTGGACCTTTTTTCGAAAAAAGAGCTGTCAGGCAAACCATTAGAAAGAAGTGACAACATATTAATTGAATATTGTTTTAGGTCTACTTTGTTCATATTCCAGGTTAACAAAAACAAACGCTCCGATCATCTAGACCAGTCATGGGCAAACGACGGCCATAGGTGTTAAGCTTTTTAATTCGGCCCATGCTGTGCTCCCCTCCACTCGTTTACTATAGGGCACATAAGGGCAGCAAAATACTCTATGAAATGAATGACTTTCTTACTCACATGGAGGACACTGTAAGGAACACCATGTAAATACATAACGCACTGTTACACACATTTATTACATACATTACATAACATAGCAGGTATAGCAACTGTGCAATGGACAGGTTAGGGTCAACACTTACAGTGTGAAAAAGTCCTAAGGATAAGTCTTACTATTATCAAACTGTTTTGATACTTTAAAAAGGTTTACACAAAAATCTATGAAACGGTACACATTGAAGCTTTATTTTCAGCATGACTTGCTGCATTGTTAGAGCATCAATCTGCTATTGGTCCTGCCCCAATGTTAGATTTAACAAATGAATGTGGCCCACCAGTCGAAAAACGTTTGCCCACCCCTGATCTAGACAATTAAAGATCAAACATACACACCTCCAATGGAAGGCAAACTTGTTTTAAAAAGTCTAACCATCCCTGGTAAAATGTCAGGTTCCTGTGCTGTACAAATATGAGACAATGAGAAATAATTTCAGAACTTTTTAAATCTTTAATGTGACCTAGAAACTGTACCACTCAAATGAAAAGCAAACTGAAATCTTTCAGGTGGAGGAAAGAAAAAATATAAAAATAAAATAATATGGTTGTATAAGTGTGCACACCCTTAAACGAATACTTTGTTGGGTATGAGTCTATCAGCATGGCACATTTTGGCTATGAGTCGATCAGCATGACACATTTTGGCTATGAGTCTATCAGCATGACACATTGTAACTTGGAAGATTTGCCCACTCTTTTTTGCAGAAACACTCCAAACATGTTAGATTGCGAGGGCATCTCCTGTGCACAGCCCTCTTCAGATCACCCCACAGATTTTCAATTGGATTCAGATCTGGGGTCTGGCTAGGCCATTCAAAAACTGTAATCCTCTTCTGGTGAAGCCATTCATTTGTTGAGATATTCCTGCAGCTCCTTTAATGTTGCTGAAGGCCTCTGGTTGCCTCCCTGAACAGTTTTCTTCTCGTCTTTCCATCAATTTTTGAGGGATGTCCAGTTCTTGGTAATGTCAGTGTTGTGCCATATTTTCTCCACTTGATGATGACTATCTTCACTGTGTTCCATGGTATATCTAATGCAGTGGTGGGCAACTAGTGAGTTCCTATGCCCTATGCATTAAGTGGTTTTGAGTGCCACCAGTGGTGGACTGAGGGGGGCCCCTGAAGAATGCCCAAAGGGCTGCATGTGGCCCCCTGGAATCTAAAGCCTTGGAAATTATTTTGTACCCTTCTCCTGACTGACCTCTTTTAACAATGAGATCCCTTTGATGCTTTGGAAGATCTCTGTGGACCATGCGACTAAAATTATGTCAGGAATGACCAACTAGAGCAGCTGAACTTTATTTGGGGCTTAATCATAGGTACTTTAAATGATGACTCCTAGGCTAAATTTAGAAGAGTAGAAAATCTCAAAGATCAGCCAATCCTGGAAAGATCATTAAATAGCTTCAACATCATCTACTATCTGTACTTTAGTTTCCAGGGGTGGGCAAACGTTTCGATTTGTGGGCCACATTAGCTTCTAAAATTTGATAAAGGGGGCGGACCAAGAGCCTGTAATGGCCGAACCACCAAGGTGTGCCAATTCCATGCCTCGCTGGCATCACGAATGATAGAGGTGATGTGTAATAGGTGACCTGTGACAGGGACACTGTCATCTTTTTAAATTTCCTGAATGAAAACATTTTTTCATTCATTGCAATAAGCAGAGACAGTTCCTAGGGACTGCCTGTTTTCACCATGAGGATGCGCCCACAGTGTCATGATAACGTCACTGCATTGTCCCAAATGCAATGTTTGGACACCTGTGGGCATTATGTGCACTCATTGCAGAGAACAAGCGAGGGGAGCATCTTTTCAACAAGGTGACAAAAGAAAGCTAAACTGGCCCCAGGGCCATAGCTTGCCCATCCCTGCCCTGTTACAGTACAGAACTTGTAGTAGAAGCATAAAGATTGGGAATCTGTGAGCTGTCTATGATGGAGTTTGGATCAGTAAAGAACCGTTTATTACCCACTAATATGTTGTATGTTTTCATAATAAAATTAGTTGGGTTACTGAATTTATCAAAAACTTTCATTTTCTAATCTAATCTAACAATACATAATGTAATAGTTCCATTCATTAAATATAATATAGAGTGTTGTATAATATATAAAGAGGATTTATAGAGCTAATATCAGATGTAATATCAGATGTTGTATAGATGTTGTTTGTGTCTGGAGGATAAATATTGTGTTACAACATCACAGACTGTTAGGAAATCATGGCTGTATACAGTAAGGGAATCTGTTTTTTAGTATTGATGTGTTTATGCAAATATGAGGTCATCCATGTAAAAAATCTGATCCTTATATGTTTGTGTTAAAAAAAGAATGGTTAATGTATACAGTTTGCAAATACAGATATACACAATATTAGCTAATTGTATACACAGTCCGATTCTTACTTAGTAGATATGCAGAGAGCCAGTAGCTGACCACTTGGCAAAACAATCAAGAAGGTAAGTAGGTAGGTAGGTGGGAACACACACTGCAGTCACCATTTATTTGCCTAGTTATCGGTGACCACAGCTGGGTCAGCCAGTTCCAATACATGTCCATTAGGACTGTGGTTCTCAAAAGATCCGCGACCCCAGAAGTGATGTCCTGGGGTGTCACTTCCGCTTTCCAAATACTGGAAGCGACACTCCTTGACGTCACTTCTGGCATCAGGTGAGTGTACTGAAATGATGTGCTGGGGGGAGGTGTGGGGAGTTAGGAGGGAGGGGCCATTACTCTACCTCCTAACTTCCCACCATGCTTGTTGGAATCAGAGCTGCTGCTTGTTAGCTTTCAGTGTATGTGGTGACCCCTGTGAAATGGTCATTTCACCCCGGAGGGTGTCCCGACTCACAGGTGGATAACCACTGTATAATGAGATGGGAATAGAGATGTAGAACCAAAAAATCTATATATGAAATGATATAATTACTGTCAGATAAAAGGACAGAATAATACATGTATACAGTGTGTACCCACCAAAACTTCCACATTCGACATGGGGCCAATAATTGTACTATAATAAAATTACTACAATACTTTGTAACCCATAGAACCATGTGTAGTGAGATGCCATTTATTATAAGAGGTGATGCACACCATTTTCAAAACACCATAAACACACAAGTCACAGCTGTGTATTGTTTTGTTCATCAAAACCTGTATATGTGCCAACATGGCATTTTAAACATTGTTGCCTAATAATGGTTCCAATGCCTCCATTGGATTTCATTCAATTTAATTCATATATTTTTATATGTTTGTATATACTGTGCTCAGGTCATTATTCAAGGTTCTTTAACACTGTGACAGAACTAACTCACCTACCCCGATAGTTGTGAACTGCTTCCGCAGTATAGGTTGCTGCCCCTGCTCTCTTTGCACCCCAACTGCCCTTTTTGTGTCCCTGTCAGTTGAAGTGATTACAGCCACTGCCTACACCTTGGCTTAAGCTCTGTACACACTTAAAACTTTATTTTGTTTTTGGGAATGACCATTCGTGACCCTTCCCAGTGACCATAGAATTAACAAGCTTTGTACACATAACGCTCATTCAGTTTTATAAAGAGGAGAGGGTAGCATGTGGTACCCTGCTGCTTCTTCCCCCATACAAGACAAGTGCGTTGGGGGTAGGATGGTTGTTCATAGATCTGTCCTGACAGATCAATTAACAACCTCGCCTATACCTGTACACGTCATAATTCAGCAATTTAGAACAGGGGTGTCAACTCAAAAAAATAAAATATACTTGTGTTGTGAGCTATTTTTGGCCCATAGGCCAGAGTTTGACAAACCTGGACACTGGACACACAAGGATGGGGGGGGGGGGCACACATGACCTACAAATAAACTGTGCAATGCATACAATGTGTAGTTCATGTTTGCCCCCATCTCTCTTCCATTCCTCAGAGTAAAGAACTATGTATCCCAGCATATTCTGGGGCAGCAGGCCCCCAAGCGACATCATTGGAAGGCAAAGCTAAGCAGGCAGACCTGCTTCGGGCCAAATTTTGGACCTGGGCCAGAGTTTGACACATATAATCTAGATGTGACTATTATCTCAAGTGTGTACCATAAAGCCATAATGTAATGATTCAGGCCCAACAAGTGAAACAGTAACCTGACAAGCATGCAGCTAGTAAAGTCATGCTTGCCTGTTCAAGCTCATTGACTCATTAGTGTCAGGATGACATTGTAGAAGCCTAATGCTTCTAATAGCCCAATTGCCATACACAGGCCGGCCGACTGTACAATCGGTCTTAGATTTAACTGTGTTAATCGCCATTCTAACATCAATCGATTGTACCACTACAAAGTGTAATTGATTTAAAGGTGAATGATTCCTTGATCTGGTTAGGTGTGCAAGCTCCATAGTACATGGATCACATACAAAAGGATCGAAATTCCTAGAAAACCCATCAGATACTTGTATGATCGACTGAAGTTTACCAACATGCCAGACCACTTCTCGATCAATTTTATGTTCCATTTAGATCACTTTTGAGTGAAGTCAATCAACAAAAATATTGAATCCTGTAGGGCCACTTTTAACCGAGTCAACAGTGGCTTTCTATCGTCTCAGGTTCACTTTAAGAATGAAAGCCTTATTGCACTCAGCACATCATCTGTATGACACGCGAACGAGCTGTGAACACAAGATCTCACCCTTCCTGTGACATTACCAAGATTATAATCAGCAGAATACAGTCCTGCCCTTTGTCCCAGCAATAACATGCTGCAATTTATACAGGAAGTGTGGGGACCAATATGCGTCAATACTGTGTCACTGTTAAATTTCACTTGGCGATAGAGGTTCATTCCATGATACCCCCCTAAGAACATGTTTGAGTTTTTTTTTCTTTTTTTGTCTTTTGTTCAAATAACAATAGCAAACTGGCTAACAGATATACAAAAAATGAGTATCAAACAAATTCTAGTCCATTTGAAAGAGGTTTCTTCAGGGACAACAATATCAGAGCTAGAAAAGCAGAAAGCATAACGGGTTGATACCGTGCAATTGATGGACCCTCGAGCGCAGCGTGATTATGTTAATTGAATGGAGACTCGATGTGCAGCACTTCTACACAATCGGTCCCCATCCAAAGTAATGACAATCATTAGAATTTGAACAGGGATTTACCAACATGTTGGTTCCCTGTTCGATTGAGGTTTCTTCAAAGAAAGGGTGGCCGCAAGCGTTTTGAACACAATCAATCACAGTGAACGCGCACGGCAATTAATTGAGCTTAAATCAATAAAAAAAGTCAAACAATCATCACAATTGTAAATGGTCGCTACCTGTTTAATTGATGACCTGCTGGAGCGCAGCGCTTTGGATGGGGAGCCTTGCTCCCATTGTCAATCCTCAGCCTAATATTGTGTTATATTTTATTATGTTATCCTTCAAGTGTTGTGTTGAACTTCTGCTAGTTAAACCCACGCATGGTTTGTTGTAACTGTTAAATAATTCTATCTTACTGAAATCATACAGATGTGCTCACTGGAGATGGACATTGTTTTCTGAATAAGTTGATATTTTTTCATTTTTGAAACTAAACCCATGCTAACAGTGATATGGTGGATGTCATTGCTCACTACTCCTTGTGAAATAACTGTCTGGCTGTTCCTGTGGCTTCATTGCTTTGAGTAACCGAATTAGAGGAAGCATATGTTAGACTTCACTATGGGCATATTTCCAGCACCCCAAGGCACCCTGTACAGCACCCAGCGAACCAAGAATACTAGGAACTCCGATACAGATACCAGGATACTTCAAGAGACTAGCTGTTCTAGTCACTGCCTGTTGCTCAACTGCTTCATCCTCTGACGCAGTCACTGTGATCTGTAGCATCACTAAACTATAATGTGTAGGAAATGGAGGCAATGTCACTATTGAAAGTTGTATCCATTAGCTGCATATCGGTGCACCCCATTGTCAAGTCCTACAGAGAAGATACGAAGGGCCCGCAATACACAGCAAAATGTGGTTTCATAACTTGTTTTTAGCTATAGGTGAATTCATGGAACATAGCACTACGAGGAAATGAAAAGTATCAATCAATCATCTGCCCATTGTAGCCCATGCAACTGGATAATCCTGGAAAATGAAGGCCACGGGACCTATTGCAGCATTGCACAACTATGCAGGCTTGCTGGCGGAACATACCATTTAAAAAAAAATATATCTTATTTGCAAAATCAGATAGGAGCCTATTGTTTGAAGAAAGTGGTTAGTTACGCAAGGCTACTAGTGCTAATGCAGCCCATCAAATACTGCCAGCAAAGATAAACACCAGGCACAAAGGTCCATTGTCACCTTGTACACTGTAAGGTCCCTTCAAACCATAAATGCAATGACCGGGAAGCCCATTCAATGCATCCGAAACAAAAAAATAGATAATTTATGATTCGACAAAGAGCACATGTATCTGTATGTTGTGTGGGGGCTATAAAATAAGTAGGGTACAGGGTACCCTAAATATCAATTTCTCATGTAGTTCACCTAATTTCAAGACATAAACACATTAAAAGTGACTTATGTGACAGATTACAAACGGACTTTACATTCGGCATGCTAAAATAATCACACACTAGAAGGACCAGAATCCGCCAAGTTTTGGGGAGAGTACAGCCTTCCATGGCGTCTTTTCACGTATCTCTATGAAAGATCATAATAAAAATATTCTTATGTTGTCCATTCTGTGTCCATTGTACACCTTGTTTCTACGTATGTTTCCCTCCCAACATAAATACACACAAAGGATTAGTCATAGTTGCCTTAAGGGTAGCTATACACGATTACACAATTTTTCGAACGTCTGACTGACAAATTTGGTGCGCCAAACAGCCAGATCAACCAGGATGCTCCTTCATGTCAGATCGTATGGTGATCCGACATGTTGGTAAATTCCCGGGCGATTCCATTACTTTGAATGGGTACGCCACACAAAGGGTGCCCACCAATTCTCTGAGCGACCGACTGCAGTGTGAGGGCATCATCATGCTGCAGTTGGCCCCTTTATCTATCGTGGGAGAATCACCGCATGTATGGCTACCTTCAGGAAATCTGTGCCTCCAGATGGTGGAGGTATTAATACAGATGTGACAGGTAGCATTTTGATGAATGACTCCACAAGTAGACATGCCACTTTCTCTTTCTGTGCCCCTTTCCAAAATCCCCAATATTTATATGGGCAATATTTACTGGCAAGAAAGTCTGGGTGTTTTGCTCACAGCAAGTCTGTGTGTTTTGCTCACAGCATGCTTTTTTCAATTTAGATTCTACTCCCTCCTTTCTTCCTCCCTTCATATCCCTGGCGTCATAAAGGATGTCGGGCATGTGCAGACCTGGAAAGATCGTGGACGCCAGGGGCTCCCTCTGGACAAGTGAGTATGCCAGAGGTTATTTAGAGGGGAGTACTGTTAGTAAACAAACTCACCCTGAAATAACTCAGGCTAACCACTCAGGAGGTGAAAGAAAATGTACAGGTTTCAATATGATTAAACACATACCCAACCTCACCCACCCCTGGCTAATCCATGAACCCCAGTCATGGGCAAAGTATGGTCTGCGGGTCATGTTTGGCTTGTTTAGCTTTTTTTTTAATCATTAGTTTAGCTTTTTAATCTGACCCACACTGCTTTCCTATGCTTGTTCCTCTAATGACTAAAGCAGCCCATACACGGGTCAGATTTTCAATCAATCAACTTAAAACAATCAATTTTTAAGTCTGTATAAAATTGTATGTCGATTGTATCATGCCCCATATGTAGTACAAGATTTTTGATAAATTTTTGACCGATTTTTTTTTCACTCGACATAATAATCGATCCAAAATAGTCCGATTGAAATTTCAATCAGAAGTGAGGTAGAATAGGTAAAAAAAAAAAAAAAAAAAAAAAAAAAATCGATCAAAAATTGGTTGACCACACTTACCGAACCAATTTTTAATCGACCGATCAAAATTTACCATCCAGTCCGATCAAAAAACGACTGAATTTTCACTCAATTTTGATCGGATTAAGTTGATTTAACCAGGTGGGCAAAACTCAATTCTCAATCAATCGATTAAAAAATTGATCGTTTTAAGTCGATTGATTGAAAATCTGACCCGTGTATGGGCTGCTTAAAGCCCCCTATACACGCCTAGATTTTTGGGCTGACCGATCGCGAGCTTGCCGCAGAGGCATGATGATGTAAACGAGTGAAGGGCAGCACAGCACAGGGGAGCCAAGGTGACCAGGGCGGGGTGACATAGGGGCGACAAATATGATGAGGAGCTGGTAAGCTTGTTTATCTGCTGCAATACCAATGTATGACTATGCAATGCATTCACACCATATGCACTGCGATGTAAACCAGCAACGGGCATGTTAGCATTAACACCAATGTGTGCTTTGTGCAGTACACACTGCATGCATAAGCACTTCCCATACATAATTGGGAAACACTCGCACTGCGCATAAAAAATGTGTGCAGTAGTGCATTGGGTCATGTACCCCAGTAGCCTAAAGGCCCCCAGGAATCGAATGCTGCACACGCGATCGATCCTGCTTGAACGAAATGTTGGTTGGGGCCCTCGATCCGCATGCAAAATATTGGCCAGGGATCGATCACTGAAAGTGGTGTGCATCGATTCTCCAAACGATCATCAATCCCATGGGAATCAATGCGTGCATAGCTACCTTAAGAACCCTGTCTACCTTCAGAAATGCATAATGCATTCAGCTTATAGTGTGAAAGAGCCCGAAGGCTGCCAAACGTGTCAAAAATGCATTAAACGTGTCCCTTAACATTTTGCGTTATCTGTATTTTAGTCCAGCCCTCTATTAAAATTTAGAACCCATTGTGATGAGTCAAAAAGTTTTGCCACCCCTAATCTAGCATGTTTCTAGATAGAGAAGCCAGTTTTTCTATTCTACAATTATTAAAACAAAAAATATACTTTTGTTGTTGGGTCAAGCTGATTTATTAATCCCCCCATCATCTCTTTACATAGCTATGGAGCTACATTTAAAACAAAGACCTAGAAAGGACAGTCACAGTGCAGCACTACTACACTGTTTGGTAGCACCAGCGATACATGGCAAACATAGCCAAACCAGAAGGAGGAAACAGATTTGTATTTGACATTTGCATATCATACAGAGATTTACATAAAGTTAATCACATCTGAATGCATATAAAAGTATTCCCTAGGACGTGTATACACCCCGGCTATCCATTTACAGCAAACATATTATTCTGGAAGAATAGCTTTATCCACATGAGAAGGGTAAGCCAGCTGAGAGAAAAGACAAGATGACATTGTTCTCAAATCTAATAAAGAAACAGATCCCTGGGCAGAGAAAGGCCAGTTCACCCATCTGCATTTTTGTTTAAGTATTGAGATCTCATACCCACACCACCCCCCTCTAAGCACAGTGAAATGTTCTATAGATGATGGATTTCTTCTTGTGGGGCCAGGAATTATCAGTGGGAAAAGGGCAAAAATACAGCTGAGGAGCTAGACCAGCACAGAGAACATAGCTTGACATGCATGGTTGGAGATGACTGCTATAGAATTGAATATATGGAGATTTATTTTCCTAGCTAGTTCAGTGGCAAATCACTTAAAACTTAAAAACAGTATTTATAAATAGAAATAATAAGTATTGAAGATACTGGATTTTTCTGTGCCCTTCCCTGCAGTTGTGTATACGACACAGTAATTAACTTAATTGGCATGGTGTCTTAACTTAATTAACCCATTACACCTTACATGGAGAATCATAGATAGTTAACCAGGAAAATATGAAGGTGGAACTGGCATCGCGGAATCGCAATACAACATCCACAGGGCAATGGTGACAGTCTCAATCTTTCCTTGTATTTATACAGGTCCCCTTTAATGTTAATGCAGAGAATGTATCTCTGGTCTATGCCCACCACGCAGGCTACATGACCATTGTCTGAAATACACTGAAGATCCTGGAGGGGTTTGTAAACTCAGTTTATTTCCTATGTGACAAGTATGGGTTTATACATTTATAAGCAAACTGAAACATTACAATTATGATGTGGCTATTCTTCTTGGGACCATCTCCTACAGAACCAAAATAACTTTCAGAGTAAATATTAGCTATATGGAAAGCATCCCTTCCTCTATTTGTAGAAGCAGTGGTCCCTCTGCAGAAGTCCATTACACTAAAGCAGGGAACACACAGCTCGATATAGGAGCCATTCAAGGTTCCCTGCAGCAGCACGATGATGCCATTGCACTGCTGCCCAATATCAGAAGAGCTGGAGACACAGCACTGCTGTGTCTACAGCCTAGCCGATGCTTTGCATGGAGACCCCAGGTTCTCCAAGCAATGGACATCAACTGTGGTCTACAGTCATGTCCGATATCCCTGTTTCCGAGCAGAATTGATTGGTCCTGCTCGAAAACAGGGATGGCCGCATTAGATATGGGCCAGATAGATGGCCGTGAGCATGCACGGTCTATACGTGTATTCCATGCCACATACAATTACCATGCAATTTCTGTACAACCAACTTTTCTTCTACCAAAACCATGTAATATGAGGACCTTTCTACACCTTCCAATCACTGTGTATTCTATCAGGGAGGTCACTATACTACATAGTTGTTGGTAGGTCTGATGGAAATTGTATGGAGAAATCTAAAAAGTGTATGGGGGGCTTTAGTTTTATATCAGAATGGAATGGGCCTGTTCTGCGAGACCACTGCTTCCATACAAAGAGCAAGGGCTCTTTCTTAAAGAATGCTGGTAGGGTTCAGATCTTTCCTCACAAGCTATTGCTTTCAAAATATATTTAGCTAATATTTTACATACTAATGCACCTGGAATGTGTTTAAGGTTCAGTTGGCCTTTAATATGTTGTCTTTAGCCATTTATTAAATATATGTCGTAGAGAGTGGGGAATGGTAATGTTACTGCCAATAGAGGATCTGTTTGAGTTTCTTTCTCTTCCTTTCTTGGTAAATTGTACCCAGTACAGGAAGTGAGAGAAAATCTCTTTAACAGCAACACAGCTGGAAGTAAATAGAAAATGATAAAACATCTTCCAGCTTTATATTGTCTGTTGGAGGTTCTCCTTCACTTTTTGTCCGGTAAAAGTTTGTCCCCAGAAAGCCTGGATGGCAGGAATACACCCCCCCCCCCCCCCCCCAAAAAAAAAGTTTTGGGTTGTAAACACATTTAAACAATAGGTCCAGTGACATATTTTATATATAAACATAAAACTGAATAATTTGTTACTATGGGTTACTGCCATTAGAATAGAAAATATGGATGTTTTATCAGAGACAAGATTCCCCCATGTCCCTATGGGCCAGATACCTGTTTTGGGATAAATGAAGCCATTTCTGGCAGTGAAAGGGTGTCAGGACACCTCTTGCCCTGTGTGTCACCGTCACGCACCTCAATGACGTCTTTGCACGCACACGCCTAATCTATGTCCTGGAAACTCTACCATGCTTTAACTGTCACAGAAGCCAGTGTTAACTCCTGCCATGCCAGGAGCACCTTAATCAGATCCAAAGACTATAGATAACAACCAGAGATCTATACTTCCTGTGTACATGTAGCAACTGCTTGACATATCTCATTTTACACACTAGCGGAAACACTTACTAAAATAGTGAATAGCTGGCGGTTATAAATGGCCTTACTCACATAAAATTCAATATTCAGAGACCTAGTATGTGGGACTAACCGGCCTTTAAAATGCCAATGTTAGCAGCATGTCACAATCGCACACAAAGATCTTATGTGTATAAAGTTTGAGCAGATTGTGTGTGTTGTTAGGTGCAAGGATTATAACAAAGCGCAGTGTATATGACAACACAACGCTAAACGCTGTTCCCATCAGCCTGCTATATACACAATGTCCCTCTGTCTGCTATAAACTGTAATCTGCGGTAAACAGCTTGCTCCAAAGTCCAACAGGCAGACACTTCCATTATTAGTAACACACCGCACCTTGCACAAGACGGTGACAGCAATCTGACACCCCTACACACCAGCTGATCAGCAGATCCAAGACACATCATGCCTGGCTGGGACATGTAGTTCCACCGCCATAGTTACAAAGACATAATTAACACTGGTAAAGTCATTATGACATATAGGAGGATGTATAGCAGGCAACCCGAGACTGGAAATATCAGTCTCTGACTAAAGCTGGCCATACACCTTTAGATTTCTCTGTCAGATTTCCTTTAGATCTCCTTTTGTTTTACCAAAACCATGTAATATGAGGGATTTTCTAAACAATCAAGTCTACCTGTGTTCAATCGCAGAGGACCCTATACTACATAGTTGTTGGTAGATCTTAAGGATATCTGACAGAAAGATCTAAAGGTGTATGGCCAGCTTAACTCGGGAGACCGTAAATTGTTCGATCCACGACCAATGGTCCATTGTGACAATCTGAGGTCGTACTATGTGTCTAGGGGTTATTATCAGAGATCCTAAATATGTGCGATCTCTTCTAGAGTAAAGTGTCTGCTAAATCACAACACAACAGAACTTATCTTTACATTCGAGTACAGGCATGCGTCTGCCTGTCTGTCAGTGTTGGGGAAACATCTGTCCTAAATTTTCCAGGAAAGCTATGCTGGAATTCCTTTCATTAAAGTTGCAAGATGTATCATAAGCAATGAATTGTAGAGAGATCGGACAACCTCCATTAGCCCCGATCCCCATTTCTTGCGTTATCTAGCGTAGTCAGATGAATTTGCACCTTCTTTGACAACACTTTGACTTTGTTATGAAGCTGTAATGTGGAGTTTATTCCAAATAGAGGCTTGCAGTACATATATGTTGTTTACAAACACAGCATATTATACAACACACTAGGAAAGAGTTTTGTAAACAAGGTCCCAGGGGTCTCTCCCTGCCCCCCATCCCCTGGCAGCACTCACCGGCCTCCTGTCCATGGCTGTCTCTGTCACAGCAGCTCCCTCACAGTCTCAGCAGCAGTCTGTGCTGTGGGAGTTATGAAACTAGCCCTTCCTGTTCTCATGTTTTCAGCCCTGTGTTCTCCTCCCTTCTCAGTATGAGGGAGGAGTGCCACTCACCTTCCTCCAGGTACCTGACAACACAGGCCGGCGGCCCTGGAGGAATGCGGTCATACGCCTTCACATAGTTTTAGATTTTTTTGTTCTCTGGTTGACATTTTGACTCTTCCTAAAGCAAGATGTTTACCTGCAGTTAGTGGTGGCAGTGAGGTAATTCTCAGAACATCTGAGAACACTTAAAGAGACATTGACTCTACAGAAAACCAAAAACAATCTACCTGTGGTTATGTAAGGGGTAACCAATGGAACTACAGAGCTCCGAGAGGGACGCAGACCACCATACCATAGCTGTGGAAGATAACAAAGACCCCATAGGCATCTGGAGAGGTAAGTATTCTCAGTCTTCTTTCCTAGCAGATAACTATGGAATTTATTGTCACAAAAGTGACTCTTCAAAACAGAGACAATTTGTATATTAATGCATTCATATCATATCATATAACGCAATATACACTTAGGCTATATTCCCACTAAGGCGAATAATTGCCTGGCTGGATTTTCAATCGCCTGCAGAATCACTGCCGATCGCCTACACTATATTGAATGGGCTTGTCCCCATTGATAAGATCACATGTTTTTTTTTCTGATCGCTCTCATAGACCTGAATGGACAATCGCCCGCCAGCCATAGAAAATCGTGAGCGCCAGGCGATTAATCGCCTAAGTGGGAACATAGCCTTACTTGTCCATCAGCATGGTTTGTTTACATGCCTTCTCTTACAAAAATACATATATTTTGTAGGTGGGACGGGTCAAATACATGGTTTTCCCATAACATGCAGGGGTTCCATTCTGTGGTTTGTTTGTCCTGTAAATAACTATAAGAGTAAGGCACCAAGAAATGATGTTTGAGGTTAGAAAGGGGTTAAGAATGGGTGTTTAAGCATCATTCACATGGACACCCAAAAAACGCGACATTAGATGTCCCCAAGTTGCTTTTCTGGCATTCGCATAATAGTGATAACATGAGGGCATTTCTGAATATCCAAGGAGTGCTAACACACTAGGTAAGGCAGGCACCTTCCAGGCTACTGCTGTTAGCAGTGGTGTGAATGGTGCCTCAGGGTATGTTACGCGATCAGCCGCAGACTCGATTTTAATCACGAGCGGCTGATCGCTTCCATTTAGTTGAATGGGCTTGTCCCCACTTAAACTAAGGGAGCCCGATCGTGGCCATAGACATGAATGGGCGCGGGTAAAAATTGCGTATAATTTTAACCACGCAAATAGAGAGGCCACTTCATGTCTGCAATCTCTGTGCCGCAAGCCTAATCGCGGGAGACCGCGATTAGACTCGCGGCTGACCGAGTAAGTGGGAACATACTCTTAAGGTGAGGAAAGATTTGGGGTGGTAGTAAGGTATGACACCAGGTAGCAAAGGGTTAAGCTCAGGCAGCAGGGGGATCAGACCTGGATACAATGGAGGTAAACGGCCAACCAACATTTGCAGATGATCAAACACTTACAGCTGTTGGAAAAATCAAGGTCCTAGAAAGGTAAGTATGTAAGGTAAGTATATATCCTCGTCTACAACAGGTAAATGGCAGACCTTGCACTTTCTTTGTAGGTTAATATCATTGACTGGCTATGGGAATGCCAGTTACCTGGCTGTCTGAAGGTTCGGGGGCCCTGATCAGGAATAAGCATACCGATTTCAGGCCTATTTTTGTTTCAGGTCAATGAATCAAAGTCATAACAGCAGATGATCATCATGGCAGCTTAGCAACTAGACTTTTCAGGTGGTAATTAATTGCCTTTTATTTTAACAACTGGTTTGTTTTATAAGCCACATAAGAATAAACCAGTTGCATGTTCTTTAAGGGCTTGTTTCCACTCTTGCGTTCCCGTGCAGTTGTAACCGCTCGGTTGAAATTGCAAGAATGCATGGCATAGTTTTGGCATGGCGACGCTATTTTTTTCCAAACGCGCCCCAAATCCGCATCCGCGTCTGCTATGCCATGCGTTTTTGCGCGTTTTCACACGTTTTGAAATGCATCCAATGGTTTCCTATAGATGCGATTTTGGGATGCGGATGCGGTTGGGACGCAGGTGCGTTTCAAAACGCTGCAGGCAGCGTTCACAACCGCACCCTAAACCGCATCCGAACGCGCACAAACGCACCAGTGGAAACTATATTGACGTTTCCAATGGATGCAGTTGTTTGTGCTTGCGGCCACGCGGTTACAAACGTGCGCGGAAAGGCGAACAATCGCACAAGTGGAAACAAGCCCTAAATATTAAGTGCCCCCCTAGCAGGGTTTGTTTTTTAACTGGCACACAGATATACCGTACAATGACATATTCTTCAATTGTGAATGTTAATATCAATAAAATGTAGGGATACCATCACAGTCCTACTTAACAATGCTTGTTTCCTGCTATTCTGAACCCATGGACCTCAATATTTTATAAGTCACCAGGTAGACAAATCTAGAAAGTCATTGAGCCTGAACTCACTATATACTACGTTAAAGCTAGGCATACACGGTTCGATTTTAGCACAATTGATTTTAGATCTTAATCTTTTCATCGGACACCGATCGTAATCAAATCCAAAGTAGTACCACATGGAAGGTTCCATCGTAATACAATAATAATATGACCAAAATCGATGATTTTAGTTTTAATCAAAAACACAGAAAAGAGTTATATGTAAATGTGTTCATTGAATACAAACGACCCGACCAACAAACAAAATGCTCGTTGTACAATGGACAAAAATTTTCCAACATGTACGATCACTTTCCGATCAATGTTTTAATCGGTATAGAACAATTTTCGCCGATTGAACCATGTGTGCAGTATATGATTTAAGTTAGATGGATTTAAACTTTTAATAGTTTTAGGTCGATCGAATCCTAAAATCCAACCGTGTATGCCTAGCTTAAGGGGTTGGTATGAAAATGACGTAAGAGAAGAACTAAAGAAGATTGATTATGGTAAGGTGAATATGTTGTTAACTTAAAAAAAGAAAAATGTGGATAGAGTAGGTAAGGGTTAATCCATTGTAACATTTGCTGTAAGTGCTCACTGCCACTATCCCTGAAGGAAGTTAAAGAAATGATCCCAAACTGAGGTGGTTTCCCAGCATAGACAGAACTGGTGTACTCACTGGAAGATTTCCTCATACCTCCCGACTGGGACAACGCAGAAAGGGATATTTTTGAAAAGGCGATTTTTTTTT
Source organism: Ptychadena robeensis (assembly GCA_036250615.1). NCBI lineage: Eukaryota > Metazoa > Chordata > Amphibia > Anura > Ptychadenidae > Ptychadena > Ptychadena robeensis. Next base: position 113,837,563 of record CM070034.1, read on the forward strand.
TTTTGCTAACATATCTCCAAAACAGAGATGGGCCCATTCAGTCAGCTTGGATTTTACTAGTTCAAGTGTTCTGATGATCTGATCAGCTTCAGTGATAAAATCCTGTCCTTCTGCCTTCCTGTCTGAAACTTAACTATAACCCACTGCTTCTTGGTGCTTAACCTATTTTTATTCCAATAAAATGTATTAGAGGTTTTATAGTAACAATACAAATACATCTGAATGTACATCAGCAAAATCACATAAATTCACACATCACAGAAACATCAAAAACACTTTGTGCTTAACCTTAATCCCCTACGACCTATTTTCTAACCCAGTGGTCTCCAAACTCTTCTTGCAGGGCCCCCCTTCTCTATTTATGGATATTTTTGAGTGCCCCCTCCCCATTCAAACACAGGTTAAGAATGAGGGCCAGCACCCCCCTAGAATGCCTTTGTGCACCCTGTCCCCCAGTTTGGGAACCACTGGTCTAACCCAAAAAAACATTATTGTCATTGCATCACAAATACACCCCAAATCATTCTAAATTTAAAAAGGTCTTTATTGTACATGCAGGACCATATTTAAAAAAATTTCAATAAATAACACAATAAAAATCACAAAAACATAGAGGGTCCTACCACAAAGATAATTGTTGTAGTATGTGGTAGCGGCTTGCACTTCTTACACATTTCACCATATGCTGGCTTCCTCAGAGAAAACGTGTGCTGTCAATATGGTCATGGATATCTTTCCAAGTAGGTCAAGGAAAAGACCTCTAATATATCAGAATCTAAAAATCAACTACCAGACTGGTAGCCGGTGAAACAGACAGAGTACCGGACCAGGGTGCGCCATCTTCAAGAGGACCCCAGCCGTGGCCGCCACTAACTTGCCACCCCATGCTAAACATTGACCACCCCTTTATATGCATTCCTACATTTACCCACCTACCTAGTACGCTGACATAACCTCAAGCTTACCAACTCTCCAGAAAACTGCCCCACTTTTCAGTGTAGGACAGGTAGGCTAATAGCTGTCAGCAGCTGATTTGACTGGTGACCACATCTGATATCTGGGACCCGGTGACCCCTCTCTTTTTGATTTGAGGATATATGCGTTGCTCCCCTTTGCCATGAGGGGCGGACACGCTAACACGGATAGACCAAATGCAGGCGTGATAATGTGTGTGTGTGTTCAGGATCATACCTGTCAACCCTCCCATTTTTGCCAGGAAAGTCATGTTTTTTTATGTGGCTATCCCGTCCAAATCCCGATTTCAAGAAATCGCTGATTTTTCCTGTATTCTTGAAATCACGCTAATTTAGCAGGGAGAGGGTGTTACTCTTCCTGCTAATGTCCCACCCCGCACATTATCAGTGAGTGGGACAATAGCAGGGAAAGAAACTTCTCCCTGACGTCACTTCCGGTACTTGGAACGCGGGAGAACCACGAATCGCATACCGGAAGTGATGCCAATGATGTCACTTGCTGTATGTCCCCCATTTTTTTTTAAGTTGACAGCTATGTCTCCTGCACAGCGGCAAGGTGAAGGGGGCGGAGCCAGCACTCCTCACTTGGAAGCTGTGTGAGTGAAGCTGCTTCTCCCTAGCTTGCAGTGTGTTGGGATTCACATGTGCTGGAAGCTGGGGAGAATGGCCCCCAGGGTCCCCATTGAACAGGAATCAATGTACCCATGTAGTGCACATTGATTTCCATTCAATTGATCCCCGATCAATCACAGTGTGGTGACGTCACCATGCTGTGATTAATCAGGGGTCGATTGCATGGAAATCTACTCATGTGTGCCTGGCTTAACTTTGACATCAATTGTACCAGCACACAGTGTGATCAGTTCAAAACAGATTGATTGCTTTCCTAAGCTGTGTGTACTTGCTCCTTAGAACCAACTGATACAAAATCCATTGGAATACCTAGACCAGTGTGGGCAAACTAAGGCCCAGGGGCCAGATGCAGCCCTTTACCTTTCATTACAATTCACATAATTTTTCCGAGTTCACATTATGCCTAGAGGTGACCAAACATTACCTTGGGGGCGATGCAGTGGCATGATCATGAAACTGTCTCTAGGAATTATCTTTGTAAATTTGAAAAGGAACCAATGTCCCTGTCACAGGTTGCCTACTACACATCACCACCATCATTAGTGATGCCGGTGATGTATGAAATTGGCACACCTGCAGGGCGGCCATTTCAGGATTTCGGTCCGGCCCCTTTATCAAATTTAGGACGCCAATGTGGCCCACGAGACAAAAACTTTGCCCACCCCTGCCCTAGACAATCCTTCAGATGCTTGACCTTTTAAGTGGAATCTTCCACTTGATCACAGCTTGATGCATTTTATGTTCAATTTACATCACCTTTGGCCAATTAATTCAGTTAAAAAGTTATCGATTTTAAAATGACATCAAAAATATTTTATAAAATCTATAAGATTCACCCTAATAAAGATAAAGGTCACAATAGAGCTTGGAAGAGAAAACAAGATACACAATATATACTGATTTACTGACTTCTATCATGGAAATACTTTCTATGGTACTGCGACCCTTTTCCTAGAGGTGGGAACTTTCGTCCACTCATCATAACCAGCAGACATGCAGGTTATTAGATATTGCGGCCACTAGTTGGCGCTACAAACACATCTGCTCTGTTACACAATGATCACTGTAGTGAATGTAATCGTGATACGCAATGCAAGTCGTGACACTGTCACCGCTCATTACAATCTCTACACAGGTTAACAGGTTTACTGCTTTGTTCATCGATCTCGATAAACACGGAAGAACCCAAAAGCAATCCACTACTATAGCCACTTTCCGTGCCGGCCACCAGGGGCGCTACACTCCATCTCTGCCAGCACGGCATGAGCTTCCCAAATAAACACCAATTGCACAATCGGCTATCTATTTGGTACCAGCCAGTACCGAATGTTAGACACGCCTCTCCTGAAACATTGACCAATCACTTATCAGCCAAAATCAGACTGACAATGAGGCTTGGAACGCAGCGGAAGCGCTGCGCCGCGGTGCGCATGCGTACAGAGGGGGACACGGTGGTGCCTTAGTGGCACTTTTTGGGAAGAGAAGTTCATAGGAGGTGGCGATGGAGAGAGCCCAGGGTACAGGTACACTGAGAGGGGGGACATGGCGGCCGGTAGGGTCACCTAGACAGGGGAGACATACTGCTCTGATATACCTGCACACTGCTACATTACACAGGGTGACACAGAGGGGAAGGTGCCACAGAGGAGTACATAAACCTCAATTATCTCATTATATAATGGAACGTGATGTTCTCCTAATTGTCATCACATATCTAAGAGAACATGTCATCTCTGTTATTAGCAGACAGGAAATGACCAATACCAGAAAGGTGCAATGAATGAGCAGAGAGATGAACATTCAGTACACCAGGAGGGGTGCCTGGAGGGGAACCAGGATTATGAGGGTTATAGTAGTGGGGTGTTTTATATGGTATGGAGGTTGTCAGGTATGTAGGTTGGCAGAGAGAGGGGCATTATATGAAAAATGTCAGAAAATAGTGTGTTATATGGAGGTTGTCAGGGAGCATCATGTTATATGGGGGTTGGCAGGAAGTATCATGTTATATGGAGGTTGGCAGAAAGAGGGGCATTATGTAGATGTTGTCAGTAAATATGGTGTTATATGGAGGTTGCCCGTAAATATGGTGTTATATGGAGGTTGGCAGGAAGTATCATGTTATATGGAGGTTGGCAGAGAGAGGGGCATTATGTAGATGCTGTCAGTAAATATGGTGTTATATGGAGGTTGTCCGTAAATATGGTGTTATATGGAGGTTGTCAGGGAGCATCATGTTATATGGAGGTTGGCAGAGAGAGGGGCATTATGTAGATGCTGTAAGTAAATATGGTGTTATATGGAGGTTGGCAGAGAGGAGGTCATTATATGGATGTTGTCAGAAATTATTAGGTTGGCAGAGAGAAGGGCAATATAGGCATGGTGTCGGTAAGTATTGTGTTATATGGAGATTGGCACAGTGGAGGAATTAAATGGATGCTGTCAGTAGGTATCGTGTTATATTACGGTTGGCAAAGAGCGGGGGGTTATATAGAGACTGCCAGGGATCAGGTGCAATTTAAAGAAGCAGAATCCTGTTGTGTGCAGACTGGCAGAGAGGAGTACATTACATTGAGGCTGTCAGAGAACATTGTAGTATATTGAGACTTCCAGAGGTTTACAGGTAGGGTGTGTAATATAAGGACTGGTAGGGAGGGGTGTTTTATATGGGGACTGGCATGGAAGGATGTTTTATATGGGGACTGGCAGGGAAGGGTGTTTTTTTTATATGGATAGTGGCAAATTGACAGATTATCAGGTAGGTGTGTTCTATATCGAGACTGGCGTGGAGGGTTGTGTTATATGGTGACTGGACTGTCCTTAAGAGGGAAGATATTGTGGGGACTGGCAGGAAGGTGTGTGGTATATGGAGATTGGCAGGGAGGGCGTATTATGTGAAATGTATCCATATTATTGGATCCTCTGCATTTATAGCCGTGTATGAGATCATTATCCCCGTTGCTGGTATCCGGATAGAGACCACTGCCACGTTCTAGTCTTGTGGTTAGCTGCTTGGCAGGGCAGTGGAGATGTTTAGACTGACTATCTCGGCTGCTGTACTACTGCACACGCGCTGGAACATCAGCATCTGGGGTGTGTGCTGCTCCCTGACCTAGCCATGTAGCCAAACATCTCATCACATTTATTACTAAATTGTGTATTCTTTTGTTCTCCTAGCCACCCTGAAATCAGAAGCCTCCCAAGTTAGGCGCCGCAAAAATCACAATGCGGGTTCATCACAGAGACCAGCAGCGCGGCCACGCCAGGAACATGGAAGCTTCATGAAGAGGGTATTTGGCTTTGAGTGGTCAGATCTGTCCAGCTGGCAGCGATTTGTCTGTCTCATGAACAGACCAACAGACCCGGCTGGTCTTGGAGTCTTCCGCTTCCTCTTTGGTGAGTTTTCTTCTACACTCCATTTAGAAACAAACAGCATTTTATATCTAATCTGTACATATGTATTTATGTGCCTGAACTGAAGTTTATGTGCATGACCAGCTTTAAGGTTGTGTTCCATTCCCAAACGATTGATCAGCGTGCACGTTCAGAATCAAAAACTGCCCATCTTGAGAGTTCGATCCCATTTGAATGAAATGTTCATCAAACATTTTGGTGAATCTCTGTTTGTTCGCCATTGCTTTGGATGGGGATCCTTGATCCTTTCCAAAGTATGGGCTTAAGTCTTTTTGAATTTGCTATCTGTATTAAAAGCATTGCTGAATATAGTCTATGAAAACACAGCCAAAGCATATTCTCTGTAGGAGGACACTCTGGGTTCTCCCAGTATTGTACTGCTGAGTTTTTGTGTTATTTAGGGTTAAAGTAGTAAGTAAGTGATATAAGCACATTATAATATGACTCTATACAGCTATACGCTCAATTAAATCTTTGGTGAAGGAATATTAATGATCATTTCAGTGACTGTCAAATTATCGGACAATTGACAGAAAACACGTTTGTGGATGCAACGGGGACTGAAACCTACAGGGGTTGTTAGCTGTCCATTTAACATTTAACTGATATTTCTAAACAACATCTTCATTTGAGACTATGGCAAACTATTGTCTCGGGTAATAAAACTCCAAAATGTGTGCAAGGCTTTACTTGTGTATTTTCTTTTATTATTAGGAAAATTGTCTGCACACAGGATCAAGGGTCATCCTCCTTCCTGGTGGGGGAGTATTGACTGGACTGTGCAATGATAACATGACCTTCCGTTTGCTAAGTGTACACAGTAACTGGGGGTGGGTACCCGACATCACAGTGTGAACGTTTTGTCTGCCTTCACCCTGCAGAAGAGACACGTCAGTCCCAAATAACTGAGGGGGACATATTAGACTGCCTTATGTATTCATTCATACCAGAGGCATTTAGCCTTATAGGGATGTCTTCTAATTTTTCTGTCATTCTCATCCTCTGGTTTTGTTGGTTTGATGCATGTATCTGCCAACATCCATGATCTTCAACCTTTTTACTTTGGTTATTACTACTGCAAAATTAGCTACTGAAATATGCACATACTTGGCTCTTTGTGCATGGCAGGTATAAACCGTGTTTCCCTGAAAATAATACAGTGTCTTATAAAAATTTTTGCTCCCAAAGATGCCCTACGTCTTATTTTCGGGGCATGTCTTATTTTTCATGAAGAAGAATACAGCACTGGGGTATCACTTAAAATCACACAGGGGGGATCATTAAC
>CM070034.1:113847690-113873966 GCA_036250615.1 Ptychadena robeensis
GCTGCGTAATATGCTGGAGCTATATAAATAAATGATAATAATAATACTTTTTAGGGAACCCCCACACAGCACTCACTCATCTTATTGAAATACATCTTTGAGAGGGGTAATTACTCCTTATTCTTAGTATACTGGAAAATAAATGCTTTGAATTGCTTTTTTGTATTCAATATAGCAAATCTTATTATTTTTAGTATTTTTCATCACATAGGTCTATCGATGGCTTATTCAGTTCTCGCAAACGCAATGCACATGTCCCGCTTTGGAATTACACTATACTCAGAACTCAGGTAATTTCTTTTTTCATTTTTTAGCATTGTATAATATTATAAACAGAGCATCATTTTGATTTTTCACATTTTAAAATCATTGGAAAAAAATGAAATATATAATTTCAGCTGAGGGTTTGCCAAATTCCTTGTAGGAAACCTCTTAGGGTCCCCATACACCTTCTAGATTTCCTTTAGATCCTCTTTTGTTTTATCAAAACCATGTAATATGAGGGAATTTCTTAACAATCATGTTTACCTGTGTTCAATGGCAGAGGACCCGGCACTACAAAGTTTTGGTAGATCTAAAGGTTATCTGACAGAGAGATCTAAAGGTGTATGGCCAGCTTTAGTATTACTCCAAATATACAGTGTGGACAACAGAGCACTTTGACAGGCCTTCCTCTATAGCAGTGGTGGGCAACTGAGTTGAAATGGAGGGCCACAAGTGCGGCCCTCTGCATCACTTAAGGGCCACACATAACTTTTTCAATACCTACTGAGTTGTAGAAGTGTTTTTTGATGTGGCACTGACAGCAGTTCCTATGCCCAATGCATGAACAGTAAGATTTTGGGGGCCACAAATGGAGGGCCGCAGGTTGGGCACCTAGGCTCTATAGGCTCCTGCTATGAGCAGAGGGATTTATAAGAAACATAAGAACACAGATCTTTATCAAATTATTTTGTGTGTGAGGGTGTATGATGAATATATACTGTATAAGAGTACTGTGAAGAGACTTGCACTGCTTACAGTGGGAGAAAGGGCTCACTTTAGCCCTCCTCCTTAGTAAATACTGGTACATAGCATTTTCAAGCAGATAGGAGGCACTCCTCTCCACTTAAACATGCTGTATACTGGCATATACTCAAAAGGAGGGGCAGTGCTGAGAGCCAGAGCCGATTTCTGTTACTCTATATAAGTCTGCTCCTTTAAGCACTGTCCCACCACCAGTATACTGGTATATTCTCTCTATAGGGTGCACACACTGTTTGTGTCTTATAGGGCGAGAAATGTGCTATAAATAAAATTATTTATCTATTTATATTCTATTGTTTAACCAGTGAAAGTAAACAGTTTTTATATATTTTATATATATTACAATCTTTATTTGTGTACCATATTGTAGATCTTCATAGTGTACTTTATTGCTGGCATCAAGAAGCTGGATGCAGACTGGGTAGAAGGGTACTCCATGGGCACGCTGTCACGTCATTGGCTCTTCGACCCATTCAAGTAAGATTGCGTAAATACACAACAAACAATGTATTTGTTTTTATATTCTGGAAAGCTTTGTGAATGAGATATATGAGGGTCCAACTGCATCCTCAGATATCTGTATTCCATATTGGACGATGGATACTAGAAACAGATATTTTTACTAGACATTGAGCATTTGAAATAATCTCAGTTTTCATGATTGGCTATTCTAATATTGCCTTACCTTTCAAAAATCTGTATTTTCTTCCTTTTACAGCTGATGGTCCAAGTTGGGAATTACTATAACTGGCAATAGGTTACAATCGCATTATACAACCAATTGGAATGTTTATGTGTAGTCTGTGAAAGAAACTGTAGTATTTCATATGGCTGTACTCTCTCTGCATATGTAATATTTAGACTCTATATCAACTATATATTCTTCTATTTAACTCATCTGTGTCCACATTCAGTAGTATGGAGGGCTATCTGTGGCAGACATTATAGAGCTGGGCCACTAGGGGGCGTCTTATACTCATAATGGAAATACATCTTCCTGGCTGCGGCTCACACTTTTTATAATATGAATAATATAAATTTGGTGTAAGTGATTTATGATTTCATATCATATATTCATAATTTTTAACAGTAATGTTATCAGCAACACATGTGGATCATGGCAGGTGGGAGGGTCCAGCACAGTCCCAAACATCACAGCATCCTATCTGTGACTCTTAGGACTCCTCTTAAGAGTCCTAATCTCTTACACAAACCTTAATGATGTGTCTTAGAAGTGAGCGTTTCTAAGCAGACTGTCCGAGGTAATGCAGAGTATAGGTGAATGAAAGAATTAAAATCCAATATGATAGGGGTGGGCAATGGACAGTAAGACTTTAAAGGAAAAGGCTACGTGATGGTGGTAAGGAGTACCTGGCTGCAGCTACTAATGCTCACTATAAGAATCTTAGTTTCAATCTAGTAGAGAACCTGCACATCTGTGTAACAATAAAGGGAAGTTTTATATTTATGTATTATATTATTTTGTAGAAAGTAGAAATGCTTAGTTTTGGAATTGTAACTCAGATATATATTTTCATTCAGGTCCCAGATAAGGGGACTTCTTCTACAGCTAGAACTTAGGTAGTACATGTACCTCAAGTGGAAGACTTCTACCCCCCTTCTGGTTATTTGACAGCTATAAAAATTATGTTAGCCCTAAGGTTCTGTGTTGGTGACTACTGGCACCATTCCATGGAGTATAGCTAAGTAAACACAAACCTTGCTAGAGGGCTTGTCCTTCCATTAATAGAAATGATGATTTAGGAGAGCCAGTAGAGCAAGATAAATGGAAGTACACAAGGTGTGAACTGGTCTCATCAGTTTACAGATGCACAGGGGTTGGGTCATGGGTGGTCTTCCTATAATCAGCACATGCCTTCCATCTAGTGTTGTGGGTTTGAAGCATTCACTTCATAGCTCTAGTTGTAGTGAATGACCGCCTATGTTTGTATGGAGGGGCTTATTATAGCAATTAAGAATGGCAGATATCGGCGACACATCTTTTGATCGCAATGATATTTTTATTAGTCATAGCAGAACATGTTAAGAGTATTTGTAGCCCGTTATAATGGTTCTGTACTTGAGCAGCAGTAATGTGAACCTAAACTTACCATATTTTTCGGACTTTAAGATGCCCTTCTGCATCTTATGGTCCGAATGTGCGACCTGGACACAGGTGATCACAACTTGGCTCCCTGCCAGCTCTCCTGGCAGATGGGAGACCTGCACATAGCCGGATCTCCCAACTGAACTGTATTGGCTATATTTGCAGAGCCCTGCAGATATAACCAATGCAGTGCAGTACATGTTGGCAGTTTCCTCACACATACAGCGGAGAGGAGACAGGGAGACCAGAGTACAGATTCCCCCGCCAGATCCCCTTTCCTTCCCATGTGTAAGGAAGAGGAGATGCCTGAAATGTGCTCTCTAGTGACACCATTTTTGTGGCTGTAATTGGATTTTGCAGTGCTCCCATCTGTCTCATCTTTGAGTTACTGTTTGGTGAAGAAGTGTACTTTTTTGAAAGTTTTCTGATCTGCTATGTGGACCTTAAAACTTAAAATGGACTGTGATGAATTGCATAATTCTGTATCTACCCTGTATGATTTTAGGTTGTTTCTGTCTGAAGAGATGACGAGCCTTGTGGTGGTCCATTGGGGAGGTCTGATCTTAGATTTAACTGCAGGGTACCTTCTCTTCTTTGATGTCACACGCCCATTCGCCATGTTTTTTGTCAGTTATTTCCACTGTATGAACTCCCAGTTATTCAGTATTGGTAAGTAGACATGGTAGAAGACATTCATTGAGTATAAGGTTAAATGTTTATTTACTTGAAGTGTCTGATATAAGTTATCACTATAAGATTTGTTATAGTGTTACTTCTTCACATATTCTACAGATTTGTAAATAGTGTCTCATTTTTCTACATACTTTCTGGCTTCCACATATACATTGTATGAGAAAAGAAAGGTGCGTGGAAAGCATTCTAATTAAATATTTACTTAAAGTGGTTTTACACTCAAAATAAAAAAACAGACATACATTACACAGACACAATACTCACCTGTCAGCAGTTCAGATGCTGGGAAACTGCTACACAAAAAACCCCCACACTAAACTGTCTTCACTTGCTTGGAGTTCTCATGCTGGCATCTTGGCTCATGGCATCTGCACACTTCCGCCTACATTGACCCCCCCCCTCTCCTCCCCTCTCCACTCCACCTCCTGTGTCTTCTAGATCGGATCTGCAGACAGAGGAGGGGAGGGGTGTCTGAAGAGGGGTAATCGTCTGCTGATGATTTCCTGCCTGGGAGAGATCTCCCACACACCACTTCGGCTGCCTAGGCGAGACGTAAGGCAGTAGGAGGGGGAGCACTCCTAACAAGCTCCCCTACACCTGTTAGAAGATTTGTTTTGTACAATCAAGGATCTCAGCATTATCGGCTTAGTTGCAGCTGATAATGCTGAGTGACATCCCACGTGGTAGGTCCGCTTTAATATATAAGTCTTAATATGAACCCAAGCTGATAAATAATGGCAGCTGACATTAGTTTCAGTAGTTTCAGTCACAGACCAGAAACAGACTGAGCAGCAGCTAGCTGTACGTCTGTGATTCTGGGTCAATAGGTATCAGAGTATCAAGCAGGAAAGCAGTATTTTTAACACAAGGTCAACAATGACAGGTTATATATCTGTTTAGGTCCACTTCTATCTGCTCAGTCTACAAATCCATTTCAGTTGTGACATTAATACATACATGCACAGCATGCTGCTTACTGTGTGAGAATCAGATGTGTATTTGGATTAACTATTTTAAACATTCAAAAAGGGTTCAGAGACATTAAAATATAGCACAAGACCGAGATCTATAATTATGTAATATCATAAAAATCAGGGTAGTCGCACAGGGAATCGAGGAAAATTGCACAGTGCCCTAGAAATGTTTTTTTTTTATATTTATACCTTCCTGCACATGTAACCCTTTGTATATATTTCAGTTTCCTTTGGCCATAGTTTTGCTTTGACCTTGTGCTTAATTAATATCCTCTTCACAGGTATGTTCTCTTATACCATGCTGGCCACCAGCCCCCTCTTCTGTTATCCTGACTGGCCACGAAGACTTGTGTCCAAACTGCCCCGCTTCTTACACTGCATTCTACCCAACACAAAGCCACCGCAGAAAAGCCCAGAGTGTGTGTACCCTGGTCAGAAGGGAAAAGGATCTGCTCAGTATGGACTGCGACATAAACTAGGTGCCATCTTTACTGTCATCTATATACTAGAGCAGCTGTTCCTGCCATATTCTCATTTCATTACGCAGGTGAGAGGCTTATGTGACCCTATTCACCTTTCACTCAACTTTTTGGAATCACAGCCACAATATGAATTTTTATTATTGCTTTACGAACTAAAAAAGCCTCTACCACTTCATATGATATGGTCTGTCTTTCTCCTCAGGGTTACAATAACTGGACAAATGGCCTCTATGGTTATTCCTGGGATATGATGGTACACTCCCGCTCTCACCAGCATGTGAAAATTACTTATAAGGATGGTGTCACTGGAGAAATCGGATACCTTAATCCAGGGGTGAGTGACCAGCCTTGTACTAGGCTGCAATCATTAACTACATGGCTACATGACAGCGGTTCCATTTATTGTGTATTGTGCCCAGCATTCAATCCAGCTAAAGCCCAGGTGCCCAACCTGCGACCCAGGGGCCACATGCGGCCCTATGGGCGTTCTTTAACGGCCCCCTCGGTCCTCAACTGGTGGCCCCCAAAACCAAACTGTTATGGCATAGGGCATAGGAACTCACCTGTCTGCCAATCCCCCGCTGACAGAGGAGGAGAGGCTAGGAATAAAGTCCCTCACCTCTCTTCTTCTTCTCCTCTAGTGTTGGCCGGGGATCAGCAGAATGGTGAGTGCCTATGCTCCCACTATTCCACCAATGAACGGGGGGGTAATTTGTATAATACATAGTGCGGCAACCTAAAAATAGGGGGACATAACCTTTGAATCAAAGAATATTTCCCCTTATAGATATCATCATAGGCTTTGATGATATCTATGAGGCCCATAACCTTTGATGATGTATAGAAAACAAAATGTGCATTACCACACTACAGTGTTCCCTAATACTTGAACTATAATTTAAAACAAATTATGTTATTTAAATTAGAAAAATCTCTTTTCATTACAAAATGCTTATACAAGTCAGTATAGATTGAAAATATTATGTGCGGCCCATTAGCGATGCTGAGGGCCGCACTTGTGGCCCTCCGTATTAACTCAGTTGGCCACCAGTGAGCTAAAGAGTACCTGTTCGCCTCTACTACATTTGAACCAGGAATCCACTTTAAGCAAACATTTAAGTTATTTTTCTTTATGAATTTGCTATGTCTCCTTAATGATCCATTCACACTAGTTAACTGTGATAATGTAAAGTAGAACAGCAGTTACTATGACACAAGTGCAATTCCTGGTGTGTTAAAAACACAGAGAGGATGGATAGCATCATAAAACACGCTGGATACTGTTCATCCTTTCATGTGCTGATACAGTAGTCCATTACCGATAAAAAGCCACATTTTGCACTAAGCGTCACCCATACAAGTGCAAAACCGCATGCAGTTGTGCGTTCCTGGAAAAGCTGGGATAGTTTAAAAGGTTTTAGTATGGAAGCTTGTGTAGCTTTTGTTAATCCCAACAGTGCAGTACTGTACTGCACCTCAGCTGAAAGGGCCCTTAAAACTTTAAATTGGAGTCCGTCTGCTATACTTGTCTCTCTGCTATACTTTCTTTTCGGCACAAGGCCTCAGTGTTTGAACTTCATATCCATTTTACACAGAACTTTCAACTTCACTTACTCCCTCTTGTCACCTGCAAGAGCAACTTATCTGCCAAGGACAGTACACGGTTTAGGTATCACCTCTGTGATACCATAAAAATATTCATTTATATATATATATATATCATAAAGGAGATTAAGCTGCCCTAAAATGTTGTGATAATGCAACACTGTAAATTTCTTGCCTATAAAGAAGTAGAATGTGGAAACCTAAAAAAAACGTGTATAATATTGAAGGCAAATCAGACATACTGAAATTAATTATTATTATTATCATTTATTTATATAGCTACAGCATATTACACAGCAACGTACAATAAATTATAGTTGAGACACAATCACAAGATAACACACAGGTACAGGATATGACACAGGAGAAGTGGAGGACCCTGCCCGGTTGGGCTTACAATCTAATAGGTTGGGGAACATATTTTCCAAGGCATCTGAGTTACTGGCTGGTTCATGTTTATATAAACTTAGGTATGATTCTCCTTGTGGGTCCTTTCTACCTCTACCCTGGATTGGGAGTTAAGCTTGGCCACGTGCCACACCTTTATTTATAGAAACTTAACAAACTTCCTGTGGTAGGTCTTTCAGATAGCAGATTCATGGAAGAAGTTTCATTCCAAGAAGTGCATCTGGCTTTTAAAGGTCATGTCTGTCATTTCTGCAGTTTTAGGGATATCTCCACTACCTACTCCACAATGTTTGGGGTGAGCATTATCCCTGTTTCATTAAATTAGCTTTTTCTTTTTACAATTATTTGCAATCAATTATTCTTACACGAAGCAATAAAAAACCAAAGGCCCCTCACTTGAGCACTGGCAATTTCAGATCACTTTGATAGTGTTGTATATATTTTTTTTTTCTTCTATTTGTTATTCAAGACAAGATGATTTTTTCTTTCTTTTTTTCTTTTTTTATTACTGTTGCATTAAAAAACAGCAGTTGGAGCCATGCTATAACTGCTGTGTAGAGCATAGCTGATTGTTCACAGAGGGGGCTGCCAATAAGTTTGAGAGAACTCATGCCAACTGTGTTCAAGGCAAAACGAGTGTATAATGCAGATACAGTAGTGGGTGGATCAAATATTCATAGTTGCTGTTAATTTTTACTCAGTACGATCTTGTACATGCCTATCATTTGTATCTTGCATACAGATTGATTGATTGTACATGAGGTTAAAAAACTGTGGTCCCATTTATTCCCAGTGGTTCAAGCGATAGGCTAATTACAGTACTACTGAAGGTCCCTAGGGATACTTACATTACGTTTATGTCTCATATAGGTTAGTCGTGCTCTGTGCCAATTCTTTCTGTAATCCCATGGCTAAAAAAAAAATCCCTACATCTTGCTGCTACAATCAATATCCTAATTTCCTCTTCTCCAGATTTTACATATGAAATGAGTAGGACTTGACCATTCTGTTTTGTTTTTTTTAGGTGTTCACACAGACTCGGCGCTGGAAAGATCATGCTGATATGCTGAAGCAGTATGCCAGCTGCCTGCATGGCCTTTTGGGGGCATATAACGTCAGTGACCCTGAGATATACTTTGATGTGTGGGTGTCTATCAATGATCGTTTCCAGCAAAGGTGAGCATCTCCTTATAAGCCGCATGATGAGCTACAGGGTCTCTGTGATTTTCTACTTGACCATTATTGCCATTTCAGGAACATATAAATGAGTAAATTATGTTCCTTCTTGGTTACTGATGGCAACATGCATATTAAACTTAAGCTGGCCATACACTCCGAGATTAAAATTACGATTCATTAAAACAGACCAATGTATCCCGACGGTGGTAATCGGTTTGGAATATTCGGCAAAAAAGCTACCACATTGAAAATCCAATTTAGGATCGAATTTTTTTTTTTTTTTTTTACGAGAATGTCATCGAAATTAATCGCCCACTGCGATGTTTTTTTTTTTTGTAAAGGGGAAGCCTCGGCAGTAATTGGTCGGTAAACACTATGAAAACAGTATGAGGTTTCCCGATGTTCCCAGACCAATTAAAATTTTTCATCATGTCCAATTAATTACGACCGTAAAAATTACGATCGTATTTTATCGGTTGTACCATGTGGACATGTGCGGATTTCAGGCCGATAAAATGCTTTCATTGGTCGGTTTTAATGGATCGTAATTTTAATCTCAGAGTGTATGGCCAGCATTAGACAGCCATAACTGTGGCTAAAGGCAATGGTTATCTACTTATGTGATTAGTGGGAGTGATTGGCATCTGGCATAAACAAACCAGTGATGGCATCTTCTATACTATAGCTAGACACACACAGGTAAATTCCTGTGCAATCGACCCCCGATCAATCACAGCGTGGTGGGCGGACTCAGAGCTGACAGCTGGCTGTGTGAAGGCAGAGCCGGCTTTTCCTATACTTTACATGAAGATTCTTCTTCTTAATGTAAAGTATTGGTGATTGAACGGGGTTTTGCAACATGTTGGAACCAGTTCAATCGAGCTTCTTCGAGTGGGCTGTATTGATCCTTCTCGAAGTACAGCACACACAGGTAGGTTTGTAAGCAGATTAGAGTACAATCAATCACCGTGACCGCCCACGTTGATTGATTGTACTCTAATCTTTTTACAAATCTACCCATGTGTGCCTAGCTTAATACTTCCCAAAAATTCTCAAATTCTCAAATTGATGAAAATTACCTTTTATTTTATAGAATACATTAAATAAAACACTTTATCTTAACTTATATAAATATAAGGACTTGCTGTGGTTTGTACATCACAGATTATACTGGAAAAGGTGTCACAACGAGGAGAGGGCAGGATGACTGATGACATTGTGTTTTTTTATATAAGTGTTGATACACTGCCTGTGTTAATCATTTAGGAGCCACATTTAGTGATTTAGGATAAGGCTCCATTTGGTGGTTTGGGAGCGGGAGTGCACCGAACCACTTCCATTATGTTGCTTATTCACATTTTTTTTCTGTGTCCGCACTGTTGTGCAGCTAATCCACAGCTCACATGCGTGCCCGCGCCCCCGAGGTTTTGCTGTGGGTTTAAGTCTATTGACTGTCAATGGACAAAAAAAAAAACTGTTGGGAAACTGCAAGTAAACAGCGGGGAACATGGACAGAAAAACACAAGCTTTCTGCATGTATTTTTCTGTCCTCCGCAGTGGAGCCTTACCCTTATAGATAAAATAAAGTATTTTCATAAATTGGCCCAAACAAAAGTTAAAAAGCCTTTAGTTAAAGGAATGTAAGCCCAAGTTTAGCCCTTAACCTCCCTAGGGTTTGAGAAAACCCAGTTCGTTCGGGGTTTGTGTTTGTCATATCCGCTACTGGAACGGGAATCAGAAAAACTCACTATACCTCCAGAACTTTTCCGGGGCTGCACCATAGACCTCTATAAGAATGGAGGGGCAACGTCTGGGGCGTGGGGGAAGGGCAGGAAATTCAAGCACTCTGTACTGCTGCGATCACTCGTACAGCATAGTAGGGGCTGACTGCTAGGGAGGTTAAAGGGAGCTCATAGTGGCTCAGCATTATTATTTACTAGCTATAAAACATAACCAATGTACACTAATGAAAGGCAGGAGCACCCTCTACAGCGGATCATTGAATGGCTAAAAATAAGTTTGGCTTTTTCCCCACTCTGCTGGACAGATCTCCATGCTTCAACCTTCAACCGGCAGATTGGGAGTTAAGGAGGACGGGAAAGATGTATTCTGACAGCTTCCCCACCTCCAAGCCTGATAGCCCGTGGGCTGATCTTTCCTACGGCTCTGTGCATTCTGTCTGAGATGGGCAGCTTGAGCCCAACTCACATATAGTGCAGATGGAAGTGCCGTCTGTGGGCGTCACTCCTATATGCCACTTTATCTGACTTGGGCTTAAGCTGGTTAGCTCACAGACAGAAAGCACAGAGCTGCCATTGTGACTCCAGCTGTCACATACACAGGCAGCCAGATGGGAGAGCTGCCCTTTCTCCTCCCCTCTACACTCAAGAGACAGAAAATGAGGATAAATTAAAAATCTGCATCAAACACACAGACAGAAATATGATAAATCGGGGGTCTACCCTTCCTCTTCTATGTTATGCTCTTGTGCCCCGTGTGTCAGCGTTAAAATTACATTATCTAAACTGGTGTTACTTTCATACTCAGGGTTGTTTCTGAATTTGTTCCTAAGCTCCATTGCTTCAGCTATACTTACATTGACCATATTCCTTTGTCTCAGGCTCTACGATCCCACAGTGGACATAGTGAAAGCTGAATGGTCACCATTCCATAAAACGCCGTGGGTTAAGCCGTTGCTCATTGACCTGTCACCTTGGAGATCCAAATTCCAGGAAATTGAAAGTTCTCTGGACAATAACACCGATGTTGTTTTCATAGCAGACTTCCCAGGTAAGAGTCAAAATGTTAATATATTTTTTGTGGCTTATATAAGCCTACCACCCATTCCTCTTAGACTGTCACTATTTTCTGCATATTCCTGTTTCCCTCTATTCCTTGTTCCCTTTTTG
Organism: Ptychadena robeensis; assembly: GCA_036250615.1. Taxonomy (NCBI): domain Eukaryota; kingdom Metazoa; phylum Chordata; class Amphibia; order Anura; family Ptychadenidae; genus Ptychadena; species Ptychadena robeensis. Next base: position 113,859,074 of record CM070034.1, read on the forward strand.
TTTTCTTTCATACATTCTTAGGTCTTTTCCTGGAGAATTTTCTGAATGAGGATTTAGGCAACACCACTATACAAGTCCTGCAGGGGGAGGTGAATGTGGAGATTATGAAGGATGCCAAAAACTTTACCCTAAAGGAAGGAGAACAAATGCAGGTACTATATACAAAATATATTCCTAGTTCCCACTGCAAGACGGAGGGCCTAGGGGACTTTAAATGGCATCCAATAACTCTGCCAATTGCCATCAACCTAAATTTATTACAAACCAACAAAAAACATAACAATGCATTCATCACCATATATTGATATATATTAGAATAGGGTTACCAATATCCCCAATGGGATTACTGGGTTACATCAATTTGAGCCATCTTGCTCGTTTTGCGACTTCTGACGCTTCCTCAGGCGGTTACAGCAACAATACAAAACAAAAGCCAATTTGTGGAGAGAGGAGTAGAAACATCCATGAGCTCCATTATGGCATCATGTATGGACCTGCTGCTGAGCCTAAATTCACAGTAAGTAACAAAGTAATATTCCCCATTAAGGGGAGAATTAACCCCCCTGCCGTTCCTGATGACAACTTCTCGTCCTACGCTGTCCTGTTAGTCTTGCACTAGGTGATATAGGGCCGCCTGGTGAAGATTGGAGCCCCAGCAGCGCAAGCTCACCTATCTGTGCTGTTCAGGTGAGTTTGTGGTGCTGGTTTCAGTGTGATTCCCCAGATGTGCCCCTTTGAAGTTTTCTCATTATCAGACCCTATGATTCAAGAGAACCTTGGTGTGGGTGACTGACAGTAATGGGCCCAGGTCTGTGCAGGCACAGGGTTTTTTTTTAATCAAAAGGTAGAAGATGCTTCATTATGTAGCTTAGTCCTTATAATAAAGAGGCTTTAATATGGGGTCAGTCGACGTCTAAAAAAAATTAATAATAAACGATGGTAAGTAAACAAGAACTGGTTGCCTCCATATAAAGCTAGCCATACATGTGTCGATTCCATGAACGATCGATCACCCATCCGATCGATTCCGGCAATGCCAGAGGCGATCGCCCAATTACATCTGTGCCTACCACCTTAGGCCAACGATTCCTTGCCCGATCGATCACTTCACAAATGGCAACTCCCCTTGATGTGTGCTGAATCGATCAGAAAAGACCAACAGGTCGGTTCTCTATCCGATTCGGGGGCCCATATCGATCGGCCGGGGTCGATCGGGCAAGGTGGGCTGCACACGATTCCTCGTCGATCGATTGGCGTGCACGCGCCCCGTGATCGATCGGCCAGGAATCGTGTGGAAAATCGGCCCGTGTATGGCTACCTTAAGATGTGATCGCTAGGCATAGCCACAAGTGGGGTAGTCAAGATATTCCCCAGTGACCAAATATAAGAGTAATGTTAAGTGTGAATATTTGAATTGTGGTATTTTAATGCGACTATCGGCAGTTCGAGAATTCACGATCTCAAATATAGTGCTATTTGTTCATAATCTCTAATATTCGAGATTCTGGGAAAAGTACCATGCATGTATATGTACAAATGCTGATACAAAATTCCTAGCTCTCTGGCTCCAACCAAACTTGCATAAACCACCACCATTCAACCTATACCTTAACCAAATACACTTAGGAAAAAAGTTTACATTTATTGTGGTAATATGTAATAAGGTTAGATTTTTCATTAGAGTTAGAAATGCTAAAGTACTTGTTGATTTTTATCACAAATCTGTGAAGCATTTGTTCAGTATTTTCTTCTTTTTCTTATAAATCTTAGCACAATTCTTGTGTTTCAGTTGCCAAGTGGGGAGTACCATAAGGTGTTCACCGTGTCCCCAGGCCCCTCTTGTTACATGTATTTGTATGTGAACACCACTGCTGTGACCCTGGAGAAGAACCTCACCCGCCTGCAGGAGTTGAAAGAGAGAGTGGAGAATGGCAGCGGTGAGTTGTTATGTGATGATCGAAAAATGCAAGTTTCTGAATGTGGTTGGTGATACAAGCACCAGAGAAACTGAGTTAGTAAATCTTGATAATATGAAATGGTTACTAGCTCACTGTCACATTCACTGGGTGCAATTTGCACATGTTCTCAAGCAAACAAAACTCCTATCTGGGATCATGCAGACTCACCTGTTCTTTCAGAGCTTGCAGCGATTCTGCATTGCTGCAGGCCCGTAGATCGGCTCCATATAATCCCCATTATAATGGAGGGACACCGCTTTCCTGGCCCACATGTAGAGTGGACAGCACAATACGGCCATACCGCCCAGGAGATTAATGCTAGCCAGCACAAAAAACTATTTACACAATGAATTACCTTACAGTTTTTTTCCGACTGTTAGACGCACCAGCCAGCAGCTTTCACATCAATCTATGCCTGTGTGAAAGCTGGACTACTGCTGCAGCTTTCACACAAACAGAGTCGAGCACTCATAACATAGTGCAGAAGGGAGATCTGCCTGTGTTAACTGTTTGTGAGCTGGCCTAATTTAGCCCAACTCATAACCAGTGCAGATGGTAGTGCTGCCCATCTCGCATACAGCTCTGCCAGTCAGGACTGGAAATGGGAAAGATGCCAGAGACAGATTCTCCACCTCCTTTTACTCCTACTCTGCTGGTCGGAGCACAGAGCTTTACTAACTCAAAACAATCCAAGTTCCAGTTATAGGATATGTATAGCAAAGCACGAACTTTCAAGCAACATACCAGATTTCCTGACTTCATCTTCACAAGCCAGCTGAAGACTTTCCTGTGCGTGTATGTGTGTGTTTAGTGTGTACAATAAACTCAACATTGACTCATCTTTTTGAGTAAAAAAAAAAAAAAAGAAGCTAACTAGGGAGCCAGATCCTCCACAAGGCAGTAACTAAGGTCCTGATGGATGTCCAGCTATTTATTCTTTTTGCTGGCTAGCTTGGACGTGCGCTGGGGATTTTTTTTTTTATCAACAGATAACACATTCCATTAACCTCCCTAGCGCACTGCTGAGGTCCAGATTTCTGTACCAAAAGTGCACCATAGACTTCAATGGCAATTTTTTCTTTATGTCGTAGGCCTGTAACTTCCCCAAAATATGTCCGTACAAGGGACATATTCGCCAAAATAAATGCCCTGATGCCCCATATGTTCCCATTTGCACTTAACCCTCTCTAACCTGGTGTGATAAAATCACACCAGGTTAGAGAGGGTTACTGCAAATGGGCACAACTGGGGCATCAGGGCATTTATTTTGGCGATATTTCGTACATAGGGGGGAGTTTGAAAGCAGTTTTCTACATAGAAATCTCCCGCCGCCTCCCCGAGTGACGTCATCACGTCACTCGGAGCGGGGGGGGGGAGAGAGAGGAAGACACAGGCAGCCGAGCAGCATGTCGCCAGCATGACACAGGACAGCGTGAGTATGTTCTCCCACGGCCATGATTTCTACTGGACGGCAGCACCTCGTCCAGTGCGATAGTACCAGTTGGAGCGCTGGACGAGGTGCTGCCGTCCATAACGCTAGGGTGGTTAATGTCTGCTGTTGATTTGAATGTATTTTTTTCTTTTTCTTCTAGAGAGTACACCCCTGCCACCAGAACTACAGCCACTTCTCTCTGGGACTGTAGAAGATGTCAGTGTGACAGACCCTCTGGTGGTCACATACCTGCGTAGACAGAAGCGAATCCAGGAAGCAGAGCGCAGGCGGAATGCAACTGTTGTAGAGAGATTTGAGAGATTTTTTAATAAGAAATATTATCTTCTTCGTCGCAGGTAAGTGCCTGAGATGAGCTGTTTAAGTTGAAGCTGAACACCATCCTTGACATTCATCCCTTTATTACCTTGTGTAAAAGAGGTTATTTAAGGCAATATTTTTTACTTCCTATGGACATACAGGAGGTGGTGGTTTTCATGTATCCTCCTCGTAGTTTAAGACTCGGTCTACACTAGACAATGTGACGTGTCCATAGCGGCCACTAGCTGCTGAATTCTGTTGTGAAAGGTTTAGAGTGCAGTATTTGCCATGGCTGCAATACTGGGTCCTATACTTTCCATTAGCAAACCACCCCCGAAAATGTATCAGGCGGGTTTGTGCACATCAGATAACGTTATGTGTTTCAGTTGCGTCTTCAGAACACAGATGGATCCACAACATCCATGACATGAATCATGATGCACCAGTATAGACTGGCACGTAATTTTTCTTAGAGGGGAACACAGGGGGGTGTCTGCACAGGCACGGTGCCTAACCAAAAATGGTTTTTCGTACTGTAATGCAACCACATCCAAAACGTGCATCTGTCCATTGATTTTTTTTTATTGGTTTGAAAACCCACAGGTAAACACATCCTTTTTTGCAAGAGAAAAAAGTACCAGTGATGCCAATGCCACTGCTACCTTCAATGGGCGGTGTGTGATTGTCATAACTCCCAGTTTACAGTCCTACGTAAGGAGCAATATCTTTTAAGTAAGAGTTTTTATACTTTAATTTGAGAAAGTTTCGAGTGAGCATGTTTCCAAGGACCAGTAAGGGAATTGTGGTATTAAACCTGGTATTCAGCTTTCAGTTGTAAGGCTTTTAAATTTGTTAATGTAGTCAAATGATTGACCTTTAAGGGATTAACTTGTTTGGAATGGGTATACAGGTTAATTTAATTACAGTAATGGAGTCATTAATACATGGACAGGTAAACAGTTCACATATACTATTTTTAATTATTAAGTAAAGCTGTATTATATGTTCATGAGCATACATGACAGAAACAAGTGTGTTGGCTGTAGCTATCAATCTCTCGCTTAACGTCACACAAAAAGAAAGCCGACACTTAACCCCTAAAATAAGCCTTCTAAGAGGAACTGAGCACGGTGCCCAAAAATAGCAGGCAGAGGTCACCAATATTGCCTGTGGTCTCTCCGCAGCTTATATTTTCCTCATTACTGACTTCCCATGTCCTGTGCTCTGTGTGGTGGTTGCAGCACTTGGTAGAGTTAACTCATCGCACAGGAACGGCAGCACCAAATCTCACTCAATATCACTTTAGACTCACACTGGCAGGCCTCTTGAATGTAAGACAGCAGATATATAGCTAGGAGGCTGCAGGCCTATAAGAGGAAGTGCAGCGTTGATTTGTGTGTGCAGGCACTGTAGGTACCACTTGGTGTCAGCACTAGAGTATTGTTAGTATCTCAACCCTGCATTTAACTGTAAATGGGCAATATCAGCAGATGTCGGGATTATTAGTAATCAGATAGGTATATAAACCTAGTGCAGTACTACTGCGTTTCCATGAGCCTATGGCCAGGCCAAATGTATATGTTTAGGGAGATTCCCACATGAATAGGTATTAGACCAGGGGTGGGCAAACCTTTTGACTTGTGGGCCACAATAGATTTTTAAATGTAACATAGGGGCTAGACCAAGAGCCTGCAAGGGCCGCCTGGCATAGGGTCCCATGTCCTTGTAGCTAGGACAGGATATTTAAAAAAAAAAGAAAATATGTTAAAACATGTATAAATAGATGCTTTTGATAGAGAAGCTTAAACATTCTATTCCAGGAAACTATGGCCTCTAGGAAACAATCCAAAAATTCCTCTAGGTGTTATCTTCACTTATTGCAGGGAATCAGGGTTGCCAGAGCGTCTTCACACCAAGGTTAGAAAGGGCCAAATTAACAGACTATAAAGGACCGATTATTGCCCCTGGGCCTTAATTTGCCCCTACATCTGTATCTGAGTATATGTATTTTTATATGTATATGTATTTTTAGCAATCCACCTTTTTTCACACAAAATTTGGGTAAAAAGTACTATGTCTTATATGGCTTATGCGCAACATACACCGTCAGATTTCCTTCAGATCTCCTTTTGTTTTACCAAAACCATGTACTATGAAGGACTTTCTAAACCATCAAGCCTACCTGTGTTCAATCGCAGAGGACCGTATACTACATAGTTGTTGGTAGATCTAAAGGATATCTGACAGACAGATCTAAAGGTGTGTGGCCAGCTTATGTCTGTTTATATATATATATATATATATATATATACATACACACATGCTTTCACCCTCAACGGTCACTTTATTAGGCATTCCTGTCCTATCACATGGTGATAGGACACTTTATTAGGCATTCCTTGCCATCACATGGTGGCAATTCAATGCATTTAGGCATGTTGACATGGTCAAGATGAACTGCTCAGTTCAAACAGTTCAAACCGAGCTTCAGAATGGGGAAGAAAGTGATTTAAGTGACTTTGAATGTGGCATGGTCGTTGGTGCCAGACGAGCTGGTCTGAGTATTTCAGAAACTTCTGATCTTTTGGGATTGTCATGCACAACCATCTCTAGGGTTTATAGAGAATGGTCTGAAAAAGGGAAAACATCCAGTGAGCTGCAGTTCTGTAGGCGCAAATGCCTTGTTGAGGTCAGAGGAGAATAGCCAGAGAAAGCCAACAGTAACTCAAATATCCAAGGTATGCAGAAGAGCATCTCTGAACATACAACACGAACTTTGAGGCAGATGAGCTACAGCAGCAGAAGACCACACCGGGTGCCACTCCTGTCAGCTAAGAACAGGAGTTCTTTCATGTTCTTAATGCTCAGCTTACCATACACATTTTTTTATGCACCACAGAGCCCATGATTTTTTTATGTCCATCCAATTATGACCACAGTGTACACATCTTCTGATGGCCTCTTCCAGCAGGATAATGCACAATGTCATAAAGCTCGAATCATCTCTGACTGGTTTTCTGAACATGACAATGAGTTCACTGTACTCAAATGGCCTCCACAGTCACCAGACCTCACCAGTGCAATAGAGCACCTTTGGGATGTGGTGGAACGGGAGATTCGCATCATGGATGTGCAGCCGCCAAATCTGCAGCAACTGTCTGATGCTATCATGTCAATATGGACCAATTGATTGCGTTAATGTGGATGCAGGGCTACGCGTTGACATGATGATTCCAACGCAGGCAATCAACGCTTGTGTGTACTAGGTCCCAGCCCGAGACCTAGGAGAGACGGGACCTCACCTGCACATCCAACTGGCTTATTCAGCTTACCCTACACCCTTGGAAGACTACTAGAAATCTAAGCAACTTTACAATACGCTCATTGGCTGGTCATCTGATGTTCCTTGGGCCCCCCGTTCCTGGGCAGGAGATAGTTCTAATCTAGCGGTCATGGCAATAATGGCCTTGTTAGGCCTACACTGGTTCTAGGATTGAATTCTCCTATCTTACCCCTGATGAAGTTTTAAAAAACGGAACGTGCGTCCGGTTGGGAGCAATACCATCTACCAACCGCTAGAACTGTCATCGATTATGACCTGTATTCTATGTTCATGCATGTAACCAGATATAGAGCTTTTTGTTGTTTTTAGGGCCTGCGGCCCAATGATTTGCAATAAACGTACAGTGTTTTTATATATATACCTGTGGAGTACCTGCTTCTGAGCCCTTAAAGTCCCCTTGCCCCTGGTGTTCCAGGGGGAATCTTTTTGAATCTGGGTTGACGAGCTTGCTCTCATCTCCCGGTGCCAATCCTTAGCATACTAGTTCATTGATTAACATCCGTTGACTCATCCAATGTAAAACGCAGGGAAATTGGCGCAAAGGAAACATAGCCTTACAGTAACATAAAATATATATAACATTATAAACATTACTCACCTACGTTGGTTCTTCATTCAGGGACAGCGACCTCTAAAATTTAAAAATAAATACTCACCTTTCCTGCCTGCTCGCTCCCACGCCGTCATGCCTGAAGTGTCCGGTCCTTCAGGCTTCACCTATCCGCATCTGAATCGGATAATGCTCCACCCCTCCACGTCACCCAATTCAGATGCTGCCGGCACACATGAACACGGGAAAGGAGACCTCAGAAGTGATGTCTAATTTCCCATGTTCCCTTGGGAACTCTGGTGCCGATTATAGAAGGCAGAACCGTGGGTCTGCTTTAAGTGTAATTCAGCCTCTTGGACTGAGGACATCTTGTGGTCAAGAAGAGGTACTTCAGGGGACGGCTCTGGTTTGAAGATTATTATAGCACTGCATGAACGCCAACTCTTTATAATGACTAATGTACATTTGTGGAAAATATGAATATTTACATTAACTTCATATGTATATATCAATCTTTCATTAAAAGTAATTAAGAAAATCCTTTTTACTATGCCCATGATTGGCTGTGCTTTTCTGATAAGGAAGACCTGAAAAATGCTTACTTCCTATTTCCCTGATAACACAGCAGATTCATGTCACCGAAGTCCCCCTCCTCCATTCTCTAAGTGAAGACTAAACTACGTCCCATTCCCAGGCCGGCAGGAATGTTATATTTACATTCAGTGATGTCAGTGATCCGAGTTTCAGTAACTTTCCAACTGCTCAGTGTCTGGGAGTCATTATTCTGCTTTCATACATCAATCCCCAATGTCCAGTGTGTGTGTATAATCCAGAGTATCACATGTGCACTGATATAAAGATACTAAACAAATATTTATGGAGGAAAACAATAGGCAGCCAACTGATTTTAGGTTTTTAACTTTGTATAACGGTAGCCATACAGGGGTCGATATGTCACCGATCGATTCCCGATCGGAAAGGCTGCAGCATAGGGAGCTATGGGTCCACCAACATACTCTGATTGCCAAACGATTGACCAAAAAACACCAATATGTCGGCTCAATGTCCGATCCGATATTAAGTCGATTACGATTTTGTTTGGTGGATCGTTCAGGGTGGGCAGAACCCGATTGATCACTGATTGATCTCGTGAACGCGCAAAGTGATCGAGGCGATTTTGAGTGAAAAATTGACCCGTGTATGGGAGCCTTAAGTCTGCACCCCCTAAAGCAGCTTTTGATTCAATCACATTTAGCCTTCGTGGGTAGGAGTCTATTTGAACATTTTGTCTTGTTTGGTGCACTCTTGCTTACAGAAACTCTAAATCTGTCAGATTACAGGGGCCTCTATTGTCCATAGTCCTCTTAAGGTCATTCAACAGATTTTCATTTAGATTACGGTCTAGGCCCGTAATGGCAAACCTATGGCATGTGTGCCAAAGGGGTCACACAGAGCTCTCTGTTGCCACGCGTAGTCGGTAGGGTATTCACAAGTCGGTGTGCACACACAGAAATACAGTAAGTGCAGTGTCTGTCTCCGATTGTTGGGGACGGGAGGTGATTTTTTCAAGCTCAGGGTGACCTTGTATTCCTGAGCTGGACCGGCTGGTGAAATGTAAACAGACAGCAGATCCATGTTGTGCACAAGATAGTATTTTTTTTAGAGATTGGATATAATTTTTCACTTTAGTAAATTAACCTTTTTACCTCTTTTGGGGGGGTCGTTTTTTCATACTGCTTTTGCCAAAGAAAACCAGAATGCATTGAACAGCTAGGTGAATTTACCTCCCTAGCGGTTGAGATGAGTCCAGTTTGTCCAGCCTGAACTTGCAAAAAGTGCACTGGATGAACTGGAGTTGTTCACCACTGATCACAGCACCTTCCCTGGTGTCTGGGGTGGCTCTGATCGCTTCTTCTTGCTCCCTCCGATGAACATTATTATATTCAGGATGAATACTAGACCCTTGTATGGACATATTTTTGTTAAGTTACAACATAAAAAAAAATTTCCATCAGTTTATGGTGCGCTTTTGGTACAGAAATCAGAGCGCTAAGGATGTTAATCACTTTTAAAGGAAGCCAATTAATGTGTTACATTTATATTATTGTGTTATATTTATAATGACAATGTGCTCTTTTGTGAACTCAGTTGGCTGATTTTGTGTGCCTTGGCTGCCGCAGTTTCAGCTGTACCCACTTTCTGTTTAGCACTTAAATTTACCATGAAACTCAAAGTATTAGCCTATTTTTGTTTAACTATGATGCATCTGCACAGTGATGCATTGATACGTACAACGCAACAGTCTTGTGTGGTACCTGAGCTCCTTGCTTTCTCCTCATTCCTGGATTGGGGCACAAGTTTGACATTTACACTGCAGGCAGATGTTTGGCCAGTAACACCTCCACTAACTGCGTCCATTACCAGCAAAAAAATCTGCAATTTGCATTGCTCCTCCCATTGTTTAAATTAAAACTTCGGTATTCAGGTTAAACTGCCCTATTGGCACTTTGAGACAAAGTGGGTTATGTGCTTCCGTTTGGACACTCGACATCCAAAAGGTCTAGGCTCTGTGTGGGCTGGACTATGGGGCAGGGTTGCAAGATGATGGGGTAGGATTGTTCTATAGTGTACAGGGCTGATAACACTGCTTGGGATTTCATTGGAAGAGACTAACCATGGTCGGCCCACCACAGTAAGGCTATGTCTCCATTGTGCTATTAGGTTCGTCAGCATCCCTGCCAAGGCATGGGCTGGTGCAGGGGGAGCCGACAGCGCAGTGGACCTCGCTTTGTTTCTGGATCTCTTACATCAGCATTCATCCATGGCCCATGGCGTATTGAACACCCACTGGGAGGCCTATTTATGAAATGTAGCCAAGACTTTCCATTTGCTTTAGCATTAGATTATTGTTGTGATGCTCATCTAAATTTTGTTGTATATTGTTTTAAATTAAACTTCACCTTGTTCTTGTTTTATTCTAGTTTGCTGATGACCACCATCTCCCTGCGAAATCTCATCATTGGCCGACCTCCATTGGACCAGTTGGCAGAGGAAGTGGCATTTGCCAGTATCAAATATGAGGATTTCAGGCAGCCAGAAGATAAGGCACGGGAGCCGGAGCACGTAGACCTGTAATTATGCTTTGTGGTCTATGACTAGACTGTGATATTTTTATTTTCTACTTTTGTACAGACCTTTTTACTGAAATTTTTATCAAATTAAACTAAGTGCAAGACTGTGATATGTGCTGGAGTTCAAACATCCTGGCAAAAATAAATGCTTCTCAAAACATACTTGGAACAGTATTGGGAATTATATTTTTGAACTGGTAGAGGTTGAGGTTCACAAGCTTGATTTAATAACTTAATGTTTTGGTTTAGGTTTTGATTTTCTAACTCTGAATAAGTATGAGTTAGAAAAGTTGGAGGCCAGATGTCCTTGAGCACATACTCCGGAGAATGGAGTTTCTGGCTGTATCCCCTCTGAAGCTAAGCACAGGCCAACACCTTAACTTTTTCTTAGTTAACTGTAAGGTTTCCATACATAGGTCGATTTTTTTTATATTATTAGATTCCAAGATGAACAACTTGCGTAAGCAATCGAACGTGAAACCCCAGTATACACCACAATCTTTCAACAAGCAATCAACCAACTAGTGATGCACCGATTGCAAATTTCTTGGCCAATTTTTACAGGAAATGCGACCTGCCAATTCAGACTTTTTTTTTTTTTAATGTAATGAATGCATAAGACATTCATTTACATTTATTTCTAATCTCTTATTTAACATCTAATCTGCACTGTAGAAACAAAACTAAAATGGCCAACACTAACTTTGAACATTCATATTATGAAAACCTTTAAGGTCAGTAACATACCCCCTACTACTACTTACACCTGAGTCTCACCCCTCTAAAAATTGAGAGCTGGACTTTTAGCTGAAATTTTACATGCAAGGGTTGTAGGGGGGGAAACTTACGGGTATACAAAGCAGATATACTTAGACTCCATAGATCGTACAGAAGACAGTAGGTGAAAGGGAGCACTGTCATAAGCACACCTCTGCCTTAGGCACCCAGTATAGATATATAGTGCAGAGGAGAGGAACACTGTCCTATAAGCACAGATCTGTCATAAGCTCCAATTATAGAAATATAGACTCCATATATTGTACAGGTAGGAAAGCATAAACATTGTCCTATAAGCACATCTCTTCCATAAACTCCCAATATAGATCTATAGACAGAGTATTGACAGGCAGGTAGGTGTTGGTGAGTGAAGCAACGGAGGCATCAGTAGAGAGGTAGCCATGGAGGTGAGCCTCCCAGGGTAACTGACATTTCATTCTGTTATGGACAGGGAGCCCAGATCTCAACATGGCCTCTGTCCATAGCAAAATGAACTGTCAGGGATGATGGGAGGCTCATTTTGAGGGAACACCTGTAGTGTTGTGACTAGTCAGCTGAATAGATACAGTATCAAAACCCAACATTATGATCAAATGAGATCCCACCAGACACCTGGATACAAAAACCTATGGTACTTTAGCTGTTGTGGAAGCGCAAATGCTGCGACTTCCACAGCAGCAGAGATCCACATGGTTTATCCATCCAGCGCAGGAACTTTGATTATGGACTGTATTTTCTGTCCCAGACATCTAATGCAGCACCTCAGAGGTTAACTCAACATCCAGGCAGTAGGAAATGCAGCTAGAAAAGGAGCTAAGTGCAAGTGGGAGAACCAGGGACTGATTCTGCCTGTCCCTTCTCTAACTGCTGAGGACTTGTTGCTGCTCCTCATACCAGTCCTTAAATGCAGTAACTATTTTTATTTAATTGATGTTTGTTTTGCTGCTATGAATGGGACCTCTCCAGATCAACCTACCAGTGTCAGAACCAGTTAGCAATACAGAAGTGTGTATTATCCCAGAGACAAGGACACCGCATTCTTCTCAGATTGGCTACATATCAGCAGCTGATCTACTGCTCACCAATCTGGTTAAATTTTTTTTAACCATTTTGCATGAGATATCTCTTGTGTTAACAGAGATTATATCAGGTTTCACCATGGATCCCAATTTTGAGAGTATATGTGGGGTATGCTTGGCTGATGTAATTCAACTTTTTTAAAGTTTAAACTATATGTGCTGCCCCTGTGTGGACATCAGATCTTAACCTCCTGGACGTTCTCCCTGAGTTAACTCACCTGACCACAAATTCCCTTGGCAGTTCTGAGCATCAGCCAATGCTTACCTACCCCCAATTAACCGGATGGGCAGGGTTGCTATTGACCTCCATGGAACAATTAACCTTTGGCATCACTGGTGATTCTGCAGTTGGGTACAGAATCTGCTAGGATTTTATAAGAATCACACCACCCAGGAGGTTAGTAACTTTATGGGCTACTGCCAATTGTTGTGCACATGTGAATGCCACCTATACTTACTATTGATGAACTCCTGGCATTTATACCATTTTGTAGAAGAATTCCTTTGTACCCAAATCTTGGCTAGTTCTTAGCCATGCGAGTTTAAAAATGTAACTAAAAACCACAAAACAAATTTTCAAGGGAGAACCTAATACTTTATTCATGAAATCTCAAGTTGTCTTTTACCAGAACCAGACACATGGAATTAAAAAAAAAAAAAAACCAAGATGGTTTAGGGAAGCTTTAACTCAGCCGGAGCCTACCACAGGACCGTTGTAAACCACCAGTTTCTCTGTACAACACTGGCATAAGTGTTATCCTGCAGGAGGCTCTGCAACCAAGAGAAACTTACACATGGTACAAGCCAGGACCTCTGCAAAGTGCAGCCAAGGATTTTCTGTACTACTCCTTAGCATGCCAGAGGTTACTGGTTGTGCAGATACCAGAACAAATAAAACAGCATAAAAAGTACCAAAAATAAAAAAAATGTTGCCTGTGACATGGGCTACTCTGTATTTACACCTATGTAGGGCAACACAATAAATAAGAGCAGTTACACATCTGTTTTCAAGTAAGATCCTCAACTCTCCCTGTGCCGTGCCAGTTGTGCCTCAACTCTGCATTGCACCGGTTTCTCTGTAGCCACACCAGGCAATGGCAGAGGGGGAATAAAGCAGGCATGGCCACTGGCTTGCAGCTTTAAATACCAGGCACAGGGAGGTTTGTGCAGTGTGGCTAAAGGGAATAACCAAACAAAAAAAAAAGCTATACGGGAGTGAGCTTACAGGCACCAGGAAATAGGTGCAAAAGCACAGAGGCCACTTTCCTTCAAATTCATCGGCAGGTGTGCACTGCATAACAGCTATTGGAAATTCTGTGTATGGTTTTGGCATGATTTTTATGCATAGGGAAAATTAATGCACAGGACATGCATAGGGAGTTTGATACCTATGGGTTAATTAAAAAGCACTAAGGACCTAGACAATTGTGTCCTGTGCGATCCATGCCACAGGGAGATTACACAGTGGCAGATCTGGAACTATGCCAGGAATAACATACTTGGTCATATAGATAATGTAAGGCTACTGAAGGATAGCCTCATCTCCTAGAAGCACCAGTAGTAGACAAGAAATGGTGTGATGAGACATCTATAATGGTCCCCTCTCCACAAATAGCATGGCACTGGAGACTACAGTGAGCCAATAGATTAACAGGAAAGGATTAAAAAGGGGCCTTTTCCCACCTTAAATACTTGCAGGCTTCTCTGTATGCAACGCCAGCAAGTCAAAGGGGGAAAAGCCTAACAAATTAGTACTCCAGCTTTTTGGGAACTTCCCAGGGGAAGCTCTCCCTACCAAAGTGACCATACGCTGCAGTCCTCTGATAAAGTGCCTTCTTCAGCTCCAGATCCCTGGAATATACAAGTTCATTTGTTAATACATTAGTAGAAGAATATACATGTTGTGTGTTATCAAGTCTCAACTATGGGAACAACCTGAGTCAATGGTTTTGTACAGGGCACTTACCCTAGTTATATCCAGGATATTATACTCACCACCTTACTGGTGAACTCCAGGGTCCACAAGTGGCATGAAACTTCAGTCTTCTCATCGGGGTCTATTTACCACACAACAAGCCCCTTTTTATTTTACACTAGGATATCTACCTTTGTGTGTCATGACTCCCTCCCAACAAAGCCAACCATCTCCAACTTTACCTGACAATGACACCAGGGCGAAGGTCAAAGTTCTTGTTCACGATAGCTAGAAGCTCCCTCTCACTCTTCTGTGAGGTTCCATAGTGGAAGATTGAGATAGACAAGGGATGGGAAACACCAATAGCATAAGAGACCTAAAAAAAAAAAA
>CM070034.1:113914835-113926915 GCA_036250615.1 Ptychadena robeensis
TGCCAGACTGGATACATCCAGAGGATCTGACAGGCTTCCTGTCACAATATATATATACTTTTTATTTTTTAGCCCTTTAAGGCCCCCATATCAGATTCCTCCATACAATTTCCATGAGACCTACCAACAACTATGTAGTATAGTGACCTCCCTGATAAAATACATAGTGATTGGAAGGTGTAGAAAGGTCCTCATATTACATGGTTTTGGTAGAAGAAAAGTTGGTTGTGCAGAAATTGCATGGTAATTGTATGTGGTGTATGGGGGGCTTTAGTCTACAATTATCACCATATAGTGTCATTTGAGGTTCTCCTTTTTTATCTGGATGGTAGGAAACTTTACTTTTACTTTATCAACCAAAAGGCTAGGCACCATTTACGTTGGAAGTTATAAAACTGCCATTAGGCTAATCCTTGAGTTTGCTGGATGAGTCACTGTTTATTCAAACCATTCCCTTTGGCATCACCTGACCTTTATTTCAATACACGGTTCACTATTTGCTGTTGGTAACAGGCTTGCCATAATATTGACAAAAAAGAGATTTGTTGCATGAATGCTACATGTTCATAAACATAGAACATTCCCTGTTTGGCTATCTATACAGGAACATAATTGTCTTCCAGGAACAAGGAATTAAGACCCAGAAGTATAACAAGTGGGGTACATATATATTATTGAGTTCCATACAGAAAATTAACGGTTATTTGTTGCAAGTGAGACAACTGAATGTTGGCACAGGTGGCACAGAGCAGCAAACAACATTTTTAGTTCCCCCAGGGACTGACTTGAAAGCTTGGATATCAGTGTATGCCTTAACTTCCTGGGTGTTTGGCCAGGAATCCATCATGAAACTCAGCCCGAGTAAACTAGTAAGAAACTCACCTGTTCACCGAATTCCCCCAGCGATCCGAAGCTGTATGCCGATGCTTCCAGGTCTGCCCCCGATTGCGTCACCGGTGGCGCGAAGGGGGCAGGGGTAGGTGGCGCCATAGACCTCCATGTAAAGGGAGGGACGTCGCCTCTTTACAGCATGAACGGACGGACCCCCGGAAAGGGGCAGGAAATAACGGCGGAGCCTGTTGTGCTCTGCCAGGATTGCCCGTGGCACGGTTTTTTTTAAACGCCCAGGAGGTTAAGCTGGTCATACATGTATCGATTTTGAGATTGAACAGGGTTCTGCCAAGTTGGTAAATCCCTGTTCGATCACCATTACTTTGGATGGGGACCCTTGATCCCCACCCAAAGTATCAGTCAGGGATGTATTCCCCAAGGAGAAATGCATCGATTCCACGATCGATTGGCATGGTGACGTAACCACGTTATGATCAATCGTTTAATGATCATTTAGTAATCGATGCATGTATGGCTAGCTTTAGTTGTATAATTAGGAATTTAAACAAAATTACTTTTATTATTTCTTTATATATTCTAAAGTATGTCATTTCTGTAGGACCTAAAGGATTCCTCTTTGCCACCACATTTAGCACATGCAGGACAGCCAGATCTCAGCTGTGAGCTGGGCTTTCCCATAAAAAGCACTTGGTTCATAATGCTGTGTGACAGATGGGGTGGCCCTGGTAGGTCATATATTTAAAGTCTGAGAAAGTTTAAGTAGGGCATACTGTATATGACCTCTTGTTCCTGAAAAGAAAGATCAAACTTCCACTGTCCAAGAGCCTTGTAGTCAGCTATTTAGTTGGGTAGATGATTTGCTTATCTACTATGCATAGTGCTGTAAAAGGAGAATGTTAATTCAGATATAGGCAGTTACTGAACACTGATTATAATTTTTTTTTTTATTTAATTTCTTTATTGATTTTTTAACAATCACAAATAATCATAATCATTTATACATCTTCACATTGCTTGGTAACACATAATTATTTTAATTAACATTTTCTATTTTTAGTATCCTTTGTTCCATCCATCTATCACTCATTCTTACCACTCTTTCTCCTTTCGCTCCTTCCCATTCATACTGCCCTTATTTACTTTGATGGCATTACTATACCATTATTGTTGTCAATCTTGTTCTATATACTTATCCCAATAATTCCAGATTTTATAAAAATTTTCTATTCTATCTTTTAGGCATGCCGTAAGATATTCCATAGTTCTAATTTCTGTAATTTTATCATAAAGTTCTTTAATTGTGGGAGGGGTTCGGGATTTCCATTTGAGTGCAATTGCGCATCTAGCTGCCGTCAGTATGTATTGGGTCAGCCGTCTCCGGTTTTTATCTAAGGTTTTTATTGGGGATCCTAGAACGTGTGTTTTCATATCCAAATGTATATCTGCTTCCATTAATCCCTTCAAGATCTCGTTCACATTTACCCAGTATGTCTCTAGGCCCGGGTATGACCAAAATATGTGGTCTATTGTGCCTCTATACCTCGTGCATCTCCAGCATACATCCGTTGCCTGCGGATATATCCTGTGTAGTCTATCTGGGGTATAGTACCATTGAAAAATAATCTTATAAAGATTTTCCCGGCGTGACATACATGTTGAGATTTTTTTTGCATTCTTCCATATTTCTGTCCATTCTTTATCTGAGATCCCCCCTTCCACCACTCTCTCCCATCTATCCATATATTGGGGCTTCCACCCCTTTTCCTCTTCTAGCAGTTTATATATCATAGATATATGGCCTTTCTGTATCTCGCTTGATCCACACATCCTTTCAAACATTGTACATTCCTGAATTTTTTCTGAACCTGTCCCCCGGCGAATGCAGTGAGCAATCTGGAGGTAGGTATATCTCTCAGTCTCTGGTAGGTTGGTTTTTTGTCTAAGATTCTCAAATGTTTCTATTTCCCTTCGTTGGTCTATTATGTCGCCGATCAATTGAAGTCCTGCCGTCTCCCACCTATCCGTCCTCCCCCTGCTCCATCCCACTGGGATACTGACATTTCCTATTATTGGTTCCATTCTTGAAATATTATTCGTTAATCTGTACTTTAATTTATTATCTTCCCATATTTTCTTGTAGTGCCTTATCGGGTCGATTTGTGTGTCCAATGTAGTCCTATTTTTGCCCCAAATTAAGTTGCTCATATCTTTGATATCAAGGGCTTGTTTTTCATTTTGCACCCATTTACTTCTTGATGTTGGGTCTGTCCATTCTTTTATTATTTTAAGTTATTTTTTGGGCCGCCAAATAATATTTAT
Source organism: Ptychadena robeensis (assembly GCA_036250615.1). NCBI lineage: Eukaryota > Metazoa > Chordata > Amphibia > Anura > Ptychadenidae > Ptychadena > Ptychadena robeensis. The sequence continues at coordinate 113,918,007 of CM070034.1, forward strand.
GGAGGTCTGGGACACCCATTCCTCCTTTCTCCCTTGATCTACACATTAACTTCGTGGAGATTCGATGGTTCTTGTATGCCCAAATGAATTCCATAACTTTTTGCTGTAATTTATGTATTTGATTAAGTGGGAGTTTCACGGGTAATGTATTGAACAGATAGATGAGTTTGTGCAGTACCATCATTTTGACCGTCTCTATTCTGCCCATTAAGGAAATAGTGTGTTTCTTCCAGCTTTTTAAGGTATCTTCTAATTGTTTAAATAGTATTGGGTAATTACTGCCATATATTGTGTCATACCTGGGTGTGATTTTCACTCCCAGGTACTTTATTCCATCTTCCATCCACCTCCAACTAAAATGTTTCTTACTGAACACTGATTATTAACAAAAGGTGCTCATCTCTCAGAATTTATACCCCAGATTTCCTATTTAACCTCAATGTACATATATTTGAAAAAGTCATACAAGAGCAATAACATAGTGTATCTAAAATCCCCCAAATGTATTATGCATATATTTTTTAATATCATCAGGCCTTGATTTTTTTTTATTTAGGTCTGTAGAGCAATTACATCTCAGTGCCTGGAAATTCTTTGAGAGCACCGTGTAAGGTTCTACAAAGCATCCAGAGTCTACCGTATTTTGTTATGTTGTCCATATGCAAATTATTTATTTATTGATATTTGACTCCAGGGGCGATCCTAGGCTGTCTAGTGCCCTGATCAATCACCACCCAGGAATGCTAGTGGTGTCAGACCGGGGGTGGCATCAGTACGTGACTGGAGTGGGGGGTGATAGTGGTGTTGGACTGGGAGGGTTGGGTAGAGGTTCGACCAAGGTTCTGCTGCAGCTGAGGACGCTGTAGAGGCAGTAAATTCATCCAAAGGCAAAGCCCCCCCCCCCTTCTTCAGTTACCAACCCCCAAACTGCTTTCTTCTTCCCCACTGGATTAGGTTGGGGGCATTTTTCTACCCGTGCATATGATGCTGCCCTGGGCAACTGCCCATATTGCCCATGCATATAGACAATATTAGCGCTCTCCATCATTTATTATCACAATTTGCTGAATATTACATTATATGGCAGAGTGCTTTCCCATTGGTTGGTTGGATGGATAGATAGATGGGTGCATTTGCTGTTTGACAGGTCCACAATGGTAATCCAAGAACACATTAGATCGAAACAGGTTAAGATGTATCTCTAGGCGTACTCTGAACTGAATATACATGAAACATAAATAAAACCTGAATACAAAATGGTTGTCAATAGGAATAACAGTGTTTCCTTACCTCAACAAAAATCAATTATGTTATATAATATCCATAAAAACAAAAGTACAGGGAACCTAACAAACTAGAACTATCAGTGCAGGAGACATTATGAACGTTGTCACGCAACAGGACAAATGTTTTTCACGCTTGTGTGACACACCTCTGCTTCCCAAATAGCAGATTGGCAGCGTTCAGCCATTGATCTTTACACTGGGAGGTTTCCTCGCACACCCCTCTGGCAGCTGTACTACTGAAACAAGATATCTAAACATAACCTGATAGTAATTCCATGTGCATTGGCCATGGCTGTTTGTATACAGACATTTCATGCTGTGCAAAGTCAAGGCTTAAATGCAAATAATCAGAAGCTAATTCTCTTCCTTTCTTATTTGTCTTGGCTACATTTGGATGCTCAGGGGGTATACCTCCTCATATCTCATGCGGCAACTATTTTACAAGAACTGTCCAAATTATACCTCCATCTCCATTCAATGGAAATGTTGTAAATATGCATTGTAATATATGGTGAATTTAGTTTTTTACCTCCATGGGGAGGGGTTGATGACTTCTTTCTTATCATATGCCAGTGGTTCCCAAACTTTCCCTTTTCTAGATAGGAACATTATTGAGCCCCCCACCCCCATTCAAACTACACAGGTTCAGATTGAGGGCCATTTCACACTAGCCACGTTTTCATTGCAGTATCGCAATGCAGTGCAGGTTTAGTAATGTAAGGTACTCAGTTTTCCATAGGACCTTTCTTGTACCTTTCACAGGGCCGCCATCAGGGGGGGACAGGGGATAACCCCGTCCCGGGCCCGAGCAGCTAGGGGGGCCCCGCGGGCATTATCTCGGGGCCAAGGCGGGCGCATTCCGGGCTCCCTGATCGACACGTCAGCCAGGTTCCCTGGACTGCAGACTTCTCTCCTTCTAACTGAAGTTGTGAAGCGGGGGTGTGTGGATGTTGGTAGCGATACTGTCACTGTCAGACAGCCTCATAAGAGACTGTCTGACAGTGACAGCATTGCTACCCCCCCCCCCCCCCCCCCCCCCCCCCCCCCCTCCTCAACTTCAGTCGGAGTTGTGGATTTAGAGAGGATTTGTAGAGGAGTTGCCCCCCCAAAAAATTTTGGAGTATGAGTCCCTGGGATTTCTGACGGCGGCCCTTACTTTCACACTAGCCTTCTGTATAAAAGAGGAAAGAGCAGCACAATGCGGAAAAGCGGGGGTTACCGGTAAAAAAATTGCACCACAGCCAATGTAAAATGCCCCTCAAACTTGTATCACACACACAGAGAAACACATAAAAAAGACACATTACACTCTATTTACTGTGTGCAGCTCGTTCCTCCATGGTTGGCTTCTTGTATGTTCCTCCATCATCTCCCTTACTGCATCTCCCCCCCAAGAGAACCACTGCACCCCCCAGTTTGGGAACCCCTGCTATATGCCAATGTTGCCTTCTTTGTATTTTTTTTATGTATCTTTGCCTATTTTCTGAATGTTTCTATTCTTGGGATGTTAATAAAATCTTGTTATAAAAAAAAATCGGAAGCTGTACAAGTATTATATCTGGGATAAACACATAGAAAGTGCTATAGCTCTTGGGCAAACACAAATCATTTTGACCCAAGCTGTTATGAATTTGTGATGAAGTTCCTCAATTCTAAATGAGTAAAGGGTTAAGGTGTGGGTATACCGGGTTTGATTTTCCATTCAACCACCCCCCCCTCGATAGGGCCCCCCAAATGCTAGAAATGCCCCTGAATGTCGGTAAATTTCAGTCCAATGTTCAAATATCTGATTTGAGGTTTTCTAGGGCTAAGGAAAGAAATATCTGTTTTGAATCACATTATGTGGTACGATCCAAATGTAATACAGGGGTGCACATAAATAGTCCACCAGCACACAAATGGGGTGAAAAGACAACTATGCGGACTTATATTTTTGTTATCCAGCACATTTGCATATCAACGCTGCCAGAGAAGTCTCAGCTGGTCAGACATCGCAGCTTCCTCTCCCCCTCATCCCCCTCCCTCTCTCCTTCTTCGATGTGTGAAGGAAGCCGACGTGCTCACTAGAGGCTGTGGCTCCAGTGGCTGAAACTGGTATTGCAGCTCAAACACATTCAATACCTGTACAAACACCTTCACTGTATCACTGTAAAAGTAAAATTTTTGGATTGCCAAAATTCTTTCAGTTTTTATTGTTAAATGTATACAATTTATGTGACTTGGATAACCGCAGGGAAACATTAATAACCATGAAAGGTTGCAGTAAGGGGTGTAAAATTAGGAATGTAAATTACTAAAAAAGGGTTGGACTTTTAAGATTGTTGGAGATCTGGGGGTTGAGTAGGCATATGTAAGGCCATTTGATGGAGGATTTTCCGCAATTAGGGGGCAGTTTTCCCTTGGCCTAGGGCGTGCTCCCACCGCAAGGTGCTCCAATTAAAACGTGGCATTCTACAGCTTCATATGAGCACCGTGGGTGCACCGCTTAGATAATGCAGAACAGAGACTGTCCCATTCATTAGACTAGGAAGTGTCCTCTCTGCATCTTTGACATTTCGACTGCAGGTAGTCTCAGGGGTTAGTTACTAACCCAGAAATGATCAGGATTGCACTACTCAGGTATAAGATCTGGGGGTTCAAACAATGCTGTACTGTGAGAGTTACATGTGACCCAAAGCCAGCTGGTGACCTGTGGATGACAGCTATTCGGAGGCTCAATCAGGAACAGGGAGGTCCGTCTGCAGCAGAATCTACCATGCAGGAGGCTGACGCAGAGGACTGTGAGGGAGACAGTGAGGAAGACGGCACTTATTAAAACCACATCTCCTGGTACTCATCTGAGTAGCTCACTAAAAAAGATATGTGCACCCCTGGTAATATGGTAAATTTTAATATAATCTAGGTTTAAGTCGATGGAATGAAACTGTCTGTGCCCACCTTAACAGTCCTCAAGGTATTCGTTAACTGTTTGCAATAGCTTCAAATTACTTCAGCAGTGAAAGTACAAGTCCTTCAGGACGCAAAGATGATCATACATGTCGATTGGCTTTTCTGACATATTGCAACTTGTAAAAATCCTGACTAATTGTATACAGCTAATCCCTTCATGTAAAAAAGCATTGCTTGCTGGTTTATATTACCTTATACAGAGGACCCAAAGTTTATGTACTGTTTTCTCATCTTGTGAGGACTCACTTTAATGTATATATTCTCTGATAATGATCTGCTCTCATGCTTTCAGATTTAGGTAAGACTTTGTTTTTGTATAATACAAACATATATAAACATTATTACTACAGACCAGTGCTTAGTTTGGCAGCACACATTGGTGAAACTTATAGAACAAAAGTGGCTCCATGCCAGCTGCTAGACTCCAGGGCAGAGGCAGAGAGAACCACATGGCCGTCTACCAGATGCTGTAAAGGATTGTACTTACTTAAACTCACACTGCAACAAAAGAGTAAAAATAAGCTACATTAATATAGTCTTTACTTGCACTTCTATCACCTGAATTTTAACTGGATAATATAATTAATATTATTATAATAATGGAAAAAAAGAAATACTATTCTAAAGGCCAGGGAGCCAGCATCCCAAAAAAAGACAATACAAGACAGGTCACTGGGAGGATGAACCTAGGTCCATCAGCTCAGTTCCATACATTCCCCCTGAAGAGATCAGGGGCTAGGGGACTTTAAAGGCTCCTAAGGACAGGTGACATAGATCACTGGGTAGGTATGTAAAACAGAATTGACATTTATTAGGTTAGAACAGCAAGATTGGGCCGCAGGCCCTGAAAGCAATGACAGGCTCAATGCTAAATTACAAACACAACAACACAGAAAAACGATAATAATCATGCCAGATCCGGTATGGTCCCATATATACGTGGAGAAATAGCACGGCTCCCAACCCAACGTACATTTCCCCGCCAAGCAATGCGCTTAGCGGAGGGGGTCCCGACGGATATGGAACCCCCCTTAAAGGTCAAGAACATGCTAGAATATTCTATCTGATGTAACAATGACATGCCTTATGGGAGTGTCCAGCCTGGGGAGAGGTATTATAAGGCCAAGTTAAGGGTGGAGCTAAGTCTTTCTTGGAGTATTCAAATGCTGACCTGGCCCTGGTAGGAGGTGACACAGCATGGAGTGTGGGGCTAGGAAGAGAGAGACAGGCTGAGATAGCAAGAGCTGCTCCAAGGTGGCTGGCATGGCGATTGCATGGACTGTGAAACTGTACCGTGATGTGGAGAATAAGGTACCAAATCTTACACCAAAGTGTGTACGTGTGTATGGACTTATTGAGACATTATGCAGTGACACTGCCTCCCAGATGAGCGATGATCTGTCACCTGGTGCAACGATCTGCAGCCGAGGCCCAGACAGGTAACCCCCGGTGTGTCTGATGGAAGATGTGCTGCACATGGAGGGGGCGGTGCCGATCCTACATCTCATCTTTCCCATTGTTTTCAAGAATTAGATAGATTCATTGGAGGGTTTAAATTGTTGCTAAATTCTGTCATAAGTGTTATTGCTTTTGGTTTTCCTGAACCTTTTCCTGAAGGTATTGCCAACTTTGAACTGATCAGCCTTTGCCTTTTATTGTACATTATTTCAGAACCCTCTTGGGTTCTGGGTGAAGTACTGACCTTTGAGACATAAGATTCATATTTACAAATGGGCCTTGAGTATTTATCTGTAGCAGAATTGGGTACCACAGATGTTTAGGAATTACCATCAGCTTCTCTTCTAAAAACCTTTTAATTTAAATAATAGAGAGATAAGAGGGAAGGCATAATTGGAACTACCCAATGAGCTAAATTAAGAGTGCTGGTTTGCTGATCATCAGAAGTCTGATTAGGAGTGGCTAAATTCTTTAGGGTTTCTTGAAAAACTTGTTTCATTAAGGACACCACCTCTTCATTTTCTATTTCCTTATCCCTAGTTGCTTCTAGCAAAAAGTTGTCACACACAGTTTTATCTTGGGTGAGCTAAATTACCAGCACCATAAGCATTATACCATCTTAAAGGCGAATATTTGTGTCTTGATGAAAGTGAGAAGTGATGTTGCACAATACTTCTTAAGAAAGTTTAACAATGCTTCAGGCAAAGCCTGGCCTAAAAAAATGGTTCTCTGATCCAGTGTGTATTAACAAATACCAGGATGTTGATATAATGTATGGAAGAAAACTTCAATGCAGAAGGTAAGCAGAAAGCTACCTTGAGTGTTGTAGGTGTTGTAAGATGCTAGTGGAAGGTGCAGTTTTTACATTTAAATTATAAGAATATAAATATGTTGTAGAAAAACATAATTTTGCTTTTACTTGGATTTTGGTAACAGGGTATTTTTCATTATGGTCAAAACAAGGTGAAAAAACTTTCCAGAAAGTTTTCTAAGAATTCCCCTTTAAAAGATGTAAATCATGAGCAAATTGTCTGGAAGCAGTACAAATATAAGCTTTGATTTTCGACCAACTATGACTATCGTCGATTGTTCAAAAATTTTTTTCTTTATTACCACCATATAATGTGATTGATTCAAAATCAATTCCTTTACTAAGCCCTGTGCACCTGCTCCATATTAACATTGCATACAAGTCTACTAGGTACTCCTAAGATCTACTGCAGGAGAAACCATAATAGATCAATGTAATCAGCTGATTGATTTGTACTTCTTTGATTTGCACTGCTGTGTCTCCAGCTCAGCCGATGCTTTCATGGAGACCCCGCGGCCTCCATGCAAAGCAACTTACATCAACGGAACAAGGAGAGCGGAGGGGTCCCGACATAAATGGAAACAATTTTTCAAGCTGGGAACACATGTGTAGATATGAGCTAGATCGATGGCCGCTTCGAGCGCTGTGCACGCTTATGGCCATCTATCTGGCAGTGGCTTGCAAAAGTATTCGGCGGAGGGGTCCCGACAAATAATGGAACCATAGCCTTTGTGTCATCGTCTGTAAATCTAGGCATACACAGTTCAATTTTAGTACCATCGATTTCCGATTAGATTTTAGATCTTGATATTTTCATCAGACACCGATCTTAGTAGATCCAGAGTAGATCCACATGGATCGTAATACGATCGCACTATGACCAAAATCGACGATTTTAGTTTTGATCACAAAACACAGGAAGGAGTCATATATAAATGTGTTCATCAAATACAATCATCCTGATCAACAAACAAAATGCTACGATTTTAGTTCGATCATTGTACAATCTACGAATATTTTCCAACATGTCCGATCATTTTCCCATCGATGTTTTGATCGGTATTGAACAATTTTCGCTGATTGAACCATGTACGATTTAAATCCGATCGCTCTAAACTTTAATCGCTTTAGGTCGATTGAACGCCAAAATCGAACCGTGTATGCCTAGCTTAAGTATTACAAATCAGGATCTACATGTGCTATGAATTTATTTCTCTAGAACAGAACATATTTAATCTACTGATAAATAAGGACAGACAGACATATTCAGTGCCACCTGCAGGTGTTATCCACTAACATGGCTGAAATAATGGCAAAACAAAAACATAATAAACATGGGCACGCTGTCCATCCTCGGTGTGCCAGTCACTGTGACTAAGCAGTTTGTGTGTGGATGGGCCTTGGTTCTCCTCAGACACAAATGTCTACTCCTGTCCTAGTGTCTGACTATACCTCACTGGTAGGGGTTAACAAGCAGCGGGATTTACATTGGCATAGAGGAAGGCTGTAATGTTGGCATTGGTAGTTATCACTATTGATGCCAATTAATCTGTAGAGCTCAGCTTTCGCTGCTGAATCATGTCTCGCAGCCATGTTCTCACAGTGACTCAGCACATTGCTGAATATACACAAAGACCATTCCCACAGCAGGCAACCCGCCCTGAGGCCTACACGTGAGGAGAATACCTCACCGACTATCCCAATAACAGTCCTACATCAGCCCAATTTCCTTTCCCTGCCCTTTAATAAAACAGGCAGGTAGTAAACAGAAAAGCAGACATATATATGGAAATGCAAATACCCCTGGCTGCTATGCCAAACCACTAGCTTCATGATTCATCATGATCAGTATCCTATCCTATGAAGGAAGACATTTTGGTTAGCATAGTATGTGTGTCCACAAACGACATACCTGTCTGAAAATGTTTCATTCATATGGGCTTGATGTGCCTTATTTATTATATATATGGAAATATGGGGCATTGGTATAAATATGATATAGATAGGTAGGTTCTTCAATGGCTATGAGTATGTCAGTCAGTTGCTGACAATACACAATAAAGCATAATGGTGGAGAAGCTCTCCACAATACTATAAAATATAGTTAGCTGCTGTGATCTTCTCTGTGGCAGTCTCCATATTTAATACTCTGTAGATCTTCAAGGGATTATTGAACTGCAGTAAGGCATAACACATAATTCTGCAATGGTGAAAACTTAGCTCCGTAGGCTTATAAAGGGGAGGGGCTTGTACTTCCCAAGCATATGTATGAGAAGATAAGGAAAAAAGGGTGGGAGGGGCCTCGAAAGCTACTTTCACCACATCTGGTTATAAAATTGGAAAAGGAAAGTATGGGCGAACTAAACCCAAAATTGGGGGTGGCCAGCCCTCGGTGGACTTTTTAG
>CM070034.1:113927015-113943815 GCA_036250615.1 Ptychadena robeensis
CCTTTGCTGAGCAACCCAGAACCGAGTTCTGGGTTTGAATCCCAGCAAGAACCTAACACTTATGCCATCTTTCACTGTGGTATAGAAACAGACTAGTAACAGAAGTAGTGATCATGTGTATAACTTGCACACAAAAAAATGTGTAATTAATGGGTTAATAAATGAAGGTAAACATATGCACACACAGCTGAGATGATAAGGAAAAAAGGTGGGAGGGGCCTTGGAAGCTACTTTCACCACATCCGGTTATAAAATTGGAAAAAGGAAAGTATGGGCGAACTAAACCCAAAATTGGGGGTGGCCAGCCCTTGGTGGACTTTTTAGGTGAAAACAATATTTACCAAAAATGGAGTTCCAGTCGAAGGAATGGGATTCACAATATTTATTTAAATCCTTATTTTTGCAAATTCGTATCAAGTATCAAAAAATCACAACAACGTAAATAAATAGAAAACAGAAGTAAAATCCATCAAACCCGGAGTGTGTCCTGACATCGACCAATGGAGCTTTCAGGTCACCCTGAATAAGAGCTGTTTCAACACTGGGTTTCCAATGTCCGTTTCATCGGTCTCAATTTTAGGCCACAAAGATATTTCCAACACGTTTCGTCCCCGCTGGGGACTTCTTCAGGGACCTTTGGGCGTGGTCAAATAATTTCCAAGATTTTCTTAATCATATATAAGTCTCCTAAATCATAACAGATTTTACCATATTATCATTAGGTTTCATAAAGTGCATTTCTCATTGTACAGTTTCACAATCATGTCATAGTGTTGTCACAATATTCTTCTATTTCACTAATCATTCACATTGTATATTTACACATGGGTCTATGTCCGCGGGTACTCAGACCAACCATATCCCCATGAGCCGTCTATTAGTTGAATAAGAATTTGCAAGGGTCTATGTCTTAGTTGCTCCCATTCCTTAATTATATAACAATGAGTCATCATACAGTTTTTTGTAGCTTACCGTTTCCAATCTCTGTCTGTACTCTGGCGTCACCAAGGAGTCAGCGACCAGCATTTACCACCGACGTCCGCCCAGGAATCACACCAGAGAAGCTCAGTATCCAAAGGACAAGGAAGCACATGGGGCGGCACTGATTGGGGGGAAGGATGGGTCATATATTTTTTTTGTGCTGCTTTAAGTGAGTCCCACCACCAAGTAGGGTTAGATTCCATTAGAATAGCAGAAAATAGTCTGAGTCAGATAGTCATTGTGTTGGTAAGGGAAAGGGGCGAGCCCACAAGGCACCAAATAGCCCTCCTCCAGTGGCCGGTAGAGGTGAGGGAATAGTTAGAGGTCTTACCCTGAACCTATCTAGGTTCAATCATGGCCAGGTCCTACCATTCCAAACTGTTCATCCTTCTTCATCACATCTGCCATACAGGTCACTCACGAATATCTTAGATGACCCCTATTGATATACACTCACCCAGATCACACATGCCACCCATGCCCATTCTAGAGGTCCCCCATTCACACACATCCACCCTAACTACCCACACTCACCAACACTTCCCCTCCTCCTTTTTTGGTTTTCTCTTTTTTGTTTTATATGTGTTAAAACAGACTATTTTCTGCTACTCTAATGGAATCTAACCCTACTTGGTGGTGGGACTCACTTATAAAGCAGCACTAAAAAAATATATGACCCATCCTTCCCCCCAATCAGTGCCACCCCATGTGCTTGCTTGTCCTTTGGATACTGAGCTTCTCTGGTGTGATTCCTGGGCAGACGTCGGTGGTAAATGCTGGTCGCTGACTCCTTGGTGACGCCAGAGTACAGACAGAGATTTCAGCCTTTACAAAGTCACCATATACCATGTCACACAGATAGTTCAATTTTCAAAGATGCAGTACCGTAACTAATCGCAAATTAATGTGCCGTCTATCTCTTACAAAAGTCACATTCATTGGCTCATCAACAACCGGACAATAGCAGCAACATGTCCTGGTTCTCTACAGCGGTAGCATCTATTCCGCTAGATTATCCATCTCTTGAGGAATAGGCCTTGTAAGCTCTCCCGCCAGGATAAGAATCAGTCTTTGCTCCCCCTTTTACACTCTTCACCCCCATCCTGGTAGATCTTACCGGCAGCTGGGGGACGATCATGGCTGGTGGGGGAGGAGGAACGTCGCTGGTCTCTGAAAAGAGGAGGTGAGGTTATCCGTGGCCAGGTATTGTCGACGAGATCACGAGTCTGTCGGCGGTTCTGGGTTCTCATGGCTCACCCACATTGCGTAGTTAGAAGGAAGGGAACGAAGGTATCGGCAATGACAACACGTTCCACCATCTGGGGTCCTGACAAACGTTTCCGGCTTAGCCACTTCTGGTCAGGGGGGATGAGATCGTTACATTTGAGATCTGGGTGGTTTCCCACCTGGTTAAGTCCTAGTTATGAAATGCTGAGCCTCCGGACAGACAGGTAATCCAGATGTGCCAGTAGTATCTCTGTCTTCCGCTGTATAGTCCATGTCTGAGCAGGCTCTAGTAATAGAGGCTTTGGGACTCTCCCAATAACAAAGGTGCCACCGTCCAGCCATGCTCCGTAGGCCATTTGGTCCCTTTCTGCAGTCCTTTCAAACGTAGTCAAAAACACATCAGGGTCGCATCCACAGTCATCTTTGCCCAATAGGGGCTTACCCTGAAAGATGGTGTTGTTACTTGGCTGGACCTTCCATCTGAGGTGGCTTGCTGTAGTTGTTGAAGCTGCTGACTTAACATGTCCAACTGTGGCTGCTGATAAACCTGGTCATTTGCACGTTTCTGCTCTGCACTAGTCTGTGGAACCAGCGGCATTGGTCCTGTGTTGAGCAGCTTTGCCCTGTGAATGAGCATTTGCCACAACCAACTTATGGAGAAGAAGATCCCCATGCCGGCCCTCTGTAACACTCGCAAAAAAAGATGCCGGAGATTCGCCACCTACTGTGGGGGAGTAGCGGTTAGAGTCGGAAGGGCGGTTACCTGGATGTGCGTCTCCCAGCAGGCGAAGCGCACAAGCAAACAGGGTTTGCAGGTGCAAACCACGGTTGGATTTTGTGTACAAGAGTCAAATACAAGAGTACTCCAGAGAGCATAAAAGATCAAGAATACAGCGAGTCCATATAAGCAAACACAGGAGTCTTTTCACCACAGGTCGGTACACACAGCTCCCCAGTCACACACAGGACTGCGTTCAGGGTGTGAGCCACCTGACAGAGAGGGGAGGGGGGTTTATAGAGCTCAAACCAACTCTAATAATAACAGGACACGCGGTCTTACACCTGCCCCAGACTAGGCAACTGCCAGCTCCCTCTGGTGGTTCAGATAGCAAAGTCGTCTGAAACTGGCGTCGGTACCTGGACACAATAACTGCCAGATGGATACATCCAGAGGAATATGACAGGCTTCCTTCACATATATATATACTTTTTATTTTTTAGACCTTAAGGCCCGCCATATCAGATTCCTCCCCTACACTTTCCATGAGACCCTACACCAACAACTATGAGTATAGTTGACCCTTCCCTGATATTAAAAGTACATAGTGATTGGAAGGTTAGAAAGTTCACTATTACATGGTTTTGGTAGAAGAAAAGAAAAGTTGGGGTGCAGAAAATTTGAATGGAATTGGATTGGTGTATGGGGGGGGCTTTAGTCTCCAATGAGCACACATATAGTGTCATTTGAGGTTCCTTTTTTATCTGGATGGTAGGATAACTTTTATTTACTTTCTCCAACCCAAAAAGGCAGGCACCATTGTTGGAAGTTATAAAACTCCATTTAGGCAATCCTGAGTTTGCTGGATGGTCATGTTATTCAAACCATCCCTTTGGATCACCTGACCCTTATTTCAATAAACGGTTCACTATTTGCTTTGGTAACAGGCTTGCCAGTTAATATGACAAAAAAGAGATTGTGTTGCATGATGCCTACATGGTCATAAAATAGAACATTCCCTGTTGGGCATCTATACAGGAACATAAGTTGTCTTCCAGGAAACAAGGAATACGACCCAGAAGTATACCAAGGGGCGGCTACATATAATTTGAGTTCCATACAGAAAACCCTTACCGGTTATTTGTTGCAAGGGAGACAACTGAATGTGGCACAGGTGGCACAGAGCAGCAAACAACTTTTTTTCGTTCCCCCAGGGACTGATTGAAAGCTGGATCTCAGTGTATGCCTTAACTTCCTGGGTGTTTGGCCAGAATCCATTCATGAAACTCGCCTTGCCGAGAAACTAGTAAGAACTCACCTGTTTTCTATTTTTTCCGATATCTTCCCAGCCGATCCCGATATTGGTGTGTGTATGCGATGCATTCCAGGTCTGCCACTTCACGACTTTTGCCGCGCCTAATCACCTTGTGGTGGGCCCCGCGACAGGGCGCCGGACCGTTCCAGCCCCCGCCCGTAACCCCCCCACGGCCTGGCGCCAGACCTCCCACCATGTTTAAGAGGGTTAGGGACTTCCGCCTCCTCTTACAGCAGAACGGCCGGGACCCCCGGCAAAGGGGCAGTGAAATAACGGCGGAAGCCCTTTGTTCGGGCTTGCCAGGATTGCCCGTGGCACTGTATTTTTTTAAACGCCCCCATGGATGGTTAAGCTGGTCATACATGTATCGATTTTTTGAGATTGACAGGGTTCTGCCCAAGGTGGTAATCCCTGTTCGTCACCAGTTACTTGGATGGGGACCCTTGAATCCCCACAAAAGTATCAGTCAGGAATGTGTCCCCAGGGAAAATAATTCGATTCCACGATCGATTGGCCATGGTACGTAACCACGTTATGATCAACGTTAATGATCATTAGTAACGATGCAATGTATGGGCTAGCTTAGTTGTATAATTAGGAATTTAAAACAAAATTACGTTTATTATTTCTTTATATATTCAAAGTATGTCCATTCGGTAGGACCTAAGGCTTCCCTTTGCCACCACAGTTTAGCACATGCAGGACAGCCAGATCTCAGCTGTGAGCTGGCTTTCCATCAAAAGCACTTGGTTCATAATGCTGTTGTGACAGATGGTGTGGCCCTGGTAGGGTCATATATTTAAAGTCTGAGAAGTTTAAGTAGGGCCATACGTATATGACCTCTTGTTCCTGAAAACGAAAGATCAAACTTCACTGTCAAGAGCCTTGTAGTCAGCTATTTAGTTGGGTAGATTGATTGCTTATCTATTATGCATGTGCTGTAAAAGGAAGATGTTAATCAGATTATAGGCAGTTAGCTGAACACGATTTAATTTTTTTTTTTATTAATCTTTATTGATTGGAACAATCACCCAAATAATCATAACAATAACAATTTAAATGCTGGTAGGGATCATGGCATTAATTATTTTCCTCACATTTTCTATTTCAGGTTGATGCTCTTGTTCCCTCATCATCTGAAGATCCTTCTTAGTCCACTCGTCTAGCTTTTACGACTGAGTGGCTTCCCATTATAACGCATTATTACTTTGATGGCTTACGATACATTGTTGTCAATCTGTGTTTCTATTACTCTATCCCAATAATTCAGATTTATAAAAATTTTCGATTCATCTTTGAGGCCATGCCGTATAAGATATTCCATGTTCTAATTACTGTACTTTATCATAAAGTTCTTTAATTTGGGAGGGGTGGGGATTCCATTTGAGTGCAATTGCGATCTCGACTGCCGTACGTATTGTATTGGCAGGCCGTTCTCCGGTTTATCAGTAAGGGTTGTAGTGGGGTCCAGAACGTGTGTTTTTCCAACCAAATGTAATTGCTTCATAATCCCTCAAGATCTCGTTCAATTTACCCAGTTGTATCTTAGGCCAGGGGGGTTCTGACCAAATATGTGGTTAGGTGCCTCATTACCCGTGCATATCCAGCAACATCCGTGCCGGCGGATATTATCCGAGCGTTAGTCTATCTGGGGTATAGTACCATTGAAAAATAAATCTTATAAGATTTTCCCGGAGTGACATTACCTGTTGAGATTTTTTTGCATCTTCCATATTTCTGTCCATCTTTATCTGAGATCCCCCTTCCACCACTCTCTCCTCATATACCATATATTGGGGCTTCACCCCTTTTCCTCTTTCGAGTTGATATATCATAGATATATGGCCTTTCTGTATCTCGCTTGATCCACCAATCCTTTCAAACATTGTAATTCCTGAATTTTTATGAAACCTGTCCCCGGCGGACATTCATTGGCAATCGGAGGTAGGTTATATCTCTCACGTCTATGGAGGTGGTTTTTGTCTAGATCTCAAAGGTTCTATTTCACTTCGTTGGTCTATTATGTCGCCGATCAATTGAAGTCGGCCGCTCCCACTATCAGTCCTCCCCCTGCTCCATCCCACGGGAGATAACTGACATTTTCCTATTATTGGTTCCATTTGTGAATATTATTCGTTAATCTGTTACTTTAATTTATTATCTTCCCATATTTTTTGTAGTGCCCGTTCGGGTTGATTGTGTGTCCAATGTAGTCCTATTTGGCCCAAATAGTTGCTATTATCTTTGGATATCAAGGGGCTTGTTTGTCTTTGCACCCATTTTACTTCTGATGTTGGGTCTGTCCATTCTTTTATTATTTTTAAGTTATTTTTGGGCCGCAAATAACTATTTATGGAGGTCTGGGACACCATTCCTCCGTTTCCCTTGATTTAACACATTAACTTCGTGGAGATTGATTCTGGTCTTTGTATGCCCAAATGATTCATAACTTTTTGCTGTAATTTATGTTTTGATTAAGTGGGAGTTTCACGGGTGGTAGGTGGTATGTTTGAACAGATGAATTGAGTTGTGTGCAGTACATCATTTTGACCGTTCTATTCTGCCCATTAGGAAATAGTGGGTTTCTTCCAGCCTTGTTTAGGGTATTTCTTAATTGTTTAAATAGTATTGGTAATTACGGCCCTATATGGTGTCATACTGGGTGTGTGTGATTTTCACTCCCAGGGTACTGTATTCCATCTTATCCACCTCCCAACTAAAATGTTTCTTACTGAACACGATTTTACTTAACAAAAGGTGCTCTCGTCTCAGAATTTAACCCCAGAGTTTCCTATTTAACCTCAATGTACATATATTTGAAAAAGTCATACATAGAGCAATAACATAGGGTATCTAAAAGCTAGCCCCAAAGTATTATTGTCATATATTTTTTATCTCATCAGGCCTTGATTTTTTTTTTTTTTATTTGGTCTGTAGAGGCAATTACATTCAGTGCTGGAAATTCTGTTGCAGAGCACCGGTGTAAGGTTCTACAAAGCATCCAGAGTCTACCGTTTATTTTGTTATGTTGTCATATTGCAATTTTATTTATTGATTTTGACTCCAGGGGCGATCCTAGGCTGTCTAGTGCCCTGATCAATCACCACCAGGAATGCTCAGTGGTGTCAGACCGGGGGGGGATCAGTACGTGACGGAGTGGGGGGGGTGATAGTGGTGTTGGAATGGGAGGGTTGGGTAGGGTCGACCAAGGTTCTGCTGCAGCTGAGGACGCTGTAGAGGCAGTAAAGTAAATTCATCCAAAGGCAAAGCCCCCCCCCCCTTCTTCAGTTACCAACCCCAAAATGCTTTCTTCTTCCACTGGATTAGGTTGGGGGCATTTTTCTACCCGTTGCCATGATGCTGCCCTGGGCAATGCCCCATATTGCCCATGCATATAGACAATATTAGCGCATCTCCATCATTTATTATCACAATTGTGAATATTACATTATATGGCGAGTGCTTTCCCATTGGTTGGTGGATGGATAGATCGAGGGGTGCATTTGCTGTTTGACAGGTCCCAATGGAACAGGGTTCCGCAATTTGGTAAATCCATGTTCGATCACCTTACTTTGGATGGGACCCTTGATCCCCACCCAAAGATCAGTCAGGGATCTATTCCCCTAGGAGAAATGCATCGATCCACGATCGATTGGATGGTGACGTAACAACTTACGATCAATGGTTTAATGATCATTTAGTAACATTAAATGGCAGAGTGCTTTTTCCCATGGTGGTTTGGATGGATAGATAGATGGGTGCATTTTGCTGTTTGACAGGTCTCACAATGGGTTAATCCAAGAACACATTAGATCGAACACAGGTTAGGATGTATCTCTAGGGCGTACTCGAACTGAATATACATGAAACATAAATAAAACCTGAATACAACAAGGTGTCAATAGGAATAACAGTGTTCCTTACCTCAACAAAAATCAATATGTTATATAATATCCATAAAAAACAAAGTACAGGGAACCTAACAAACTAGAACTATCAGTGCAGGAGGACATTATGAACGTTGTCACGACACAGACAAATGTTTTTCACGCTTGTGTGATCCACACTCTGCTTCCCAAATAGCAGATGGCAGCGTTCAGCCATTGATCTTTACAGTGGGAGGTTTCCTCGCACACCCCTCTGGGCTTGGTACTACTGAACAAGATATCTAAATAATAACCTGATAGTAATTCCATGTGCATGGCCATGGCTGTTTGTATACAGACATTCATGCTGTGCAAAGTCCAGGCTTAAATGCAAATAATCAGAAGCTATTTTTCCTTTCTTATTGTCTTGGCTACATTTGGATGCTCAGGGGGTATACCTCCTCATATCTCATGCGGCACACTATTTTACAAGAAGTGTCCAAATTATACCTCCATTCTCCATTCAATGGAAATGTTTGGTAATATGCATTGTAATATATGGTGAATTAGTTTTTACCTCCATGGGGATGGGTTTGATGACTTCTTTCTTATCAAGATGCCAGTGGTTCCCAAACTTTCCCTTAGATAGGAACATTATTGAGCCCCCCACCCCCATTCAAACTACACAGGTTCAGATTGAGGGCCATTCACACTAGCCACGTTTTCATTGCAGTATCGGACCATGCAGTGCAGGTTAGTAATGTAAGTACTCAGTTTTCCAAGGACCTTTCTGACTTTCACAGGGCAGCATCAGGGGGGGACAGGGGATAACCCCGTCCCGGGTAACGAGCAGCTTAGGGGGGGCCCCGCGGGCATATTCGGGCAAGGCGCGGGCGCATTCCGGGCTCCCTGATCGACACGTCAGCCAGGTTCCCTGGACTGCAGACTTCTCCTCTAACTGAAGTTGTGAAGCGGGGGTGTGTGGATGTTGGTTAGCGTACTGTCACTGTCAGACAGCCTATAAGAGACTGTCTGACAGTTGACAGCATTGCTACCCCCCCCCACCCCCCCCCCTCCTCAACTTCAGTCGGAGTTGTGGATTTAGAGAGGATTTGTAGAGGAGTTGCCCCCCCCCAAAAAATTTTGGAGTATGAGTCCCTGGGATTTCTACGGCGGCCCTTACTTTCAACACTAGCCTTCTGTATTATAAAAGAGGAAAGAAGAGGCAGCTCCACATGCGGAAAAAGCGGGTGGGGCCGTGTACCGGTTTTAAAAAAATTGCACACAGCCAAGTAAAAGCCCTCGAAACTTGTATCACACAGAGACGAGAAAACATAAAAGACACTATTACAACTCTATTTTACTGTGTGCAGCGCGTTCCTCCATGGTTGGTTTGTGTTAGGTTCTCCATATCCCTACTGATTCTCCCCCCAAGAGAACACTGCACCCCCAGTTTGGGAACCATGCTGAATGCCAATGTTGCCTTCTTTGTATTTTTTTATGTATCTTTGCTATTTTGAATGTTTCTATTTTGGGATGTATAAAATCTTGGTGATAAAAAAAAAATCGGTGCAAGCTGTACAAAGATTATATCTGGGATATAACACATAGAAAGTGCTATAGCTCTTGGGCAAATAAAATATTACCCAGCGTTATGAATTGTGATGAAGTTCCTCACTTCTAAATGAGTTAAAGGGTTAAGGATGTGGGTTAACACGGGTGATTCCATCACCACCCCCCCCTCGATAGGCACCCCAAAATGCTAGAAACGCCCTCGATATGTCGGTAAATTTCAGTCCAATGTTCAAATTCGATTTGAGGTTTTCTAGGGAAGGAAAGAAATATTAGTTGAATAACATATGGGTACGATCCAATGTAATACAGGGGTGGCCACATAACAGTCCACCAGCCACAAATGGGGAAAGATAACTATGAGGGACTTATATTTTGTTATCCAGACATTGCATATCAACGCTGCCAGAAAGTCTAAGCTGGTCAGACTCGCAGCGTCCTCTTCCCACTCATCCCCCTCCCTTCTCCTTCTTACGATGTGAAGGAAGCCGAGCGTGCTCACTAGAGGTGTGGACTCCAGGCTGAAACTGGTATTGCAAGCTAAACCAGAGCCACATCAATACTGACAAACACCTCATGTATCACTTTACGTAAATTCGTTGGATTGCCAAAATTCTTGTGGCAGTTTATTTAAAGTTGGACAATTTATGTGACTGGTTTGCGGATATTTTTGGCGCGGCAAATATGTGTAATAACCAGTGTGAAAGGTTCGAGTAAGGGGTGTTGTAAAATAGGAATGTAATACTAAAAAAGGGTTGGACTTTAAGAGTGTTGGAGCTCGGGGTTGAGTAGGCATATGTAAGGCCATTTGATGGAGGATTTTCCGCAATAGGGGGCAGTTTTTCCCTTGGGCCTAGGGCGTGGCTCCCACCGCAAGGTGCTCCAATTAAAACGGCATTTACAGCTTCATATGAGCACCGTGGGTGGCCACCGCTTAGATAATGCGGAACGAGACTGTCCCATGTCATTAGACGTAGGAAGTGCTCCTCTGCATCTTTCGAATTTCGAGCAGGTAGTCTCAGGGGGTTAGTTACTAACCCAGGAAATGATCAGGATGCACTACTCATGATAAAGATATGGGGGGGTTCAAAACAATGGCTGTACTGTGAGAGTTACATGTGACCAAAGCCAGCTGGTTGACTGTGGATGACAGCTATTCGGAGGCTCAAATCAGGAACAGGGAGGTTCCGTCTGCAGCAGAAATCTACCATGCAGGAGCGGACGCAGAGGACTGTGAGGGAGAAAGTGAGGAAGACGCGCACTTATTAAAACCACATCTCCTGGTAATATCTGAGAGCTCACTAAAAAAGCTATGTGCACCCCTGGTAATAGGTAAATTTTAAATATCTAGGGTTAAGTCGAGGAATGAAACTGTCGTGCCCACCTTAACAGTCCTCAAGGTATTCGTTACTGTTTGCAATAGTCAAATTACATTCAGCAGTTGAAAGTACAAGTTCCTTCAGGACGCAAAGATGATCATACATGTCGATTGGCTTTCTGGACATATTGCAACTTGTAAAAATCCTGACTAATTGTATACAGCTAATCCCTTCATGTAAAAAAGCATTGCTTGCTGGTTGTATATTACCCTATACAGAGGACCCAAAGTTTAGGTACTGTTTTCTCTCTTGTGAGGGACTCACTTTAATGTATATATTCTCTGATAATGATCTGCTCTCATGCTTTCAGATTTAGGTAAGACTTTGTTTTGTATAATACAAACATTATATAAACATTATTACTACAGACCAGTGCTTAGTTTGGCCAGCACCATGGGTGGAAACTTATAGAACAAAAGTGGGCATACCAGGCCAGCTGCTAGACTCCAGGGCAGAGGCAGTGAGATGAACCACATGGCCGTTTCTACCAGATGCTGTAAAGGATTGAGACTTACTTAAAACTGAACACTGCCAAACAAAAGAGTAAAAAAAGCTACATTAATATAGTCTTTACTTGCACTTCTATCACCTGAATTTTAATGGATAATACTAATAATATTAATAATAATGGAAAAAAAAGAAACTACATTCTAAAGGCCAGGGAGCCAGCATCCCAAAAAAAAGACAATACAAGAAGGTCACTGGGAGGATGAACCTAGTCCATCAGCTCAGTTCCATACATTTCCCCCTGAAGAGATCAAGGGCTAGGGGACTTTAAGGCTCCTAAGGACAGGGGACATGAGTCACTGGGTAGGTATGTAAAAACCGAATTGACATTTATTAGGTTTAGAACAGCAAGATTGGGCCGCAGGCCCTGAAAGCAATGACAGGCTCAATGCTAAATTACAAACACAACAACACAGAAAAACGATAATAATCATGCCAGATCCGGTATGGTCCCATATATACGTGGAGAAATAGCACGGCTCCCAACCCAACGTGACATTTCCCCGCAAGCAATGCGCTTAGCGGAGGGGGTCCCGACGGATATGGAAAACCCCCTTAAAGGTCAAGAACATGCTAGAAGTTCTATCTGATTGTAACAATGACATGCCTTATGGGAGTGTCCAGCCGGCTGGAGGGAGGTATTATAAGGCCAGTTAAGGGTGGAGTGAGTAAGTCTTTCATGGAGGATTCAATGCTGACCTGGCCTGGTTAGGAGTGATGCACAGCATGGAGTGTGGGGCTAGGAAGAGAGAGGACAGGCTGAGGATAGCAAGAGCTGCTCCAAGTGGCTGCATGGCGATTGCATGGACTGTGAACTGTACCGTGATGTGGGAGAATAAGGTACCAAATCTACACCAAAGTGGTGTCGTGTGTATGGACTATTATGAGACATAGCAGTGACACTGCCTCCCAGATGAGCGATGATCTGTCACTCGGTGCAACGATCTGCAGCCGAGGCCCAGACAGGTAACCCCCGGTGTGTCTGGATGGGAAGATGTGCTGCACAGGAGGGGGCGGTGCCGATCCTACATCTCAATCTCCCATTGTTCAAGATTAGATAGATTCATTGAGGGTTTAAATTGTTTGCTAAATTCTGTCTAAGTGTTATTGCTTTGGGTTTCTGAACCTTCTTTCCTGAAGGTATTGCCAACTTTGAACTGATCAGCCTTTGCCTTATTGTACATTATTTCAGAACCTCTTGGGTTCTGGGTGAGAGTACTGACCTTGCGACATAAGATTCATAGTTACAAATGGGCCTTGAGTATTTATCTGTAGCAGAATTGGGTACCACAGATGTTTGGGAATTACCATCAGTTCTTCTTCTAAAAACCTTGTAATTTAAATAATAGAGAGATAAGAGGGAAGGCATAATTGGAACTACCCAATGAGCTAAATAAGAGTGCTGGTTTGCTGATCATCAGAAGTTTGATTGGGAGTGGCTAAATCTTTAGGGTTCTGAAAAACTTGTTTCAAAGGACACCACCTTTCATTTCTATTTCCTTATCACTAGTTGCTCTAGCAAAAGTTTGTCACACAAGTTTTATCTTGGGTGAGCTAAATTACCAGCACCATAAGCATTAACCATCTAAAGGCGAATATTTGTGTCTTGATGAAAGTGAGAAGTGATGTTGCACAATACTTCTTAAGAAGTTTAACAATGCTTCAGGCCAAGCTGGCCTAAAAAAATGGTTCTCGACCAGTGTGTATGTAACAAATACCAGGATGTTGATATAATGATGAAGAAAACTTCAATGCAGAAGTAACGCAGAAATGCTACCTGAGTGTTGTTGTAGGTGTTGTAAGATGCATGTGGAAGGTGCAGTTTAAATTTAAATTATAAGAATATAAATATTGTGTAGAAAAACATAATTTTGCTTTACTTGGATTTGGTAACAGGGTATTATTTCATTATGGTCCAAAAAGGTGAAAAAACTTTCCAGAAAGTTTTCTAAGAATTCCCTTTAAAGAGTAAATCATGAGCAAATGTCTGGAAGCAGTACCAATATAAGCTTGATTTTCGACCACTAGACTGTCGTCGATGTTCAAAAATTGTTTTCTTATTACCCACCATATAATGTGATTGATTCAAAATCAATTCCTTTATAAGCCCTGTGCACCTGCTCCATATTAACATTGCCATACAAGTATACTAGGTACTCCTAAGTCTACGCAGGAGGAAACCATAATAGATCAATGTAATCAGCTGATTGATTGTGTACTTCTTTGATTTGCATGCTGTGTCTCCAGCTCAGCCGATGCTTTCATGGAGAACCCGCGGCCCCATGCAAAGCAACTTAATCAACGGAACAAGGAGAGCGGAGGGGTCCCGACATAAATGGAAACAATTTTCAAGCGGGACACATGTGTAGATATGGAGCTAGATCGATGGCGCTTCGAGCGCTGTGCATGCTTATGGCCATCTATCTGGCAGTGGCTTGCAAAAGTATTCGGCGGAGGGGTCCCGACAAAAATGGAACCATTAGCCCTTTGTGTCATCGTCTGTAAATCTAGCATACACAGTTCAATTTTAGTACCATACGATTTCCGATTGGATTTTAGATCTTGATATTTTCATCAGACACCGATCTAGTAGATCCAGAGAGATCCACATGGATCGTAATACGATCGCACTATGACCAAAACGACGATTTTAGTTTTGATCACAAAACACACAGGATCCGATCCTGATCAACAAACAAAAATGCTACGATTTAGTTCGATCATTGTACAATCATCGAATATTTTCCAACATGTCCGATCATTTTCCCATCGATTGTTTGATCGGTATTGAACAATTTTCGCTGATTGAACCATGTACGATTTTAAATCCGATCGCTCTAAACTTTAATCGCTTGAGGTCGATTGAACGCCAAAACGAACCGTGTAGCCTAGCTAAGTATTAACAAATCAGGATCTACATGTGCTATGAATTTATTTTCTCTAGAACAGAACATATTTAATCTACTGATAATAAGGACAGACAGACATATTCAGTGCAACTGCAGGTGTTATCCACAACATGGCTGAAATAATGGCAAAACAAAAACATAATAAACATGGGCACGCTTGTCATCCTCGGTGTGCCAGTCACTGGGACTAAGCAGTTTGTGTGTGGTATGGGCCTTGGTTCTCCTCAGACACAAATGTCTACTCTGTCTCTAGTGTTCTGACATACCTCACTGGTAGGGGTTAACAAGCAGCGGGATTTTACATTGGCATAGAGGAAGGCTGTATGTAATGTTGGCATTGGTAGTTATCACTATTGATGCCAATTAATCGTAGAGCTCAGCCTTTCGCTGCTGAATCATGTCTCGCAGCCATGTTCTCACAGTGACTCAGCACATTGCTGAATATACACAAAGACCATCCCACAGCAGGCAACCCGCCCTGAGGCCTACAGTGAGGAGAATACCGCACGACTATCCAATAACAGTCCTACATCAGCCCAATTTCCTTTCCCTGCCCTTTAATAAAAAGGCTGGTCTGTAGTAAACAGAAAAGCAGACATATATATGGAAAGCAAATACCCCTGGCTGCTATGCCAAACCACTAGCTTGATGATCATCATGATCAGTATCCTATCCTTGAAGGAAGACATTTTGGTTAGCATAGTATGTGTGTCCACAAAACGACATACCTGTCTGAAAATGTTTCATTCATAGGGCTTGATGTGCCTTATTATTATATATATGGAAATATGGGGCATGGGTATAAATATGATATAGATAGGTAGGTTCTTCAAGGCTATGAGTATGTCAGTTCAGTTGCTGACAATACAAAATAAGCATAATGGTGGAGAAGCTCTCACAATACTATAAAAATATAGTTAGCTGCTGTGATCTTCTCTGTGGCAGTCTCCATATTTAATACTCTGTAGATTTCAAGGTGTATTGAACTGCAGTAAGGCTAACACATAATTGCAATGGTGTGAAAACTTAGCTCCGTAGGCTTTATAAAGGGGAGGGGCTTGTACTTCCCAAGCATAGTATGAGAAGATAAGGAAAAAAGGGTGGGAGGGTGAGGGGCTCGAAAGCTACTTTCACCACATCTGGTTAAAAATTGGAAAAGGAAAGTATGGGCGAACTAAACCCAAAAATTGGGGGTGGCCAGCCTCGGTGGCTTTTTAGGTGAAAACAATATTTACCAAAAATGGAGTTCCAGTCGAAGGAATGGGATTCACAATATTTATTTAAATCCTATTTTGCAAATTTGTATCAAATATCAAAACAACGTAAATAAATAGGAAAACAGAAGTAAAATCCATCAAACCCAGAGTGTATCTGACACGACCAATGGTACTGTCAGGTCACCTGATGAAGAGCTGTTTCACACTGGGTTTCCAATGTCCGTTTCATCGGTCTCATTTTAGGCCACAAAGTTTTCCAACGCGTTTCGTCCCCGCTGGGGACTTCTTCAGGGACCTTTGGGCGTGGTCAATTAATTTCCAAGATTTCTTAATAATTAAGTCTCAAATCATAACAGATTTTACCATATTATCATTAGGTTTCATAAGTGCATTTATCATTGTACAGTTTAACAATCATGTCATAGTGTTGTCACAATATCTTTCTATTTCCTAATCATTCCACATTGTATATACACATGAGTCTATGTCCGCGCGGGTACTCCCACCAACCATATCCCCATGAGCCGTCTCTATTAGTTGAATAAGGAATTTGCAAGGGTCTATCTTTGTTGTTCCCATTCCTTAATTATATAAACATGAGTCATCATACATGTTTTTGTAGCTTACGGTTCCAATCTCTGTCTGTACTCTGGCGTCACCAAGGGAGTTCAGCAACCACCGACATCCGCCCAGGAATCACACCAGAGAAGCTCAGTATCCAAAGGACAAGGAAGCACATGGGGCGGCACTGATTGGGGGGAAGGATGGGTCGTATTTTTTTAGTGCTGCTTTATAAGTAAGTCCCACCACCAAGTGGGTTAGATTCCATTAGAGTAGCAGAAAAGTCTGATGAGTCAGATTATCATTGTTGTGGTAAGGGAAAGGGGGAGAGCCCACAAGGCACCAAATAGCCCTCCTCCAGTGTCCGGTGAGAGGGGAGGAATAGTTAGAGATCTTACCCTGAACCTATCTAGGTTCAATCATGGCCAGGTCCTACCATTCCAAACTGAATATCCACAGCCTCCAACAGAAAGAGGGGTTTCCACAATTACTTGGTTCGTAACGGGTGGAAGCATAGCAGTAAGCCCTCCACTCAGGCTGACGTTCAT
>CM070034.1:113957447-113969137 GCA_036250615.1 Ptychadena robeensis
ATGGTGCACTTTTGGTACAGAAATCTGGACCTCAGCAGTGCGCTAGGGAGGTTAATAACCCAATCAGGCCTCTTCTTTTTGAAGCTTTAAGGCCAGAGCCATTTGAGAGTGTAACGCCACCATCTGGACAGAAGTAGAACTGCACACAGGTATGGAAATCTTAGCCACCTTCAGTACACAAAGGAGGGAACTTTCTGTTTCCGACATCTCTTAACTCTTGGCAGCTCTGTTTATCATAACTTGTGATAAATGCAGCAGACTGTAAATGTAAAAAAATTATCTGTGTAATCACAATTTGAGCTTAACATACTTTTGCCCAATTGAATAACAAATAAAGGAAAAGACTTGAGGAAAATGAACATGCATAGCTAGGGTTTATGCCATACCTGGTAATCTGACCCCATTCCAACAGAGAGATAAGCTCCTGATTTCTGAATCTATCCCAATCACCTAAACAGAGTTAATTTATTTAGTTTTATTTACTTGAATCAGAAATATATAGTTAATATTGCTTGCTAACATCTGTCCAGATGTGAACGGTCAGGATCTAGAAATGGAGGCAGGTGATTATTTTCTGAAAGCAGGTTGTCAGGTCAGGTTGGTAGCTATGTTTTTACTAGGCACTAGGCAAGCTGGAGATTCCATCAAATATGAGGCAAATGTCAAGAGAGGAAATTCCCAGGTCAACACATGCCTGTAGGGGCTGGGTCACACCATTGGCCTTCACACATTGACAGGTAACACCAATGTATTCTACAACTTTGGGTACCTTTATTTGTTTAACCAGCTGTCATAACCTAATAGCTGCATAAAACATGCATGAACAGATTTCAGTAAAACAGTTATTTAAAGCAGAACCTTTGGCAAAAAAAGGCAGAGTGGGTAAGTCAAAGACAAGAGGAAATAAGCATCCAGGTAGGTCAGAAGTCCCCTAATTCCTCAGAATGTCTGTGAAAAGATTTGACAAACAAACTAGTATGTTCAGTGAGGGGTCACCATGTTTCTCCTAGCAAATACCAATTAATTGCAGCTACATATTTGCATTAACAAAAAAACAGGGAAATCAGAACCAGGGTTCTCATCATTGGTGACACTTGCACTGGGACACTGGGTACACACGTGTAGATATGGGCCAGATCGATGGCCGCTTTGAGTGCCGTGCGCGCTCACGGCCATCTATCTGGCCCATATCATGTGCGGCCATCCCTGTTTTCAAGCAGGACCAATCAATCCCACTCGAAAACAGGGATATCGGACATGACTGTATACCACGGTCGATGTCAGTTGCCTTGCATTGAGACCACTGGGTCTCCATGCAAAGCATCAGCTGAGCTGGAGAGACAGCCGCGTGATGACATCATCACGCTGCTGCAGGGAACATTGAATGCCTCCAATATCGAGTCGTGTGTTGCCAGCAGCGTGCATGGAGATAGATGGCCGTGAGCGCCCATATCTACACAGTACACAGTGAGCATTATCTGCTTTGGCTATTGTTTACTTAGTGAGTAATTTACAGTGGTACCCATACAGGAATTCAATTCTCTGAAATACTGGCACAGAGACATCTTATAGGAAAGCGGGGTACAGCAAGGCAGTAGACTCTCTTTCTGAAGTCTGACGGTTCACCAGGTAGAGCTGCTCATGTTGATAATGCTCAATCAGTTGCATAACGCTGGGAAACACCTAAGGACAGTACAAGGACATGGGCATTAGTAAACACAGAAGCATGGGTGCACATTAGAAGATAATATTTATTTGTAAATGTTTTTTTATCTTTGAGGACACTGTAGATCAGAGAATTAAGAAATAACAAGACTGCGTCTGTGTTTAGCCTGTGCATGGTAACTTCTGTCTGATATAGAGATGGATACCTTCAATTACCTTATATGATGAACCACAAGGTGCTATAGTTTCATCAGAACTATTCACGATATATGGCTCTGGTATGCTGTCTCATCATTGTGTAATCTGAAGCATTACTGCTTAGCAAACCAAAACTACCTTCCCTGCCATTTGAGCATGTGTTGAAAACATAATATTGGCATTTAATGTCTAATTAGCTAGCTGGAAAATTTTATAGGCTTTACTTTGCTACTTAAAACTACAAAAAAATGCACTGTAAGACTAAAGTAGATATGGACATTGCACCAAGAGGAAAAGGCAAATATGTAGATATACAGATTTTAGGCCATCTTTATAACTGAGACAGCAACACAGATTTCCTCTACTGTGCCTGTAAATCATGTAGACTGAAAACATAAAGGTAGCCAACCTTGCCTAGATAGGTACCTGTGTCTTTTATTTGACATTTGATGTCATATGTGTTACGCTTAGCTTGTTCCCGATTCAATGTTTAAGCAAAACTTCAGATTGTTACCATATAAAAAGGTTCATCATTATTTCTGATTAGATACATTGTAGATATTTGTTAAATAAATATCAAGGTTGTACAACAAACACAATGATTCAGGACATGCCAAATCAATTGAGGTGGCTAACCCCAGGGGATTTTCACTCGGAAAATAAGTAGATTATAGGGACACGAAAATAAAGGTAAGCCAACAACTTTTATTAGGTGACGGTTG
This sequence comes from Ptychadena robeensis, assembly GCA_036250615.1. Taxonomy (NCBI): domain Eukaryota; kingdom Metazoa; phylum Chordata; class Amphibia; order Anura; family Ptychadenidae; genus Ptychadena; species Ptychadena robeensis. The sequence goes on from CM070034.1 coordinate 113,960,033, forward strand.
AAAGGACTCATGGTCCACGTACGTAGGGCCATCCAAAGATGATAGTCAAAAGTCAATGCTGGACATCAGCTTAAAAAAATAGATATCCATCAGGAACAAAATATACATAATATAAATAACAGGCGTTGGGAGGGGGTTCCCCACAGGTAGCCCCTGGGAGAAAAAAAATGGAAGCAATTAACATTGTGGGGCACCTCCTTTGGTTCTGGGGGAATAGGCCACTAAAAAGACATTACCATGGTGGGACCCCATCTCCCCTTCTTTCCTTCAGAGACTGTCTTTATGGATGGTTGATACCAATAGAAATTGGAATACCACTTATCTAGCTGTCTCCAACTTTAGTGGCCTATTCCCCCCAGTACCCTGAGGTACATTACAATATTAATTGCTTTCACTTTTTGCTTTTATTCCCTAGTAGCCAAGATAATTTTTGGTCATTACTTGATATTTTCCTGGTGAGAGCTGTTATATCTTGGCCTGGTTTGATTTAATGCGAGTCCGGATGCTCAATGTCCTTGGTGATACTCACCAAGGACACTGGGCATCCGGACTCGCATTAAATCCAAATCCAACCCAATCCAGCCCAATGCACACTGTACTGGCATTGATTGACGCTACCTTTGTATATATTTTAACAGGTTTGCCCTACTTTCTATCTCCCTTTGCCTAGGTTGTTGTATGAAATATTAATGTTGGCCTGTGCCTTTGTCCAACTTTTTCATTTTGTCCCCCTCTGGGTTTGAGTTTGAAACCACTGAAATAGATGTTCAATTCTTCTGCTTAATCAAACAAAAAAATAATTGACCCATATATGGTTAGCTTAAAGAGAGGGGAACAGATGAGCATTTTCCAAAGTCGTTTTTTAAGTCAGTGGTTCCTCAACCATTTTAGACCTGCAACCATCCAGAGTGATGTCCTGCATTTGGAAGTGCCGGTGTGGAGTGTCACTTTCCCATCAGGTAAGTATAATGTCTCCTCCTTTTTTCCTACTCTGCTTGTGCAAATGATGTGTGGGGTGTGAATATGGTCTCTCCTATGTTAGGTGGGTGGCGTGTTGCTTTCCCTCCTGACTTTCTACCCTGCTTGTGGGCATCAGCGCTACTGCGACCTCTTTGAAATGGTAGTTCGTCCCCCAAGGGGGTCCCAACCCACAGGTTGAGAACCTCTGCTTTAAGTCATTATCTACACAGTTTACCCATCACAAACCCTTGTCTCACAACACTGTTTGCAAAACTGGCTGCCTTTAAATGCAGAGTCTTATAGTGTGAATTGCATATTGAAAGAGTGGGACCAGTAGGAGTATTTCACAGTATTCTGAGCATAGAAAGTGCTTACACTGGAGAAAAGCTACGGCTTAATGGTGCTGAATAAGGTGGCTATGTAACATTTCTGGTCTGTTTTAAAGGTTACAAAGATAAAATATCAACTACATAAGGCATGTATTGTTTTCATAGAACTGGATGTCCCTTGGACTTTCAAAGCCAGAATAAACCCTATATTACAAGAGAACATCATGACCATACACAATCATCAATAGGCACAGGATAACTGAAAATACAGAGAATAAGGAAAAGGCTTTGATTTCTCTGCTTTCTTTACTTCTGCTACAATGAACTTATTTATCCCTTTCTCTGTAGAGGCCAAATCTCAGAACATTCTCCAAATCTGCCCTAAGATAAAATTTTCAAACAACGTTATGACTGTGGGTATTATCATACTTTCGTCACACTAATGATATAAATCTGCCAACTGCACACGAGTCCAGGTACAATCTTATGTAGTATATGATATCAGTTTGTCTTTATCAAAGAGCTTCACATTGTTTGAATCAAGATCAAACTGCATGATGTTGATGTCCATGTACAAACATGCAGTGGCTCCCTTCACTGCTCACACCTATATGAATGAATGAACACACCTCACACAGCGATTGGCTGGAAAATCTCTGCCCCCAGGTAAACTCATACAGTGAAGTTAGGTAACTGTTGTGGAGTGTTAAATAATGCCTACATGTGCACGTGTTTTAAGACATGTTATGTAGCCAGCTTTCTATACATGCTGATACTAGTCCTTGTGTAGGTGAAACGCCCCTAGGTCAGCATTCTCCGTCAATTTACTTTTACTTAGTGGAAACAAACAAATACTCTGTTACATGTTATTTTTTTTAAAAACATTACATTATTGCCATCTTTTATGCAATGTGATTGCACAACTGTGAGTTGCTAAAGCGATAATTTAGTGTAGCAGCACAGGTAAAGTCTTGCCATGTTTCTTTATCTCCTGGCAAGAACACTGTGTACCTACTCACAGACACAACACATAGGTAAGCTACATTAATATATCTGTGGAAACTTTACTCACACGAGAGCCTATGTAAAAATCATATTATACTGATGTCATCTTCTTTTATGTGTGTAGATAAATGCACACACTGGAACACACTCTTCCTACCTATTGTTCTATTTCAGCTATATTACGTCTATACCAAACAATACAAAACAAATCAAACAAACCCGCAAACAAACATGAACTATCTTCTACAATGCCATGTGTGACACCACAAGCCTAATGTCTAAAATAGCAAAGGTACAAAGTGTTTTACAAAAAAAACTTAAAAAGCTTAAAGAGGGTTTTTTTTTACCAGTAAAAGATGCATTAGCATTACCACTAGCACATACTTTATGGTAAGAAAGAAAAGTCCCTTTTTTACACACACCAATCATGCACAAACGTTTATTATTCATATAGAAACAAACGTACTCAGAGACATATATACCATGCACTCCACCTCCTGACTGCAGCTAGTTCTCCCATGGTTGTCTTGATTGTCTGACAGTGGTATGGGAGGGTGGGTGGACTGTGTGCAATTTGCAGAGGGAGAAGTGAACTGACAGCGGGAAGAGATGTCTCTCTCCCCCCTCTCTGGCTGACAGTACCATTCTCACATAGCGGACTCCATATGCCATCTCGGCTGGCCCCATAGCCCCCCCCCCCCATAATGCCCTTCTTTCCCCCCGGGGGGCCTGCTCCCCAGTTTGGGAGCCACTGGCTTATGCAATCACTCACCTCTTCATGCCTTTTGCCTTCTTTCCCCAGTGAGAATCCAAGTGTCCCTGCTGTTCTAATAGGGATGTTGAATATGTGGTCATGGTAGAGCACCGCCAGGGTATAGGAGTGCAGCTGATTTTGGGCTGAGCTCTGACGCACCAGAAAACACCCATCCTACAAGTGTAAAAATATGGTTATATTAGTTGATATTAGCTTAATTTTAGGTGGATTAATATATAATTTATATACACTGGGGTAATGTAAAGGGGAATGTATAAGCTGTATGTCTGTCCAAAAGCCGGGCTGAAAGCTAGGTTAGAGGGGATCGTGACAGGGGTGACATGAAGGCAATGGGTAGTGTTTATTGGGTGGAGAGTCGGAGAGAAGTTGTTATTAGGGGGTGTACGTAGAGGAACAACCCCTTTTCGAAATGCATTTTACTCACCCTCCCTAATTTGTCTGATGTATATTGATGTACTTTTGAGTTATGCTTTCCTCTTGTATATTCTTTTGTAGAACCTCAACAGTCATAGGGAAATTAAAATGAAATATTAATGGATGTGGTGACATATTGGTTTAATAGGACAGTGACTTAATACTGGTTAATATGCTATAATGCTAAGTGCTACCCACTTCCTTATGTTATGGAAGTTTTGATGAGGTACCAACTGAGCTTTTTAACATTGCTGGTACAGTTGGTGTCATGAATATTTGTTGTTGGAGACTCTGTTGGGGACCATTTCTTTCTAAGGTTATAAAATGTTTTCTTTGTTGGAAGCTGTGGCCTATAGATGTATATATATATATATATATATATATTCCAAAGAAATACTTTCTTGTGTGGTGCATTTGTTTATAGTATACAGTATACTAAGTAAGTGGTGTGTATGCATAGTTCCAAATGTTTCAGTCAGTCAAGTTTGTACTACATGTATTTGTACCTTATTGATTTTACGGAGAGCCAATTCTGCCTCCCTGCGCTCCATCTCTCCTCCATACCAAGGTTTACTCTCAAGTCCCTTGTCCTGTAACATAAAACATTGGTAGTAAAACAGAAGCTGGAGCTAAATGCTGTTACTAATAAGTGTTGAGTTTAAATATTCGAATTGCGAATATATTCAACAAATATCGGCTATTCGAGAATTTGAAATGCCGAATATTCGGGATATTATGCATTGGGAAGCTTATGGACATAATAACAATAATTGCAACTATATTTATTTGTAAAATATCATGCTATAGTGCTATATCTTCATCATTTCGAATATTTGAGATTCTGGGGAATGTAACATGCAATGCTTTCTCAATATGTGCAGATTTTCGCAATTAATGGTAATAAATTACTTCTACGGGTGTTGTCTTGTGTGCTGATTACACTGCAGCTGCTATGTCACATTCTGCCACTAGATGTCACCATGACAACATACACTGCGTTGTACAAGTGCCGATTTTCACAATTAAGGTAATAATGACTGGAGATTAGTGTTGAGCTTGAATATTTGATTTTCGAATATTTAGCTCGAATATCGTCATTTCGCCATTTTGCGAATATTCGCGAATATATAATCGTATATCCGATGCGATCGCGATTTTATTGCAATTTTTCGCGATCCCATTCATTGCAATGTTTGGCGATTATATAATCACAATGCTATTTTTATAAACAGAAATGACGGATATACTCCCAGTCGAATATGCGAGCTCCATTGACTTGCAAGCATTGCGCATATTTGATCGCAATTCATGTCCACAAGTGCGGATATTCGAGGTTACGAATATGGAATCTAATATTATGGCAGATATTCGCGAAATTAAGCGAATTCGAATATTGCCTAGTCGCTCATCACTACTGGAGATCACGAATTCTCTCAATTAAGAAATTTACTGCGAATATTAGGTGAGACATTTGCCATATTTTGCGAATATGAATATTGCCTATGCTGCTCATCACTAGCTATTAACTCACTCATACATACATTACTAACTCATACATAAAATACTGATACCATTCTATCTGTGAATAATTTCACTAACAAGTCTTAGCTGCTATTTTAAATGCTGTCAATGCATGAGCGATATAGAGGACACTCTATGGCATTCCCATAGGCTTAGTACATATGAACAGATATGGTGCCAAATTTGTGCATGAACCAGCTAAATGATTTATTTACCTCCGGATACTGCTTAGATTTTTCTTCACGTCCTAAGAAAAAAAGCAAAACCTATTTAAGAAAAGTATAGATTTAGGGAAGCAAGTACATACACAGCTCAGATATATGTATGGTAAAAGGTTTTATAGTTCTCTGTAGCCAGTTTATAATTTAATAGCCAGATGCCTGACCTGCACTGCAGAAGTACTGCTTAGTTGAAAAGTGCTGGGCAAGACACAGGCCAACCTCCCAACTGGACAGGGAATGCAGCATACTAAAGTGGTTATCTGCAAGCTTTGCCATTTCACCTGTCAACATGGTTTATTTGAAAATTAATAAATATAAAAGCATACAATTTTCTTTTATTTGTTAATAATCTGGATCAGTCAGATCTTCAATAATGGTGTTTACGCACCTGTAGCAAAATCATTGTGGGATTTCACCTGCAGGAAGTGGGGAAAAATATTAGTCTGGCATCAGCAAGGTCTTAAAATTCTTTATCTTCCTTATTATTATTATTAGTAGATTAGTACATTAGTGTGGAGATACAACACTATATATTACACACAGAAACAGGTTATGACACAGGAGTAGAGGACCCTGCCAGGTTGGGCTTACAATCTTAGAAGTCTAAAGCAGGGAACACATGTGTAGATATGGGCCAGATCGATGCACCATGCGCATTTACGGACATCTATCTGGCCCATATCATATGCGGCCATCCCTGTTTTCGATGGGGACCAATCAATCCAAAAGCAAAGCATGATGTCATCGCACTGCTGCAAGAGAGCCTCGAACGGCTCCAAAATCGAGCCGTGTGTTACCTGCTTTACAAACTATTGACTTGTACTGCTATTGTTATGTGGTCTCTGTAGACAAAGGACCTGTGCTAACCCTGACTGCATTATTCTGCCACTTTATGGCATATGTGGGTGTCAAACAAATTTGGCCAGCTGACCAAATATTTTCGGCCTGCTATGGACAGGGGACTGGTCAAGATCAGCCTCCCAGTGTCACTGACAGTTCATTCTGCTATGAACAGGGGCCCGGGGGAGGCTCATCAGTGGAGCTTTCCAGTGACAACGCAGTGAGCTCATGCTGTCTAGAGCATGCTGGGATTTGTAGTTCTACTCTGAATCAGGTGAGTGCAGCAGACAAAGGGAGCTGGTGAGAAAGAATCTGTCTATCTGGTACATCTACTAGAGCCAATGGCACAGTGACGATGGAAGGAGGAGTGGTGAGTGCAGCAAGAAGGGTTGCTGTGCGGAAGGCATAGCTGGGTAGCGGAGTACCACAGTGGGTCAGGGGGAAGGCAAAGTGTGATAGAGGGACCCAGCCAGCGAGGTCATCCGGTCATATACAGTGTCTGCACATGCCAACTTGGCTAACTGCGCTGACATTGATGCAAAGTGACTCTGTTGTGCCTGTGTGTACGTGTCCATTGTATAGCATATCATTGGCCCTCGATTTTGTCCAAGTTTTTGTTTTTGTCCCACTGTGTATTTCAGTTTGACACCCTAGGTCGATGGGAATGCAAAACTCATTTGAAGCAGGTAAGGAGAACTGAATCTGACATGAATTTGTGATCTCAGCAAACTTATTGAGGCCCACTTCTTCAATATGCTGTTTTTAAAAAATATGTAGAAGAACAGATCAAAATTTCACCAGTGTAATTCATTGGTTTGCAGTGGAAAAGAAAGGGTGCTGGACATGCTGGATTATGTAACTATCCTTGCAATTTGTGTATGTCCAAAATACTACAAAGTGAACTATTTAAATGAAAGAATGTATTACTGAAAGCAATTAGTTACAGCTGCCTGAAGTAGTCAAATATTTATTACTATTTTCATACCAACACCAATGGCATAAAGGAGTAATGCATTAGCATATCTGGCATAAAAAAGTTCCTCTTTTTCTTCTCAGAAAGTTGTCAATATTCATATTAGTCTATTCTTAAAAAATGTAACAGCTAAGACCAGTAGAAACATGCTTCGATATTACCTTGCGATCGGAAAATAATGGCACCGGTTGTGATTTTCCAAAAGTGATGTAAATCCAACAAAAAACATTTACTCCAAAATTATTGGTCATGTCTGTAAATTTTGATCTAATCTGGCAAACATCGAAAGTGTTTTAACTACAAACGATTTGATTTCATTTGCATTGAAATCACTGTTTGATCGAAGTCTGGCAAATATTGAACACCCAATGTGGTATTAATTTGATTCTATTGTGATCAATGTTCAATCAAATTATCGAAAACTCTGATCGAATCTAGGGTTGATCATCTAAAAATGCACACATGTATGCCCAGCTTTATTGTCATTCTCATGTATCATGTATTAAGAGATTAGCCATTGTATGACCATCTAAGTCATTATAGGGCAGTCATATGTGTGACAATTGGTCACTGTCATGTTGCAGTCTCAGACAGTCAAATTGATCCCCTGGCTTCACTTTTTCAATAACGTTTTTAGTTCCCATTGACCAACAAAACTGACACCTGACCACCAGTTTAATAAGGATCACTTTACTGACTGACTAATTTAAAGCAAAGCATTAAACTCACCACCAGTTTAAGGGCAACACAGTGATCAATGTTTTGAGGGGGTCACTACACCAAAAACAAGTTAAGGACCAATTCCCTCTAATCCATTTTAATGTCCAAAAAGTGTAAATTATATTCAATGCGCCAAAACCCCCCACATGAAAATGCATATCAGTGCATGTAATGCAGATAGGTGTGAACCAGGCCAAAGGGCTCTTTCACACTAGCTGCATTTGCGTTGCAGTTCTGTATTAATGCAAGGTTCATGGGTTTCTGAATTTTCTGCTAATAATGGACATGGTTAAGGGACGTGGTAGCCACTACTGCTTCTGTTACCGGCAAACAACACCTCTGCCGCAGTGCACATAATGTGAAAGGGTGCTAAAGGGGTGTATTACAAAGATGATCAAATATACAGCAGGAACTACACTGTCAGCAGGAGTAATGTATTTTTACACTTTATTATTGACTATGTTAGTTGTTTTTTCAATATTATTGAGGTATTAAGTAGGTTAAATAAGTGTTCAAGAAATTGATCTTCTTTAGGGAACATGTGTTCTATGTATTCCTCTGAGTGTATGCCTAGGCTATTTAATAGACTTATAACTTCAGGACTCATTAGTCTCATTTCCAAACATGGGTTTCTGTGTAAAGTTTACCGAAGTTTCCAGAAGTGTCAAATACAAATCTGCCAGAAAAAGAGAAAAAAAAAGAACAATGAATCACAGTGCAGATGTTTACCATAATAATTATAACCATTAATGTAATCTTTTCATGTATTTCTATTTAGTGTAATAAACTGCACAGTGCATGAAGTCATATGACAATTTGTTATTTTGTTTCTTCTATTTAAAACTCATGTTTAGCTGTGTACATTCAAACCTATCTCCCATATGGATAATAAGAGGTACACCTGGCCTTCTGTGTATGTTTACTTTTTTTTACTGCTGCAATAATAGGTGTTAACCTACAATATCATATTAACATCTGTTCTTTTGTCAATAAACACAGATGAAGTAATGTTTAATAAAGAACAAAATTGCTCTGTGACATGCAATGTTCTAAAACCTGGTTCTGATTAGATGGTAAAGGATCATGGCGTCCCCTATGGGTTTGAGATTGTAATGGCAAGTCTACCGATCATGTCGCTACGAGAAAATACATTTATAATAAAGGATGTTTCTGAGACATAGAAGCTAGAAAAATAGAAACTTTAGACTGGTGGAAAGTCTATATTGTTTCAGTGCTTTAGAGATCTGAACATTGATGAGAATATGTGTGCGACCTGACACGGGTGCCCTCCATTCCCATGCAGATCTGAATAGCGTGGGCTGCAGGGGGTTGTTGTAGAAGAAGAGG
>CM070034.1:114002304-114014398 GCA_036250615.1 Ptychadena robeensis
GGGAGGGGGGGCTCAAATAATGTTTCTAAATAGAAAAGGCCCTGCAAGGAAAGTTTGGGGGTGAGTGGATTTCAGTCCTGCTCAGCTTGGAGAAATATGCACACAATCTGGCTGGGGGCATTCATGCCCCTTTTGGCCAAGAATGGAGGGGAGAATCAGAAGGAAGCATCTTTTAAGGCGAAAAATATTAGTTCCCAGACTGCTAAACATTAAATGTAATTGGTGTTTACTCATGAATACATTATTCTTGGGTCTTAAATAATAGGTTAGTATTTTAATGTACAATTCTATGCATTGAGCTGTGAGACAAATCTATGCTCTATCTTTTCTTTTATAGAAATGTTTCTTGGCAACATCTGAAGAAGAGATCTTTGCACATTTGGGTCTGGATTATGTGCTTCCTTCAGACAGGAATGCCTGATGATGATGCAATGGTACAGGACATGTGTGATGTGTGTACTGAGGATGTGTAGAAGTTATATTTTTGTAAATGCAGAGCACAACTATTTTATATAAAGTGTTTTATTATTTTTGTTCGGAAGTGTAAACGTTTTGTTCTCCCTCCATGTTTTTGGACTTGCTCTGGAATGGAACCTGGTGAAGGTTTGTATGGTGTCGTGCTTGGATTGCAGGGGATTGGTATGGTATAAGTAATTTTGCTAAATAACTTGCCTGTGTCTTATGGTTGTGCCTTGGCTCCCAGCCAGCTCTCCTGGCAAGAAGATTAGTTGGGGAGGTGAAGGAGCTGTCAGATGGTAGATGCAGCCACAGCCAGATCTCCCATCTGAACTCAGAGCTGCATTCACTTTCTCACACACACAGCGTGTGTGTGTGTGTGTGTGTGTGTGTGTGTGTGTGTGTGTGGTGTCTCAAACCTAATATGATTAATAATGATTAAAAGAAATTTTAACACGGCCATACTATTGGTCTATTAATATCTGCATCCTGGGTATTCAAATGAAAGCAAAGCTTTGCACTGCTATTGCTGAACTATACAAGCATAAAAACCCTATTGGACAAATTAGAACGCATTCACATGGGCACTACCCACCTTACGCCCCCTTGTTATACCTATGTGTCACATGCCCTAAAAGTGACCAGGGGGTTTTGCAATAATTTGATTTCATGCTGCAGATTGCCCCAGTTTTCTCTTCAGCAGAGGACATATACCATTACCATATACAAAATGCCTCCAGTTATGTGACTGTGTTGTTGTGAGAAGATATGCACACACCACCCAGCTTTCAAGAACCTTTGGTGTCTCCTGTATTCATGCAGAAACTGTTTTCTCTGATTTGTGATATGTTGCAAGCGCACCCAGTATAACTTGTCATTGCCATATGTCGTTTGGTTAATTCCTCTAAATGTAATCTTTTGACATAAGCTCTTTGGCATTCCAATCTCCCAATGCAATTCTTTTTCATCCCACCTATCACCATCCAGCTAGGGAGTTTTGCATACTCAGAAACCTGTTTTGTATAGCTAGAGGCTGGAAATCAGTAGCTTATTTTGTGATGTGGTTGTGTCAGGATGCGTTTGCTTCTGTACCTCAGATTGGCTAAGCCATACACTGCCTGCTTTTGTCCTCCATAACCAATATTGTTTGGTGATGTCACTACTGTGCATGCCGCAGAGAAAGTTGCACATCTGTGCTTTTTGTATTCTGTACAGTTCTTTCTTTTCTCTGCTGCTTCTTAACCATTTCCCCAACATTCATCAGGTAAGCAGGTCAGACGTCCGCACAACACTCTGCGCCCTACCAAGATGTCTGCCACCCCAAAGCCTGAGCACGCGGAGCAAGGCACGGTAAGTAGGTTCTGGGGATCTGTAGAGAAGCCCAGAAATCATGTAAACTCATCCTTGGTGGTGGTCCAGTCATGAGTAACTCGATTAGTAATGTTGAAGGTAAATCATCGTCCGGTCACTTGCATTGTTTTGGTTGTGGCGTCCACAATATGAAGAGTAGTGTGGAACTTGTCACTATACAGCCAAATGAGTTGCATTGATTGCTGAATCCTTTCCTTCATTACTTCTAAATCCTTTGGACCAGTGGTTCTCAACCTGTGGGTCGGGACCCCCTTGGGGTACCATTTCACAGGGGTCGCCGAATTCTCCTAACAAGCAGCAGTGCTGATGCCTACAAGCGGGGTGAGAAGTTAGGAGAAAGAGTAATGCCCCCCCCCCCCTCCTAACTTAGGAGGGAAGGGACATAACATTGATGGTGCCGGAAGTGACGTCACATAGTGTGACGTTTGGTATTTGGAAAGCGGACGTGACACTCTGCACCTGCAATTCTGCATTCCAAATGATGTGGGGTCACAAAACAGGGTTGAGAACCACTGCAATTGTCCAGATCAGCTATTTGACTTGACGGGAGGCTATGTGATTTTTCCATTGTCGGTGTCTTAGTGTAATGGAAAGTTGGTCAGCACTGGTGTTGGGACCAGGGATTTTGATTTTTTGTTAGATATCAACGGCAGTATTTTGTGATTAACCTCCCTAGCGGTTGAGACGAACCCTGTTCGTTCGCTGAACAGGGTCCTCTCAACCGCTGGGGAAGCCGGCGGCAGGGAGACCCTATGCCTCCCCGGAAAGCTGCAGCAATTGTCTTCATCGCTGCAGCATTTCCGGGTTGGTGGCACCGCCCGATCGCGTCACGGTGACGCGGAAGCGGGCGGCGCCATAGACCTCCATGTTCATGGCGGAGCGCCAGCTTTCTCTCACACGCAGCTGTTGTCAGTAATGACAACAGCTGCGTGTAGAGCTCCGGCGAGATGCCGGAAACGACGGGCGGTGCACTCAGGAGGTTAAAGGGAAAAGTATCATCTGGTACAGACATGGGGCAACGAAAGCCCAGGGGGACACATCCTGCCCACTTTGCTTTTTACTGAGGCCTGTTGTAACCCAGGTGAAAAGATGATCTGGCTTCCCTGCAGTTGTTTTGTTGTTGGAAGTGGTTATTTAAAAAGCTTACAATGTTGCATGTCCCTGGCATCATCAATGACATCAGGGATGCACGTAAATGTGGCAGCTACGCTGGGGTGGACATGGCAGGCTTAGTCCAGCCCTATTGTGGCCTGCGAGTCATAAAGTTTGTCTCCCAAGCCATATTACCGTAGTGGCATGTTCTTCTGATGCAGTATTATTGGACATTATGAATTGTAATGTAATATTGGTAGCTCTTTGGTTGTATAAAATGCTGTAGTGTGCATGTCTGAGTGTGTGAAGTGAAGTTTGTGTTCAATACTTCAGGTCAACCCCATTGGGCACTGCTCCCCTAATCTATCTCTACCTAATGCTATCAGCTGTAGAAAGGGGGCATGCTCTGTGAGCATCCGATGGCTGCTGATGTAAACATCAGGGTTATATACGTTGAGTAGAATGTTGCAGCACAAGTTCGGTTTGAATTCATGGGGAGATTTCATTTATTGCCCATCTCGATTACTTGGTGCAGGAAGAGCAGAGGATAAAAATACTTTTGGATATTCGTTTGGCTTTAATAATATCTGTGAGCTTTTTCCTGTTAAGGATGGAGTTTGTTGGTAATCGGTATTATTTTAATTACATTTTTTTGCTTGAAAAACGTTCAGCATTGATAGTTTTATTGCTTTGTTAAGCCCCCCATAGACGCTTAGATTTTTTGACCGACTGCCTTGCGTGCTCACGGCAGTCGGTTGAGAAATCGGGTGCCGATCTAAAACTTAAAGAGCCAAAATCAGTCGTTAAATCGGCCACTACGGACATGTCCACAATTCTTAGATCGGACTAATACTTCCTGCTAGGCAGGCAGCTGACTGACTGTCTGTGATCTTGCAATCTGCAGTTCTCACGGTCGGCGACCTGACGGCCCGAGTAGCTAGGGGGACCCCACTGGCACACAAAGGGTGCCCAGGCCGATTGTGACGCGACGCATTGGCCAAAACGTCGGGTCTCAATCTAAACGTGTATGGGGGCTTTACTGTTCTCAAATATGTAGATTAGGATGATTTACTTTGAGAGCTTGTTCACGCTATCCCGCACTGAAGCTGCAGTTTATGCAGACCATTGGTGGGAATACTATCTGTGTCCATTACTGGCATAAAACACATTTTGCACTCCGCAGCGCTTGTGTATCCTATACACTTGTTTGGGAGATGCTTGTGCCATGACTGTTTTCAGTAATGTGCATCATTGCATACTGGAAACTCAAGCGCAGGACTAGTGTGAAAGGTACACACTATGGAAACCCAAGTACCTTGCGGTAACACTAGCTGTGCTACAGCGCAGCTAGTGTGAACGAGCCCCTAGTTGGCTTTTGAACCTTAAAGTACCACTGACACTGCCATGTAAAAAAAAATATATATATGTGGTGCTGGTCAGGCACTAGCAGTGAATGGCAGGCAGTCAGGCAATACATGTAAATCCCAGGATTGTGATGTGCATGAGCAGGACGTGCACAAATCACCACTGAAAAGCACGGGGATTTTTTTCCAATTTAAAACAATAGGGTGTTTTACCACCAATGCAGTGGTAATGTGTCCTACGGACAATACGTTGGTTGGGTGGCTTGGATGCATCAGGCCAAAGCGCCCATGCTGCCCTGTGGAAACTTGGCCTACCTCTCAATCTGTGAAATCTTTTAAAGCACTTGGACATTTTTAACCCATCTGAAAAATTAGGAGGTGAGTGACAAACCTTTCATCTATTTTTATAGACCAGGTAGGTAGCCTACAACAGTGGTCCCAGCGGCACTGTGTACAAGTTGAGGAGTGTAGTGCTTTGCAAAAATGAGGGTATTGCAATAAAAGGTGGAAATTTTTAAATCCAAGAGTAAATTTGTAAAGCTGAGGCTAAAAACTTTATTCCAGGAGATGGGCCTGGCTTAAAGATTTATCACACAGAGGCAAGCTTATGTAAAAAATGGTTTATCTGTTCCATTTTTGTATAAAACACACGGGAGAGACCTAGCCAATCAACACACAGATTGCATTTACAAGACTCAAGGTACTTTTTTTCTGTGAAACTTTGAACCTAAACAACATACAAAGGTTTTTCTCTCAAGTCTACACTCTCTGCTGTCTATTCCATTAACTATTTATTTTAGAAAATGAAATCTTTAAAACGAAAAAAACAAAACAAATTCCACATAACCCCATCTTTCTTCTGTCCCAGTTACAGTACAATGGTAGATGGCAGCAGGACACTATTGTTTATGCAGTTTTCTGCTGTCCCTTCTTTCCGATCAGAGACTTGTGGATGTGAGGAATAACACCTACAGGTAAAAAAAAAATAGAAATTACAAATTAAATCTGAGAAAGCTTTATGAAGAAAAATGTTTTAATGCTAAAATGTTGTTAATTTGAATTAGATATTTATATTAAGAGTTTACTCTGTTTGGCATTAAAACCATCTGATTAATGACAACATACCTCCTCCTGCAATGGTAGCCTTGATGAGGGAGTCTAATTCTTCATCCCCACGGATGGCTAGCTGCAAGTGACGAGGAGTGATACGCTTCACCTTTAAATCTTTTGAAGCATTTCCTGCCAACTCCAATACCTAGATTTAAAGCCAATAAGTCTCAGTTCTGCAAGAAAGTGTTTATAAACAATAAAAATATTTTCTTTTTTTTTTTCTTTCTTTTTTACCTCCCTAGTGGTTGAGATAAACCCAGTTCATCCACTGTTTGGGTTCGTCCCAAATGCTAACGGAGCGGGGATTGGGAAAACTCGGCTCCTCCAGCATTTTGGATGAACTCAAACACTAAACGGACTGGGTTTGTCTCCAATGCTAGGGAGGTCAGTACTATGTTTTTAACAGCACAGTATGGGGAAGAACGCTAGGGAGGTTTAAAAAAAATAGCTCCATTAAACTAAGACTAACCTCTGTGCTATAAACTATTATGGAAGCAAATGTGAAAATGTTTCAGATCAAAAGCTATAACTTACCTCAGCAGTAAGGTATTCCAGAATGGCAGCACTGTACACTGCTGCAGTAGCACCAACTCTTCCGTGGCTTGTTGTGCGAGTCTTCAAGTGTCTATGTATACGACCCACAGGGAACTAATGTTAAAATAAATATCACATTATACCTAATGATGCATCCTACTTATAAAAAAAAAACCTTCAAAATAAATAATTAGATTTGCCAAAAAATAATTATACCTGCAGTCCTGCTCTTTGAGAGCGAGATACAGCTTTGGCTTTAGCCTTCCCGCTATCCTTCCCAGCCTTACCACCAGCCTATAAAAGAGGGGGAAATAAATTCATTTTTCATGGGTTATGTTTAAATTTTTTTAATGCAACTGCAGTAAAGAGAAGTCTCAGGAGTAAATGAACAACAATGCAAATAGATTACTCCTTCAGTGATTCCATCTGTGATGACAGGTGAGCCCCCCCCCCCCCCCCCCCCCCCCCCCCCAGCAAAGCTTTAGTGTTCTTAGGCCCAGCTATTGTCTGTGAGCTCTTTCCTCCATATGGTGCTGACACTGTGTTAGAGAAGCTTGACAGGCCAGCTCTGATCATTTCCATTTCATGTAGTTTTTTCAACATGTTCAGTGCACCTTTAAGTTGTGATGGTAAAATGTATGTAACTTTACATGTCCCCTTCTATAATCCTCACCCACCAGAAAAGCAAATGTAAATATACTTTTATTTTAATTAAAGCAGGAAAAGGTCTGTTCATGTTAATTTAGTGTTTAAAATGCATCTGTAAAATTTGTTTTAGCGTCTTTTGTAAGCTTATGCAAATATGAATCTTAAACTGCGTGGGGAATGATGACACATCTTGTATACATTTTAAAAGCATTTTTGTGTAGGATGGTCTGGATGTTTATATTGAAATGTGATAAGGCCAGTAAAAAATATTTTGAACATTTGTTTATCTCCTTGGCGCTATGCCCAAACCCAATATGGTCAGTTTGTTGACCACATTGACCAACTGACAGCACCGGGATTGGACATATTTGGCCATGCTCTACGAGCCTTCAACGATTCTGCATCGCTGCAGGCTCACTGATGCCTTCCGTTGCCACGTAACTAGTAATGCGGGGAATTCTGTGTTTGGCGTAGACCTTCATGTTAATTTAGGAGTCATCGCTTTTCCTGGCTGCCATCGTCTTGATGACACCTGTAATGTGGGGAGGATACGGCGTATGGCACAAAAGGTTAAAGGAAGCCTTTTGACCTAATACATCAATAAACCTTATTTGTTGTTAATGTGTCAGTAAGGCTGAACGCAGTAAAATCGCGTTCTTGGTATGCATTCCATTAATTTTGACTTGTGGGTATGTGCCCATCTAAAGTGAATATGGAAATGACACAAAACACGCCCACTGCCATTTTGGCAAATTAATGTGAAGCCCTGGCCAAACGTGTACAGATTTCCTTTATTTATGCAAATGTTTTGATGTACATTAGGTGCTGCAACAGTCCAACCACTTTTGACAGTTATCACAGTAGACCCTTTGTGCTATGCTTGGGGTCAGGAAGTATAAACAGTGTTATCTGTCAAATACTTGTCTGCAAGCAGCTGATTCAACACTGACTACACAGTATTGTAGGCAGGTAGCAGTATGCAAAAGTAATTGTGTACACCTTGTGTTACAGCAAAATATAACACTTATCATTTATTGTAATTAAGATGACCACATGGTGGATAAAAATCGTTTTGTTTTTTTTAAAAAAATCTAAAAAATCGGATTTTTTTGATTTATATCGTTTTATTTATTTTTAAAGAAAATGATTTTTTGAGGAAAAAACATTACCATCCCAAGGTTATTCCATGATGAAATAAAGATTAGTTTATGTAGAATAAGGCTGTATATGTTTAAATGTTTTGGTAAATAAATTCCATAAAAAACATCCCACAAACAATAGACAGAAGTTGATAATGGCATAAACACATCACCCAAAATTTCCCCTTGAATAGACAAGGGCAAGGGGACCGGCCATTCAATATGTAAAGCAATACATGTATTATACACAGTGCAAAAGATGAAGTAATGACATCATATCAATCAGAAACAATGCGCAATGTTGCGGATGTACACGTCTGTACACGTAGACAATTAAAATAGTCCAAATGGCACAAATTTCCCCCCAACGCGCATTTCGTTGAAGACTTCTTGAAGGGGTACGATATGTCATTTCATAAGCCAAATCTGCTTTTGTGTCCCCTCAACCGTGTCTATTCAAGGCAGGTTTTGGGTGATGTGCTTATGTCATCAACTTCTGTCTGTTTGTGTAAGATTATCGGGCAGTGTCTCTGCTACAAGATATTATCACTGATGCTGGGTTTACTTTCTCAGTTCTCAAAACTAAGTGCAACAGAAAAGTTCTCCAAATATGAATGATTAACCTAAACTGGGGATAAAAAAAACTAATATGAAAAGTTGTTGTTCTAAAAATCTTCACTTACTCGCATTTTAAAGTTACACTAGCAAAAATGATTGATTTAAATCAGTTTGATTTAAATCGAGCCTTTCAGACTAGTGATTTTAAACATGATTTAAATCGGTTTGATTTAAATCAAATCTACCCTGGGTGACCATACACCGTTCAAGATTTCTGTGTTGAATTTTTAAGTCAATTGATGATAGTTTCCCATACACCTGGTAAAAATGATTGAAACTGCTTGAGTAATTGATCATGTTAGTAAATTTTTCTCATTTGAACACGTATCTGACTTTTTTCTCTCTAGGTATTTTGATCAATTTGTTTATGATGCATGCGCTCTATATTATGATGGTAAATTGATCCTACTGTATGGTGTTACGATGAGAGATGTTCCCCCTTCCTGGGGTAAGGAAGCTGGCATACGATTGTAAAATCACACAACATAATTGAAGCTAAGATCTTGCAAATGTTGACACGGGTATGGCTAGCTTTACACATGCAGAATTTCATGCGGCCTCGCAGCCTAAGATTTGATTATTTTAATTAAGCCAGCCAGACTGATTTAACATGTGCTTGGTAGGGTCAAAAATCAATCAAGTCAATCAGTTGTAGTGAAATTATGCTTAATATTCTTAGTGTGTGCATTACATATTTGTATTAGATAAAAACTTTTTGCATTTATTGCTTAATTTTTTAATATTAATGCAAAGCATGGAAAAACACATTATTTTCAATCACATGCATCTAGCTTGCGCAAGAACACTACATGTGCGTCTAGCTGTTTATTCTGACAAAATCTTAATGTAGAAATGTATTTAGAACACTGTCGGTTATTTCCCATCGAGCAGTTGCCAGCGGGAGATTCAGATTATTTTGAAAGGAGCAGGTTGAGTTTATGTGGCCATGCCTAGTGCTGGGGGCTGGACAAGGATTAGCAGACTGCCCATTGGTGGTACAGTTGTGAGTCTCTTGTGTATATGCAACAACAATATTCCTAGCTGCTGCATGCGAGTATTGTACTATACGGCTATAGCCAGATAAATCTATAATCACATGCATGAAGCCATAAATATCAAGTCCTGTAGCTGCTCTAGCAGGAGTGAGTGCAAATCTATTCTTATTGTGTATGAGTTCCACATAGACACTAATCCCTGGGTCCCCTGTCACTCACACCTTCCAGTTCCAATGGTAAGTGTCAGAGCCATGACAGCAGAAATGGTTTGCAGTGTTATAGACACCCTCCAGGGTTGTATGCTGAGAGCAGCTCTGAAGGTAAACTGTCATTGCTCCGGTTACAGGTCTTCTATATATTGGAGACCCCCAATCTGAGGACAATAACACACCCCCGTACCCCGAGCTTGTCTAGTAATTGGGAGAAAATACTTTGTACAGTGAGCAGAACGTAATGCTATCTCTGACAGGACTCTGACTGCCATCCATAGGTGTCACTGGTGTATGTGGCGCTGTGAAGTCGGTGTTATTCTGACTGAAGCCGGGTACCCCCTGCAAAATATCAGCGCCCCTGCATAGGACTAGACGCCCACAGGAAGAGCCCGGAGCATTCTACGCTGCAGTATAGAAGAGCGTAATGTAAGGAGGAGGGGAGGACCCGGTGTCAGTACGCCGCCTCCAGTCCGGGCACCAATTCCTTCTCTGCCCTGTGTGTGACAGGACGCTACATATCCTCACACAACACTAAGATGCTCTTCCCGCCTTTTCCCGGGACGGTCTATGAGGTACGAGAGCCACCGCCGCAGCCGGCACACACACGAAGCCCATTCGTGAGGTATTTACCATGGTCCGAAACTCCGAGCGTCGCCGTGAGAATGTCCGGATAAAGTTGCCCCGTATCTATGTTCCACACTGCCGCCGGTACCGCGCACTCTCAGGCTCACACACACAATAACCCCCCACCCGTCAGGCCCGAGCGACAGGACGCCTCGAAGCCAATCATGGAGAACCTTCCTGGTTTGAAACCACGTTCCGACCTATCGCGTGCCGCCTTGTTTCCCAGGTGCCTTCAGGCGCTCCGCCTCTTTCGCTCAACGGCCGATTCCCTCCCAAGGCCTCTCAGCTTGCTTTTGCACACGGCCCGCGAGTGAGTAGGCGTGACGTAGAGCGACAGTGGTAGAAGCTAAGCCAATAACAGTGGAATGCCATTCCTGAGCGACAATTCACCTAACAAATTAAGTGGGGGATTTTGCGAAAGGCGTGCTACAGGTTTTAAGGGCAGCACTGTTAACCAATAGGATGAATGGCTTTAGCAGAGGGCTGCGTTGTGCCATTCCCGCCCTCATAGTCTTGTTTGCTTTGGGAAAAAAGCTAAAATGGCGGCTGCTGTTCAGTGTCACAGAGGGTGAAGTACCCTGTACGCGGGTGTGAGGAGATATTGGATGCTACGGAGCTTACTTTTCACTGGGAATATGTTGAAAATAGAAGAAAAAAACGAACGTTATGTGCCTCAATAACAGCGGCTACAGATTGAACCTTATACATCCGAATTGTTACATTTCAAATAAATAAGTATCGGCGAGTTCTGCAAACTTTTGTCCGGATATTGTTCTGCCGCTTTTCTGGTATATGTCCAGTATGCATAACGTACAAATACAATCAATTCCCGCAAACCTCCCAGCTGAACGTTCTTCAAATGTCAACTGAAATGTTCCGCCAGGGTGTAAAAATAACTGACAGACACACTGACATAATAGATGGAACGAAGGGAAATAAATCTTTAACGGAATATCCCAATACATTTACGTGAGGGTACAGGGCACAGTCACCTCTAATCAATACACATGTTATATACCCCACAAATCTATAATATATATGTGTGTGTACAGGGCATAGTCACATATACACAGCTTCTCATAGATGGTACAGGGCATAGTTAGCCCTTATCCGTATAGATTTCTTATACCTCACAAATCTATATACACTGATCAAAAATGGGAACACAAATATAAGACATCCTAGATCTAAATGAATGAAATATTATTAATAAAAACTTTATTCTTTACATAGTTGAATGTACTGACAACACACACAAAATAATGGAAATCAAATGCATCACCCCATAAAGGTCTGTATTTGAAGTCACACTCAAAATTGGGAAATAAACACTACAGGCTGATCCAACTTTAACCCCCCTATCGCTTCTGACGGCTCCATCTCGTCCTGCACTTTCTTGTCTTGTATTGCAGTTGACGATATGGAGCCGTCCAGCTAAGCTCAGATCCCCGCATCAGCACATACTCACTGTTCTGTGCTGTCCAGGGGATCTGAAGCTTGCTTCTTCACTGAAGCAAGCTGGCGATGTCACCCCTCTTCAAAGATCACACCTGGAATATCACCCCCATTGTCATTTCCAGATGTACTCTTTGAAGTTAACCCTTTCAGATGGTGCCAATGCCATTGTATTGGATACAATGATAACTGTATCCAATACAATTCAAAGTAAAACAAAACACATTTCCAATTGTAATAAAAATGTTATTATAAACAAAAATAAATACTGTTTTGAAATCTTTTATACCAAACAAGCATTCAAGAGATTTTAGCATTCCAATTATACATTTTATAATTTTTTTATGTACTTTTTTTTTTAATAATAATTGTATGTTTCAAACATTATTATATTTAGGATGTCTATTAGACACTTATACGGACATATTTTTGGAAGTTACAGGCTTACAACACAAAAAAATTCCATTAGAGTCTAT
>CM070034.1:114021094-114053884 GCA_036250615.1 Ptychadena robeensis
GGTTCATTGAGAACATGGTTGTTGTTCAGTAATAAAATTATTCCTCAAAAATACCACTTCTGCACTCCCTGTAATCACCAGATGTTAATTTTTCAAAAACTAAACGCAATCGAGCTATAAGTTCTTTTTTTTGTAATGTTCCCACAACCCTTCTGTACAACTCTTGCAATTTAGTGGTGATACCAGTTCAGGGGCTTTGCAATTAACTCTGTAGTGTAATGGATTTGCAATAAAATTGTTTATATATATTTAAATATAGCTGGCCATGATTTGGTGTACATTTCTGTGTATATCCCTTTAAGAAATGTTTTCTTTCTGGAACAGTCTATAAGGTGCACCTGTTATTTTGATTTACTAATCTGGCCAGTAACTGTAATCCCCACCTCTGGGCTGAGGATATAAATGTAACTGGTTAGTTTGTTTGGCTGGCTTTTTGCCACGTCTGAGCTTGGAGCTCTGTGCTCTCTTCTCTTTGGGTCCCCCACCGCTCGCTGTCAATCAAGAAGTGCCGCGGGATGACTACGCACCCATAATGACTGAAAGGGTTCCCCTTTGGACCAGGGCAGTCCTTCCCTCATCTCATCTGAGTGGGTGCAGGCAACTACACGCCTGAACAACTACAGCATCTTCCCCTTCTGTAACAATGGGTAAGAGCCTCAGCACCTTCTAGCAGCTGGTTAGCAAATTGTTTGCAACTTAGATTCCCAAGCCTTGGAACCTATCCCTGTCTGACGGGTGATGGCGATTTTGTACTGTATATATTCCTATAGTAATTACTTACCTCATATATCCCCACCTTAGCCGTTGGTGACTTGTGAAATTCCTAGAGAGTTGGTCACTACGTTGGAAGCATTTAACAGGTGTCTAGAAAGTGTTGTCTCTAACTTTTAGACTTTTTTTTTGTTTCTGATTTGCAGAGGGAAACCATTTTGTTTGAGGTTTTAGTAGGTGATTTATGTAGGAGTGTCAGTGGTATGCTGCTATACACACTTCGCCCAAGGCTTCCAAACATCGTAGACACATTAAAATAACAAGCAAAAGCAAAGAGAATGCTTTCCTTTTTCAGAACATACAAAATATGTACCAAACCACAACACCCCCCTGATGAAGCTGGCAATATTTGTTTTGCCCCAGTGTTTGGAGATCATGATCCTTTCCGCTTTATCTGATTCCCTAGCATCAATTACAGCCCATTCAGCTATATCTAACAAAATTAAACAATTCTATATACTGTTAATGTTTACTTCATTTAAAAGATAAGTTCTTAGCAGAGGATTTGGAAGCAAATCACCTTTAAAAATAATTCTCAGGTCTTTTTGGTGTCTACACATCTTCTAGGGTCTTTGTGAGAGGTTGCCAAGTTCTTTGTTATTTTTCTGAATGTGGGGTTCTTGTATTGGAGGGGTTGTACTGTTCATAGTAATGTAAGTGAAATAAAACAGAAAATGAACCTAATTCTCTATTGTGGTATTTTCAGTAGTGACTAGAAATGTATAGTCTATTGCCAATTTCTATCTCCATTTACCTCCAGCTCCCGAAATATAGGTAACTTAAGAGCTTGTGTTGTGATTCTAAATGTTGAACCTATGCTCAATTAATGTTTAGGTAGTTCTTTTAATGTGCTTTTAACTTGTGAGGTCTCTTTTTACTCTTTTAACCTTTTTATCTTTTTTGTCTGTTATTTCTGCAGGCAAAGGTTAGATTAGTAAAAAAATAATTTTACTGGTAAAGAAAGTACTAATGGATTGAGATGCTAAGAACAATGCAAGCACTTAAGTATGTGGAAGGTAAGTTCTTGTTCTAGAAATAGAGTTTCCTGTTAATGAAGGGAATTATTTGGGTCTTCTACAGTTCCACTTTAAATTTGTGATACTGTCACAATCTAAAGCCCCCCATACACCTTCAGATTCCTCCATACAATTTCCATCAGATCTACCAACAACTATGTAGTATAGTGACCTCCCTGATAGAATACATAGTGATTGGAAGGTATAGAAAGGTCCTCATATTACATGGTTTTGGTAGAAGAACAGTTAATTACACAGAAATTGCATGGTAATTGTATGTGGTGTATGGGGGGCTTAAAGTGGAACATAAAAAAAACATAACATGAAGGTGAGGAAACCATTTAGCCCCCATACACCTTTAGATCACTCCATACAATTTCCTTTAGATCTACCAACAACAATGTAGCATAATGCCCTCCCTGATAGAATACATAGTGATTGGAAGGTTTAGACAGGTCCTCATATTACATGGTTAGCCAGTGTCACACTCAAGCACAAGAAGACAATTGGTAATACTTAAGCCCCCCATACACCTTACAATCTGACCATACAATTTCTGTACAATCCACTTTTGTTCTACCAAAACCATGTAATATGAGGAGCTTTCTAATCCTTCAATCACTATGTGTTCTATCAGGGAGGACTCGGCACTACATATTTGTTGGTAGATCTAATGGAAATAGTATGGAGTGATCTAAAGGTGTATCTAAAGGGGGGCTAAAAGGGTTTCCTCGCCTTCATTTTATTTAGATTGTTACAGTATCAGGTTAACTTGAAAAAAAATCTAATCCTCCCTAAAATAATTATTTTTAGATACTTAAATCATTATAAAGTTAATGAGATCAGGGCCACTGGAGAAGCTGAAAAGCAGACTAATTACAATCCCTCTGCAGTGTATTAATAAAAATATATGTATTTTCTACTGAGTTTTAGGAAAATTGATATCTACCGTAGATCTAAATCCCATAGAGCACCAGTAGAGAGATATAAGAACAGCCTTTGGGAGAAGGAAGTCTTCATATCTGAGAGATCTGAAGTTGCTGGCAAAGGAAGAACTGCCCAAAATTTCAGTAGAGAGATGTAAAAAACACAATGATTGCTTCAGAGAGTGATTAACATTAGTTATTTCTTCCAAGGCTGCACTGCCATGTAATAAGCTGAGGGTGTATTATCTGGAACTGGCATTTCTGACGTTTTGTGTTCAATGTTCTAGATTTGTTTTCCTCTGCTTTTTAATGTTTGATCTTCCATTACCAACAAAAGAAATAAACATGTAAATACCAAAGCATGTGTAGTCACACTCACTTTTTGGGATACGTGTCATTTTCTGACATTCTGCAGATGCAAGGATGCCAACATTTTTGTCCATGACTCTACAACCTTAGAATGGAAAAAGGATGTAAATTTTTCCACAATGACTGCTAAATATTAAACTGAATGAGCATTTCAGATACAATAGACTCTATATTCAGCTGAAAGTACAATCCCTGTAAAAATGTACAAACCCTACATATACTGAAAATAAATTTGGTGTTGCTGTGTGTGTGTATATATACAGTCTAGCCCATAATTATTCATACCCCTGGCAAAGACTTAAAGTTACTTTTATTCACCCAGCAAGTTTTTTGATGGGTAATAACTTAGGTGCCAAAAGAAAAAAGACAATGTACAAGAGGCATTTTTGTGGAAAAAGTTCCATTTGAGCAAAAAGTGTCATTCCAAAATTATTCATACCTTGCACAAACTGTCACAGTCTCTTCTATACCATTCCAAATAGTCCAAGCTGTTCTAAAGCATCCTAATTACCCCGATTAATTTGGGAACAGCTGTTTTAACCTCAACATGTGAAAAACAGCAGCTCTCTGCAGTTGGTGGTTATGGCAAAGGAGCTCAGTGAGCTCAGTGAGGACCTGCGGCTGTGCATTATGGCTGCTCACAAGTCAGGAAAGGGCTACAAGGCCATATCTTAATGTTTTCAAGTTCCAGTGGCTACAGTGCAAAGTATTATTAAAAAATACAAGATGTTCCGCACTTTGGAAAATGTGGTCGAAAGCCAAAAGTGACACCTGTGCTGGCCAGGAGAAGAGTCAGGGCTTGTTTCCACTCATGCGATCCCGCGCGCTTGTAACCACGCGGCAACCGCGTGGCTGATAGTTATTGCACGTTTTTGCGACGCAATTTTTTTTTTTAAATGCAGATGTGGATGCGGTTGGGATGCGGATGCGTTTCAAAACGCTGCAGCTAGCGTTCAGAAACGCGCCCTAAACCGCACCCGAACGCGCACAACCACACCAGTGGAAACTATATTGAAGTTTCCAATGGATGCAGTTGTTTGCACGGCCGCGCGGCTACGAACATGCGGGATCGCATCAATGGAAACAAGCCCTGAGAGAGGTGAAAAAGAATCCAAGGATCACCACCAAGGCCATCCTGGTCAATCTGGGATCTGCTGATGTTTCAAGGCAGAGAGTCCAACGACACTGCACACTGCTGGGTTCCATGGATGCAGACCAAGGAGGATGCCACTACTCCAGATAAGGCACACAAAACCTTGCTTAGCTTTTGCAAATGCTCATCTGGACAAAGAAGAAGACTTCGGGTCTTCTGTGTTATGGTCAGATGAAACTTAAATGTAATTGTTTGGTGACAATGATGTTTCCTTCATTTGGCGTAAAAAAGGAGAAGCCTTCAACCCAAAGAACACCATCACCACTGTCAAACATGGTGGTGGGAACCTAATGCTTTGGGGTGTTTTTCAGCCAATGGACCAGGGAATCTAATCACAGTAAACTGCACCATGAAAAAAGAGCAATACATGAGCATTCTCAATGACAACAGGCAGTCTGCAGAGAAACTTGGTCTTGGGCACCAGTGGACATTTCAACATGACAATGACCCAAAACACAGCAAAAGTGGTGAAGAAATGGTTAGCAGAACACAACATTAACGTTTTGGAGTGGCCCAGCCAGAGTCCTGACTTGAATCCAATTGAGAATCTGTGGAGGGAGCTAAAGATTAGGGTGATGGTGAGGAGACCCTCTGACCTAGAAGATTTAGAGCTCATTGCTAAAGATTAATGGGCAAAAATACCTGTGGAGACATGCAAAAGCTGGTCTGCAATTATAGGAAGCATGTGATTGTTGTAATAGCCAATAAAAGGCTTTTCTATTAATTATTGAGAATGGTATGAATAATTTTGGACATGACGCTTTTTCCTCAAATGTAAATAAAAGCGGAGAAATTTGTTTTCCAAAAAAATGCCTCTTGTACATCGTCTTTTTACCTTTTGGGAGACACCTACCGTATTTTTCGGACTATAAGCCACACTTTTTAACCCCCAAAATTGGGGGGGAGAAGTGCCTGCGTCTTATGGTCCTAATGCGCGACCCCGCGGCATTGTATTAACCCAATTGATGTGAAAACGTAATAAATATTTTTTTCAGTTTTTCTGCTTTTAAAACTTGGGTGCGTCTTATGGTCCGGTGCGTCCGAAAATACGGTATGTAATTTTCGTAAAAAAATAACTTGCTGGTTGAACAAAAGTAACTTTGCCAGGGGTATGAATAATTATGGCCTTGATATATATATATATATACTGTATTATGTGGACTATGAGACAAACCTTTTTACCATTGTTCTGCCTGTGCCCTATGGTCCAAATGTGTAAAACAAAATGTTTTGGGTTTTTTCTAATTAGTCCAAACCATCTTGGGTGCAATAGCTCTGCATCCCAGGATTTCCAGCCAAGCCACAACACGTCACTGCCAAGAAGATCTTGTATTAGCACTAGCAGTACCCATTTTCTGAACACACTGGCATATGGAGAGACATATCCACCATCATTTGCAAATAAAGTATTTGCCCCACTGTACATTAACATTCTGCATTGCAATAAATAAATTGCAATACATTTCATGACACAGACTCATATCTATTCCATATGTAAACAGCTGCTCATGGATAAGTTGTTCAGTTGCAGATTGTAAAATGTCTCTCTTTGTAAGTTGATCAGCATGTTCAGAGAATGTGTACTACTAGTGTATAGACACATGCTTAAGTTTCAGCCCTGACCTCCCTCCTAGCACTGGCCTTTTGGCTGGAGGTGTGTGTGTGTGCGATGGGGTTGAGGTTAGGATTCTGCATGGTCCACTCAACCTACTCTCTCACTAAACCTACTCAGTAATGTTTCTACAGACCTCCCTTTGTACACAGCAATACTGAAACAGAAATTATTTTCGCACAACATTGGAAGAGTACAATTTTCAAAAATGTCTTGGTATTTATATATATGTTGCTTCACTGAAACAAACAGAAGTCTAGCCCAACACCCAAGTGGGGGGGGGGTTGTGCACCCCAATACATCTGACATTGCACTTGGTTATGTAAAACAGAGCACCACAAATTTTTCATAACGAAAATACACTAAGTACAAACTAATCTTAAAGTTCAACTCTATTGAGAATAAAATAATTAAAAAATATAGATAATTAAAGCACCATAAAAACATTGGACTGTAATTGTCCAGGGACTTTTTAAGCACAGACTACACAAAGGTGTGAAATGAATGGTGTTTTTTTTGTCATCACTTAAGATCATCACACACATGCCTGTGTGGGCATCAAATAAACAAGTATACATACAAACATAATAATAAATTGATGTACAACTGATGTGTTCTAGCTCTCCACACCCAAGAACTCCATCTCACAGTCTAGTACCAAACAAAAATATCCAAGGTTGGAACCTATGGGACATGTTTCACCCTGGTCAGGGCTTCTTCAGGGATCTAGTCTTGCATTATTTTAAAACAATTCCATTTCTAAATAAAGAACAGATCACAAGGCCCCTATGAACCATAAACATGTCTGAATTCCTGGTCAACGGGTATAAGCATAGTCCATGTTCCTCTCTGGGTAGTGGAGAATGCCATATTATGAACAGCATACAGCACATTCTCCTATACTCAAATCAGATATACAATTAAAACTATGTGATAAAAAGTTACTCACTAGTAGACCACAGTGAGCCTTAAACAGCTGTGTATAACAACGGATGACTTACATGTGCCCACATCTGAGCTGGCCAGCCAGCATGGACAGTAGTGGGTCAGACCGCAAATTAGGGTGATTTTTTTTTTTTAAATCGTTCACTGTACTAAAATGGTTCACTGTACTCAAATGGCCTCCACAGTCACCAGATCTCAGTGCAATAGAGCACCTTTGGTATGTGGTGGAACGGGAGATTCGCATCATGGATGTGCAGCTGACAAATCTGCTGCAACTGCGTGATGCTATCATGTCAATATGGACCAATGTCTCTGAGGAATGTTTCCAGTACCTTGTTGAATCTATGCCACGTAGGATGAAGGCAGTTCTGAAGGCAAAAGGGGGCCCAACCCGGTTCTAGCAAGGTGTGCCTAATAAAGTGGCGGGTGAATGTGTTTATATATTTATATATATATATATATATATATATATATATATATATATATATATATATATATAAAAGCTTTATCCCTTCCCTAACTTAGCTCAGCCCACCTAGACATGGTAAACAACAAAATCTAGTTCCCTCAATGCATCTTCAAATCCCTTCTAGATCTGCCTCGTATACAACAGGCTCCTCAGTGAATTGCTTTTGTGGACCACTGGAAACATTTTGGTAGGATTGCTCATGAATACAACCATGTTGATCTCAGGCTTTTGCCTATATAGTGCAGCTGTACCACATATCTGTACTGTTGAGCCCTTCATACATACTGTATCTGAAAGGTACTCATACATGGTTCGTTTTTTTTCGATTCCCGAATGTTTAACCCTCGTTCAATCAATCCTGCTCGAAGAAATGTTGATCAAACAGGGAACCAACATGTTGGTAAATCCCTGTTTGATCTCTATCCACGACCATCACCTCACGTTGCAGCATGATAATGCATGGCCACATATTGCAAGGATCTGTACACAGTTTCTGGAAGCCGAAAACATCCCAGTTCTTGCATGGCCAGCATACTCCAACGGACATGTCACTCATTGAGTATATTTGGGATGCTCTGGTAGGCGTATACGACAGCGTGTTCCAGTTCCTGCCAATATTCAGCAACTTTGCACAGCTTCATTTCTTTTCCTTTTTCCAACTTGCACAGCTTCATTTCATGGGCAACAGCTGCAGTCACCATGCCAATTGCAAGCTCCCTTCCTCTGTGGCATTGTGCTGTGTGATCAAACTGCACATTTGCGAGTGGCCTTTTATTGTGGGCAGTCTAATGCACACCTGTGCAAAATTCATGCTGTCTAATCAGTACCTTGATATGCCACACCTGTGAGGTGGGATGGATTATCTCGGCAAAGGTGAAGTGCTCACTAACAGATTTGTGAACAATATTTGCGAGTAATGGGTCTTTTGTGTATGTAGAAAAAAACGAGTGTTGTGTTTATATTTTGTTCAATGTATTCACTTATTTACCTCCGTTTTTACCTCCGATCTGCCCTATTGCTAGATTACCCATAATAGAAAGCAGATGCTGAGGAGGTAGAGACGCTTTAAGTGCTGCAGTGTGAAACTAAAAACAATCTTTGATATGTTTTCCATATATTTACACACTTCCTGTCCTTTGTTAGTCAGCCTACAGAAGGGATCTGAGACATCCTAAAAACTTGCTTCTTTATTTATGTCTGTTAGTCAATAAAGTGCATCACTTGAACTTTCTGTATTCATTGAGGGCTAACACAGGACGATACTTTATTATTATTTGCTGTTGTAATACATATTTATAGATTAGCCACTAGATGGAGCTCTCTTTGATTCTTCTTCTATTTGTACATTAAAATATTAAGATTATATATAAATAATATAATAGATGCAAACATTACTAATAAATATGCATTGTTTATGAATGGTTAGGTATGTAGGCTGTTTTATGTGTCTTCTGGTGATTCAACGCCTTGGTATGCATTACTAACCCATCAGACATTATTTTAGCTGGAAACATATCATTTGGTAAAGTGTTTCATCTCACAAATATTTGCCCCTTAAGTATCTTGACATATGAAGCCTACGCATCCCCAGAACTTCCCGGCACAGGACGTGACTGCCCACTGTACTAGGTCAGTGTACATAATACAATTGTTTAGAATATTGGGAATTTTTCTCCTAAATCAGAGACCTGGAATAGCCTTTCTTCTCCCCATTTACACCTGAGACCTTGTAAAAAAAACAAAAACGGTAACCCTTTTTTCCCCAATTTTTTGTGCCAACATCCCCAATTTAATGTGAAGAAAAACAAGGTAAGAGAGGGAGAGGGGGCATCGGAAACCCACCACTAACTCACCTCTCTAAGGGTGGAGACCGAACTCTGAAACTTTAACGGCACAACAATTTACCACATGATTGTAAAAGCATAACAAGGTTTTATTTCTTAATTCTGAAATTCCTATACATGGTTCTTAAAAAAATTCATAATACATGATAACAGCTCTAGTACAAGTCATTTTGATGAAATTTGGTTACAATTCAGTAAAATGTACATGATCTTCAAAAACATGTGTTTCAAAAAACTGATAGATGTCTTCTCGACGCGTTTCGCTATAGTAGCTTCCTCAGGAGGTCCTGTCCTTTTTATGTGACCACCTTGAAAATGACGCATCATGAGGTGTCTACCAGTCGGTTTTCAGGCTGGAGGGAAGCATGTCAGATTGCATGGTGGTCCGTCATGCGGGAAAATACCCGTCCAATCCCATTACTTTGGATGTAATGAGGGGCCGTCTGCAGCGTGATGACGTCATCATCTATTGAAGGAGAATCTGCTCGTGTATGGCAACATTAAAGCAGGGTACACACATTAATGGCTGCGTGTTTGGTTATTTTGAGAGGACATGAAACTTACACTTCCTTAGGGCTTGTTTATACGACCTGGTAGATGACCATTTAGAAAACCACCCGGCGAATGCATCATAAGGTTTCCGCCAGTCGGTTTTCGGGCTTCTGCCCAATATACCTATCACAGGGTGTTATCTAAACAGACAGACAGTAGTATCTGACTGACATCAGCCAGAAAACGTAAATGTAGTGTTAGGTCATTTCCCAGGCTGCTGCGGACTAAAAGCAACCTGGGAAGCGACCAGGCTCTATTGCTGCTGCGCAGGAAATGGCCTGTAACCGTTTAAAAAACGTCCCCATTACAGGTCTATGGGGCAAAAGTCCAAGAACCGTCCCGGACGCCTAATGGATAAAATTAATGCACGTTTAGCGGGCAGTTGAAAACCACCCGTGTAAAAAAGCTCTTATACAAGTTTTACACTGACTACTTTACATTGTGTCATATCATCAATGTTGCCCCTTGAAAAAATATCAAGGAAAGTTTCTTAGGTACGTATCAGAACCATATGAAAATCTGGAAAATTACAAGGTAAACAGTCAATTTCCATCATTCTACAGTGTGAAAAATGACACCCAAGACATTCTCAATGGCCAATAATGTACTTTGATATCTTTTTTTTTTTTTTAACAGATGCTTTATGCTATATAGTGAGAAAATGTTAAAAGGATTAGATACCTGCCTGATTTTTTGGCCGATCAGTGCGCCCGCCTGGTCAGACCAATCCCATTACTTTGGATGCTCTGAGGGGCCGCCTGCAGCGTGATGACGTCATTCTCTATTGAGGGAGAATCTGCCTGTGTATGGGCACCTTAAAGCAGGGTACACACATGAAGATATTGCCCAGATCGATGGCCGCTTCGAACGCTGCGCACGCTCATATCATATGCGGCCATCCCATGGGGTCTCCATGCAAAGCATCGGCTGAAATGGAGATATATCAGAGCTGTCTCTCCAGCTCCTCCAATATCTGACAGCAGCGTGATGATGTCATCACGCTGCTGCAGGGAACATCGGACGGCTCAAATATCGAGCCGTCTATTCCCTGCTTTAGTCTGCTAATGTCATAATATCTGCATCTCATTTACCATCTCTAAAGCCCTCCATAGTCGGCTATAGTTGTGGGCGACCGACCGCCGTACTCGCTCCCGCTGAGCACATAAAGGTCGATCGCCGGCAACTATAGGGGAGCCCACCTTGAGGATCCAACCAAGAGAGCCGGCAGGTCAGATCGCACACGGATCCGTCCTGCTGGTTCTTTTTGTGCCCGATCCTCCAATCCTGCTGCAGGCAGTTAACTCGGAGGGGGGAGTCTCCTCCCCCTCCAAGTTAATTGGCTACAATCTGACAGGAATCGCGTGTGTTAGTGGAACACGTGGGATTCCTGTCAGTTCTGTAGCCGAGTCTGCTAAAAGCCGGATATAGATTGATACGTCTATGGTCGGCTTAATGTTTGTCTGAGAACTCCACTTGTCATTTGTTAAGCCCCCCATACACCTTTAGATCACTCCATACAATTTCCATTAGATCAACCAACAACTATGTAGTGATCCCTGATAGAATGCATAGTGATTGGAAGGTTTAGAAAGGTCCTCATATTACATGGTTTTGGTAGAACAAAAGTTGATTGTACAGAAATTGCATGGTAAGATTGTAAGGTGTATGGGAGCTTTAGAGATGTCACTGGGGCAGGTGAGATATTATCTCCCCAATGGGGTCACAGACTGATTTTACATGGTTTTCTCATGTGACACCATGTTTGAGTTAGAAGACAAAGCCATCCTCCAGCTTCCAGGTCTCACTGTATACACCTCCCTCATTAAAAAAATCCCAGAGTAGTAAATCCTCCTGGATGTCATTATGAGGATGATGAATGTGTACCTAACAAGGCAGAGTCAGCCTTTTAAAATTAAATCCGGGATGCGATGCTGCCAGTGACAAAGGAAATATAATGTTAATGGCTTCTAAAGGACACTGTGTAAACATTACAGCCTATGAAGCAGGTCACAGTCGCTAACCATAAAACACTCACTCTGAGATAAACTCAATGTCACTTCATTCTAGTCCTGAGAAACGTATTTACCTGTAACACCAGATTTATATACCATATACATTAATCAGGAAATCTAATAGATCTGAGATGTAAGTTAACAAAATAAATTGGATGAAGTGTTGGATCAAATTAGATCGTCAATGCGGCTCACACACATAGAATATTCCCATCGCTGTTCTGTACTCTATACATGCCCGGATATCTGTAATAGTGTATTAGGTATTTAACTGTTAATATTTCATTTTCATCTTCAACTGGGTAGGAGGAAGAAATGTTCAGTTGCTTGCTCTAAACTTTGCTTGCTAAGTACTCCCCATAAATGCATTCCTTGTTTAGATTCCAACCTTTCATGACCTCAATGATCTCCACTAACATGGGGTTGTTGGAATTATCCCAAACATATCTCCCTTTGCCATTATCCCTGTCTGTTGCCTTTGTTATTGTATGTTCCACACTCTTTACTTTTGTATACATGTCTTGAGTTGCGCTATGTATTTCTCATCCACAATCATACCCCTGGTCTCCGGGCCCTTAACATGTTCATATCGTGACCTACACAGTACTTTAATCCCATAACCATGTGATGGCATCCTGTTCTACATATAATTTTGCAATATATACCGTAATCCACAAAAGACATTGTCATTGTTGATTTCTAAAAAAACACTACGGTATATACAGTATAACCATAACCGCATATAACTATAAAAACAATTCATAACACCAAGTACATGTTTAAGCTGAAGTTGCAATGGCAAGCCCTTTTTGCTACACAAGTGCCCCCCTCCCCCTTTATGTGGAGACCCCCTAAAGCAATCTCCATTAGATCTACCAACAACCATGTAGTGTAATGTCCTCCCTGATAGAATACATAGTGATTGGAAGGTTTAGAAAGGTCCTCATATTACATGGTTTTAGTAGAACAAAATTTTATTGTACAGAAATTGTATGGTAAGATTGTAAGGTGTATGGGGGCCTTAACATATAGAAAACGCATTATATTTATTTGGTGAGTTCTGTTGTTTTCTAAATGCTCAATCTTTAAATCCTATCAGTATGTTCTCAGAGTAAGGAAAGAAAGCCCCCACACTTATAGAATGAACACACAAACTCCATACACATGAACTCCATCCTGGACAAGATGTGAACACTGGACTCAAGTTCTCCAAGGTAAGAAACCGATGGCCGCCAGCACAATCGATTGCCGTGACCACGCATGTGTATTTTTTAATCAACCCATGTATGGCCAGCTTTAATTAAATGCCAACATCTTAATACTGTAGCTGCCGTGATTCCTTGTCTAAGTTGCCAATTAACATCTCAATCCAACATCCCCCCCCCCCATTAACTGTGCCCAATTCTCTAGTTACATTGTGTCCAATTCAGTAGCTAATGACATTTAGAAACCCTATGCCTGGTTCTCTCTATGAACCATGTCCTCTTCTACTCTCAGTACTCATTGTTCTCTAATTACACTGTATCCTGTTTTCTAGTTTCATCATGATTTTTCCTCTAGTTAGACAGTGCCTCTTCTATTTTAATTATTCTCTACATATCTGAAATTGACCAATATTTCCAATCACCTCGATCGATTTTATGTTTGATTTCAATCCAAATTTTGGATACAGAAAAAGAATAGATTTTCAAACGATCGATTTAATAAGATTATTTTTTTCTTGACCAAACAGAAAAAATGAACCGCGTATGGCCAGCTTAGGAATACACCAAAAATCTCCTGCCAATTATTTCTTTCTCATAATGTTGTGAATAACTACCCAATAACTTTGAAACACAAAAAAGGGGAGATGCATCATCAGATGGATCATAGGAGGTGGCTAGCCTCAGGGACCTTAGCATGACATAATGTAACTAGGGGACACTTATGTCATTTATGTAAATTACACCACCCCATGCCTCCCCTTGTGTATCGAACATCCAATAACTTTGGTTTAAAATAAGACTACAGAGTACAGGTAAATGTTACATTTAGGGTTCGTTTACATGGGTGATTTTGAACTGCCCGGAAAACGAGAAGTTAGGCTAAATTTACACTGTAGTTTCCCGGCCTGATGCAGCCAGGGAAATGACCTGTCACAAGCGCCTGCAAACTTGTGCAGTCACTCGGAGGTCTATTGGGCAAAACCCCAAAAAATCTCCTAATGTTGCGTCCGCCAGTCGGTTGCGTTAACCCTTAACGCAACCGCTAGTCCAATGTATAAAGGTATGTACCATCCCCCTACCTATTGTATACTCTGTTTCCCATCATCTTAGATTGTAAGCCTGATTGGGCAGGGCCCCCAACACCTCCTGTGTTATAGTATGTACTTGTTATCTTGAGTTATATCTTAACTATAATTTAATGTACAGCACTGTGTAATATGTTGGTGCTATATAAATAAAAGTTAATAATAATAATGTTTCATGTCATTCCTCCTGCTTAACCATATTCAGACAGGGCTTTCTTTATGAAACAAAAATTCCTTATTTTATTTAGATGAGTACTCACACACATCCTCATTCCTCCCTTAGGTAATGTCCTGCATTCCTTGTCTTCCTTCTGCCTCTTCACGTACCTAGGCCAGTCATGGTGAACCTATGGCACGGGTGCCAGAGGTGGCACTCAGAGCCCTCTCTGTGGGCACATGAGCTGTCAGCCAGCCTATTGACTCTCAATAATGTCAGTTATTTTTCTCTCTCTTCTGATTGCACACAGTGCCCCATACCCTCCCCTTGAGTGTAGAGTGCACATTTACATGTTTCATTTTTGTATATGAGTTGTGTATTATGTATTTTCAGGTTAAATTGTCATGCCGACACTTTGAGATAAATAAGTGGGGTTAAGGTACTCATTCTCTAAATCAGTGGTGGGCAAATGAGTTGATATGTAGGGCCACAAATGCGGCCCTCTGCATCACTAAAGGGCTGCACATAACATCGATGTGGTCTCTAGATGTACCTTTGATATAGTCTAATAGACAACTAGTCCTTAGTTTAGCCAGGCTCCACTTCACATTATTGTATTGCAAAAAGAAAAGGTTTTTACTCCCTTGCGTGTTACCGCCTGGGTGTATGAACCAGAAAATGGGTACCCTCAAACCCTTGGGAAGTTGTAGGAGCTGGTTGTAACAGATTCAAAGCTTAACAATCTCTACTAAAAAAGCATAATTTTAGTTATACAAAATCATAACATACTTCACATAAATAACATGATTAAATTCCTTTTAAAATCATTCCACTTTGATTTTTACATAAGGTGCATATAAAGCTATACATGGTGCAAGATGAACATAAAATGTGGTATACAACGCGTTTCGTCCTTTAACATCGATCCAGACCCTCCTCCTGTCGACATATCTCAGCAGGCGGTGGACCAGATCTCGACAGGCAGTCAAAACCTGAAAACACCACCCCCCTCCCCTGCCCCTGGGTGCAGCGCTCATATGTAGACCTGGTTTTCCAGACCAACATTGCCAGTTGTACTGATGTAGGACCGCCAAAGTTGATTAGGAAAGCTGGGTCAGCGTGTGACCACTACACAGGTGATTTGCTATGCCCTATGCATTATCAGTTCAGTTTTGGATGCCGCATCTGAAGGACCCCCGAGCCACAGGTTGGGCACCTAGGCTCTAAATGCTTTGCTGTCCTAGGCCATGTAAGATTAGAGTTGTTGCTGCATGAATTGGCAAGAGACATCTGACTCTTTGAGTTTTAAAATCAAGATTAAAGCAAGAGATTGAACATGTAAAAGAAGAGAAGACAATGCTGGATCTGCTGGGTGTGTTAGTAGATAGATACAGCATAAAAAGTTATTATGATTTCTGGATATTTTTCCCCTTTGTCACCTATCCACATAGCAAACTGGTAATTTATGTTTATATTACACATTCATGGAGCATTGTTTACACCTTGTGGCATCACCTCCATAAGTTCAGTTGTTGTTCATGGGGGATCATGGCAATTATAGGTTTCCTGGAAATCCTTGGCTGCTGATGGACTACAGATTCCAGCATGCAAATAGTTTACTGTTCGTGTCACATGGCATTCTGCTGACATAAATGTCAAGTCCCAACTTGCTGTGCTGAGAAACTACAACTGCAAGCATTACCTTCTGCCAATTGGTGAAGAACTATACTGTCCAGCATGCCCTGCTGCCTTTACACACACAAAATAAGTCAATATAGTATACTTACTTTTTGAAGCTTCTTCCACATTCCTTTTAGCCCTGCTTTCTGCTTGTCCATCCATCAGCCTTCAGATTGGCTGGCAGTGCTGGGGGAGGGTATGGGAACTGTGTACATTCTGCAGAAGTAGAAAGAGAACTGACAGCTCACAGAGCCAATCAGCTGCAATTCTCTTCTACCCTCTCTCTGGCTCTGCTGACAGTGTGACTTCAGCGCAGCAGCTGCAAACAACCTCCCCTGAACTGAGTAGCATCTACAGTTTACAGGAGATTTCCGGGAGGGGGATGTAAAGCGCCCTAAAAAGGTAACTTTCCTGGTGTTCTGTCGATTTGAGCTCCCTTATTGAGATGTGCTGCCAATGTAAGCACACAATGACTAGCAGGAGGAGCACAATATTTTCTATGTCCAGCTGCCCTGTCAAGATGTGCTCCCCCCTGTAAGCACACAACATCCACACATTTAAAGCCCTGACTTGGGGCCTTATCTGTTAACAAACCTGATGAGCTGGAGACCCCAAATTGGGCATGGTTGTAGCCAAAGACCATCCCTACATTCCTACCAAATTGGGGGTCTAGGACCCTTGGTTCTGGTGAATTGGGCATGGAATTGAGGAAAGGCCTTGGCTTAAATGTAGGCCAAGATTAGGGCAAATCCCCACAGGGATCCCTTGGTGTACCAGCTCAAAGTCGGTAGAGCCCCAAGGTGCACAAGGTCTACCCCTGGTCCTAGTCCCCATTAAAGCCTATAGATAAAGTAGGCTCCTTTGGCCAGGCATTATTTGCTCCTTTGGGGCTAGAAATTTGTCAAACATGTATCCCTCATATTGTACTAGATACCCACCAAGTTTGGAACAGGAGATACAGGGGCCCAAAGTCAGGTTCCCAAAAGTGCAGACTTTTTGTGCTGGTTGTAGCCTATTATGTAACTAATACAGTCTAGGTCATACTGTGTTTCCTCAATGATAAGGCACTGTCTTATATTTTTGGAAACACCAAAATATGCCCTAGGTCTTATTTTCAGGGGGGTGTCTTATTCTAATAACACTGTGCCATTCATTGTCCCCTTTGATCCCTCTGTGCCAAACATTGTCCCCTTTGATCCCTCTGTGCCATTCATTGTCCCCTTTGATCACCCTGTGCCAATCATTGTCCCCTTTGATCACTCTGTGCCAAATATTGTCCCCTTTGATCCCTCTGTGCCATTCATTGTCCCCTTTGATCACTCTGTGCCAATCATTGTCCCCTTCTGATCACTCTGTGCCAATCATTGTCCCCTTCTGATCACTCTGTGCCATTCATTGTCCCCTTCTGATCACTCTGTGCCATTCATTGTCCCCTTTGATCACTCTGTGGCAATCATTGTCCCCTTCACTGACTCACTTTTTTTTTGGGTTCTACCGGCACGGCCGGATAACGGACTCTGTTACAGCAGGGATCAACAGCTTACTTGTCCTTCCTGCCGCGGAGGCACGTGCGCGGGCCTTTGTAGTCACTTCCAGTTCCCCTCTGCACTGCAGCCAGCCCTGACGGAGGCACACAGTTACCCATTGTACCACCCGAATGGGAGATTCGGGCAGGGGCAGGTATCGGTGGGTGTCTTATTTGCCGGGGATGGCTTATTTTAAAGTTTTGGGCAAAAATGGGGGGGGGGGGGCTCATTTGATGGGGATGGCTTATCATAGGGGAAACAGGGTATAAGCACAGCTAGGACATTTTTATTAGGGAAAGCCAATAAGTGTTATGTCTTGGAAGTGTGGGTGGAAGACAAACAAACTCCTTGTAGATAGTGCTCAAGCCGATATTTGAACCTGGGACCCCGGTGCTGCAGCGTTAACCAGTGAACCATCATGCTGACTATTTATTGACTGAAACAATTGGATTTTCAGTAATTGCTAGGAAGATGGAGAAACTCTAAAATATGTGGCATATGTTAGAGTTACATTGTTAAAAAGACTCCATCAGCAATTAAAAATAAGTATTTTACATGATTTTGTTCCTTTATTATATATTCTATGTGCCTTTTACTTAAAAAAACAGACATGTAATTTGCTGGCACTCTTCCCTTATTGCATGCTCTCATTTTTGGAGGATTAGCTCATTACATATATGGTCCTCTTGCTTGGTTTGTGAGCTGGTGAAGTGTTAAGTACAAATACATGTCCTATTCTCCACTCCCATATGCTTTCTTCTCTCCATGTGACCAATCCTTTACTTTAGATTTAGGGGTTTAATTAGATTACATTTAATTTAATGCATAGGAGTCAAACACAGGCCCGGGGGCCAAGTTTGCTTACCGAGCAAATCTTCTTGGCCCATAGCAGATCTGACTTTCCCGCAGCCCCCCTATCAGCTGCACTTACCACTCATCCGCCCTACCACTGTGGGAGTAGTGAACTACAAGTCCAGGATGCTTAGTGTTGCTTCCATGCTTCCAGCGAGGTCATGATGCTTACTGTTAGGATTATGCTAGGTTAGGATTCATAGTGCTCTTTTTCAAGAACAGTGGACAGAAGAGTAGTGAGTGCAGCTGGTAGGGTGGCTGCAGAGCTGAGGAGAGGGGTACCAAGATTGGTCTGGAGAAAGACAAAGTGCACAATGTGTACATACAGGGATGGGGGCACACATGAATTACATACACACTGTACACACAGGGATGGGGGCACACATGAATTACATACACACTGTACACACAGGGATGGGGGCACACATGAATTACATACACACTGTACACACAGGAATGGGGGCACATATAGATTACTTACACAGTGTACACACAGGGATGGGGGCATACATGGACTGCACACACTCTATGCATTGTATAGTTTATTTGTCGTCAATGTGTGCCCCTATCCCTATGTGTACATTGTGTGTGTAGTCCAGGAGAGTCAAATTCTGGCCCATGAGTCTAAATAGCCCGCAGTGTAAATATATTTTGAAATAGATCAAGTTGGCCCGTAACTTTGTATAAGTGTTTAAATTTGGCCGCTGTGTATTTGAGTTTAACACCGCTGTGTTAATGAATATTGCGGAATTATTTATTTATATGTATTTTGCATTTTATTGTGCAGTTCTCTCAGGTGTTTCCCATTTGTATTCTTTTTCTGTTCAAGGCTCCCAATATACAAGCAAAAAGGCCTTGAAGATTAGTGTGTAATAACAGATCATCCCCCTATGGTATGTATGACCTTATCAGTCTCCACTATCATTGTGAAGACGTTTTGTCCCACTTTTCTCAACAACATTGCTTCAGTAAATTGTGTCATTTGTTAATGCACAGCCAAAGAAATTCAGTTGGCTTGAGGTCTGGACCTTGGCTGAGCCATAGCATCCTTTTGTTTCATGTAAGTAATTCTGGTGTGCTTGAAATCATTGTTCTGTTGAATTACCAAATTTTGGCCAAGCATTAGCTGTTGCACAGATGGCCTCGCATTTTCCTACAAAACAAACCCAAATCATCACTGCTTCACTATGGTGGAAGACAATTGTCATGAGGTAATTGTGTTGTGTTAATTGCCAAATGTTGCCCTGTGTATTATTTCCAAACACATATACTTTAGTCATGTCTACTACTGTATTTTTTTATACTATTGTTTTGCACTTTGTGTACCAGCCCATCAGATTATTTTCCATTAGATAGACCTGTAAAGCTGGGCGTACACGGGTAGATTGCTAAATAGATTCAAGTACAATCGAGTGCCATGCGCGTTCACGGAGCTTGATTGTGCTATAATCTATTAGGAAATCTACCTGTATAAACATGTGGGGACAGTGAGTCTCCATCTGAAGTAGCGGAGGCAGAGAGCTGCAGCTCCACGGCCTACACACTGTGATCAAGTCCTGACAGTGGAAAGGGGGTGGGGCCTGTCACTGCTCGGTTTGCTGTGCGAGAGGGGCCATACTGGCTGCGGGCTGCCCTCTTTCCTCTAAGCAGCTGTCAGCCCGTGTTGTGAGAGATTTTATCACACTACGGGTGTACTGGTTTCCCATTGAATGGCAATTGGTGTGCACTTTTGTGCACATTGATTCCCATCTGATTGACCCACAATCAATCACAGTGTGATGATGTCTCCACGCTGTGATTGGTTGCAGATTGATTGCATAGAAATCTAACAATGTGTGCCCATTTAGATTGGTGGTCAAACACTTAAATCGATTGCTCCCTTTTGCATAAGTATTTGCCATACATGTATTTGCCATTCCAAATGGTTGTGGGAGGTAGACCTAGGAGTGGAGAGCTCGCCCAGTTACACCATCATCAGGTCCTTCCCCTCTGAGCACCTGATCTGGGGCCATCCCTTCCCTTAAATAGACTCCCACCGCCAGGGCATCATGGGTCGGAGCTTTAAAGGGGTCGGCACCCGCAACTTGCGATTCCCTGTCACTACATTATGAATCCTCCATCTTCCATGTATTCTGTCACTGGTCCCTACACAGACAAGGCGGGGGGATCACTGCAGGTTTGCATCTCCAGGGCTCTAGTGTTAGCTCCCAGGAGGTCACCCTGCCCACATCTACCAAGCATGCACTTATCCTGCCCTTGTTGCTCCATTTGTTGCGAACATATTCCAAACCATGCAATGGACCTTTCTGCTAGCACACATTATCTTACATATATTCTTTGCAGGTAGAATAACATGCATGTTACTTACAGTTTGTAGGCCCCTTCTAGTTCTACCTCTTGAACACACCAAATCACAACCCTACCTATACACTTTTTGTAAACTCCAATGAGCTTAGCACTTACCAGCAAAGAGAGGACAAAGGGGCTGCTTTTAAACAGTTACAGATGAGCAAATGAGACAAAAAGTGTGTTCCTTTATTTTAAGACCTGTCATCACCAGATGATTCTTATATATAAAAACTTAACATTGAGAGAGCGTACTTTCTTTTCCCATGACTTTCTAGATATTGAGAGTACATCATCAGTGATGAAAGAAACCTGTGTGGTTGTGCATGTCATTGAAAAATATGGAATTCTTTTATGATTATAAAGGACTTGCTGTATTTCTGATAATAGTCTCAAAATTAATAACACAAAATAAAAATTACATATATGTAATCAGTCAATAAATAGTCTAAAGTTTGATATAGTTATGCAGCAATACAATGATGACATTATTGTTTTTGTAATTTTCATGCTAAACACCTGAATGGGATCCAGTGGGATCATGCGATGTGTCATTTCACTCTCTATGTTGACAAGCACAACTTTTAATAATGAAATTTACATAAATTTTCTAATCCCTTGTTATCATCTGAAGGCAACTTTAGTATGCAAGTTACATTAGCAAGTTCTTGGTAATTAAACAAAAGCAACTATTTCTGTTGCCAGGGAAACCGTCCTAGTTCATTCGTCTACATCACTTTAGAACTGGGCACATTACCATATGGATATTTATAATGACTTAATTTATAAATGAGAACCACATCAATGAGATGGCCAGTGTGGTACAATGTTTTATAGTCCTTTACTCAGTACCTGGTCTAAAGGCCAATGATGTTATCCCACGAAAATGTAAATTGAATGTCTTTACGATGGACAGGGAAGTTGAGGAACAGCAGATGTCCCAAGAAAGCAGTATCAGGTGAGTATATCTTCTTTTCTCAGCCCACTAGACTTGCTAGGACGGTGGACCTTCTTCAAGGGTTAACAAATACAAATGGAGTTATTAAAGCCTAAACATACAAAAAAATTTATATTAGGCATACAATAATCTCCACCCATAGAGATAATACTCTCCTCCATGGTTTACCCAGTATGGACCATTAAAGTTGGTGCCAAGTCATCTTCTGTTCCTGCGGTGGTTGGATTGGGCACCATTTATGGAGCCCACCTGGTAGTAAGCTGAGAGTGTGCGCTCCCTCAACTAACAATCCTCCACCGTGTTTGTGCTATCAAGGGGCATGAGCAGACTTTAATTTTTCTGGAGCCCTTGACAGTGCAAACACATTGGAGGAACAATTAGCAAGAGATTGCGCACACTGTGGCGGCAACCTGGGTTGTTCCATAGATGGCTGCCATTGCAGAACCAGAAGAGGACTCAGAACTAACTAAACTAAAACGAGTTACTAAAATACCCATGGTTATACACATTGTTAATTTTAATACCTTCCTCCTCTTTTAGTCATAGTACACTTCATCTTAAAATGAAAGCTCTGTATACCTCTGAGGTGCCGCACTGGCTGCAGACAGCAGGAGATTGATAGGAGTGTGCCATTTACCTCCCAATATCTGGCAAGGTTTATGTCAGCTGCTAGATGTTAGCTCAGATTTATACATAAGTGCATTCATATGTGATGAGGTCATATCTGCTTGGAGATTACTTTAGTTAAATCTATATTTCCCAACTCTGAATTTTAGATCATGATTTGCTTTATTGCCAAACTGAGGCTTTAAAATTCTGTTTTAAGCTGACCATACACATTTAGATTTCTCTATCAGATATCCTTTAGATCTACCAACAACTATGTAGTGTCGGGTCCTCTGCAATAAAACACAGGTAGACTTGATTGTTTAGAAAGTCCCTCATATTACATGGTTTTGGTAAAACAAAAGGAGATCTAAAGGAAATCTGACAGAGAAATCTAAAGGTGTATGGGGACCCGAGGGACACTGTGCTTTATCTACCACTGGACCTACTTTCACTTTCCTCATCTCAATATCTCAAGATATTGGTGTTCCACAGAAAGGAGCAGTAAGATGTTAATTCACAACACTTCTTGTAGAATCATTAGGTATTTTTGCCCGTATTGGACAGATACCACAAATGCTTACAATGGTTTAGTTTACATTCATTGGTAGAGTATACATTCATTTCACACCTGACCATTCCTCATCTGTGAGCTCACATTATGAAACTGCAATGATATAGTATCAAAAAATTTAGAGTTTTCAGATAAAATTTCAAAAAAATGGTGCCTAACAAACCCTAAAGGTCCCCATACATGCATTGATATGCAATAGATTGATGGCTTGAGTGCCATGCTCGTTCACGGCCATCTATCTAGCGCTCATCTGATGCGGCCACCTCTGTCGAAGACAGGTCTGTTGAACAGGTAACGGATATGCTTGTAAATCCTGATTGAATGTCAAGAATTGGTCGGGAAACAGGCATTCCTGTCCAATCGATGGGCACCAGAGTGCAGCGTATTGGTGCCGTGTATGGGCAACTTAATAGTTTTAATGTGAAGGTCTATTGGTCTCCTTAGGGGGTTTTGTATTGTACACTGCACTGATAATTGCAGCAATCTACAAAATGGTTTCTGGATCCAATGTCTGGTCTCCATTTGGCATTATGGATGTGTTAGCTTGAATGTATACAAAAACATGGGTGTGTTTTTCCCCGCATTAAACATTGCATTTTTATGCATTAATGAGCCCATTGTGTCCTATGGGGAAAATGCTTATTTGTTGGACATGTTAATGTGCCTATACACATGTCAATGCCTTTCCCCACTTTGACATTAGCACAACACAACCTTGGCATCTGTGTGTATGCATTCATTGCATTGCATCAAACACAGAAATTTTAACCCAATGGATACTAGGCCTAAGGGTGATTATTAACAAAAATACCTGCTACCATTAACCTCTGAAAAACCCATAAACCGTAAGGACACTTTCACACTAAACATCTTTATTTGCCTATTGGCCAGTACCCACTGTATGCATATTTTTATTTTGCTGGTGTTAGCGTTTCCAATAAAGTATATTGGAACTGCAGATCCAAGCATGTCCAAACTACAAACAGCAGTGTCATATAAAA
Organism: Ptychadena robeensis; assembly: GCA_036250615.1. Taxonomy (NCBI): domain Eukaryota; kingdom Metazoa; phylum Chordata; class Amphibia; order Anura; family Ptychadenidae; genus Ptychadena; species Ptychadena robeensis. The sequence goes on from CM070034.1 coordinate 114,044,754, forward strand.
ATGTATAACGCAATGCAAAATGGATGGCAACTCATATGGTACGCAGGCTGGGCAGCACATAACACGTGGTGAGTAAAGGAGACCTTAGAATTATATATAAAGAAAATAAAAGAACATTTCTGTCCATTTCTACTCTGAAATAAAACTAACTTGAGAGTGTATTACATTCTACCATATAATAGTCTAGTATGTCTTCACAAATTGGGGCAAATTATTCATGGAGTTACAGTCAAGGTAAGTGATGCATGATGCTGATGCTGCTTATTTTGACCTGGGCATCTAAGCTTTACCAAGCTCGGGAAGGATTCTGCAGAAATTCTCCATGGACTCAGGATGATTATATATTTCCAGATACATATTACCCCAGCTCACCCCAGTTTCTTTCTTTTGACCTAAATGGTGGTATAAAGGCTGGTCAGCTCTCCAGGAATCTTGTATCAATGGTGGATCATCTTTGCTGCAGCATATTGGGCTGTCTATCTGTTTATTCAATATCCTATAGTACTATAGTCTGCTGTGAACCATACACAGCAGTGGAACGACATATCCCAGTGGATTTCCTCTGACCTGCATATTTACAGTATTCTTTTTCCTATAATTGGCTGCTCAGGAAGGGGGGCTAGAAACTGCACAGTTTAAAACATGTATAACCAACCCCCTCCCCTCCTAAGATGCTCTATATATAGATGCGTCTCCTGCAGCTGCATATGCACAGAACTCTGTATTCGCAGCTGTCATGGCTTCAGCATGCACGTGAAATGGGAAAATGAGAAATACTTCATATAGGTGACAGTCTCAGGGGGTAAATCTGTTTCTTTACTGAGCCCAGTCCACTTTATTCTACAGATTTAATTTTCCCTGGGGATGGGATTTACATTCTCAGCAGATATACAGTCGTAGGGAACCCCCCCCCCCCCCAAAACAAACTCATATTTTCACAATTCTTTTCAGATTTATTGCCCTTGCACTTTTTGATTTGACTTTAGATTTAATAAAAAAAAACATTAAATGTAACGTAAATCTATTATTAATACATTCATTATTCTACATTTATCCCCCAAAGATTCCTGATAAACGACTAATCAACGTATTGCTAAAATATCAAAAAAACATTGACAAAGAGTGCCCGTTCTTTAGGCGATCAATATGCATCTGTTCCCCCAATAAAAGTGACCACTAAGTGACCAATGGCTGGAGGTTATTAGGAAGTGCTTCCAGCTGAATATCGATTGTTCAGCTTGATGGGTGTGTAGTGTAAGGCCCCCATACATGTATCCATCCGCGATTGACTTCTGTGCGCATTTGCACCACTTGCCCAGGGGGTGATCATCCTCAAAACAGATTCGCCCACCAGGGGAGATGGACCAGAGTGCCACACATTGCGATTCCAGTGCGTTCACTGACGACCAAAAACAGCATGGTAACGTCACCATGCTGTGATTGCTTGCTGGCAGAATGCATGGACGGGAGTCTACCCATGTAAGGGAAGTTCACTAGAGTTCATGTCAATTTGGCAATATGAAAGTTTTTCTTGTACAGTATGTGGTTCAGCCCGGTACAGGGGAGGTGCTGAGTGTCATAAAGTTTATATATGATTGATAGGAGGGGCCAAATGTCTTTGCCAAAGTAGGTTCAGTAAGCTCCTGTGTCATCAACCAGGACGTGTCTGTGGGAGTTGGACCTATCCACCAGGTATGAGGGACCTCAAAGATCACTACTGCCATGTAAGTGAAAATACAAATTTTCCCTACCAGTCTAGGGGTAGAGAAAGGAGGCCTCCCCCGTAATAATTCTGTTTCAGCAAATACCAGCACATCTTGTCTGTGATGGAGCCTCACCTCTTTGTAACTGTCACCCCATAGACTGTGCCCTGTCTCTGGGACCATAGAGAGACTGTACATACTCCTGCTATTTCAAGTAAAGTTATTCATCTGCGACCAGAAATGTGGACTGCGTAGAAACATTAGTGCTGAAAGAATCTTAGTGACCAGGGGGTGCTACATCTCAGGGAGTAGAAAGCCTGCTAAAGATATTAGATGAAAAAGCCACGCTACCGGTGCACAATTGTAATCCAGGTACACAATATCAAGCATTTACTTGGTTGGGCATCTATCAACTGTTTTGTGGCCACCTTTAAAGCATCCACAAGATATTTATTTATCATTCCCCACAAGAAATAGTCCTTAAGCTGGTGCAGGTTCACGGCCCCTCAATTGTACGGGCATAGAGCTGTATATGCCTAGCATTAGACAATGTAAGTGTCACATGACCATGGTAGGTTAGTTATTGTTATGTTATCACAGATAGTGAGTATGTACTGTGTAAAGCCCTTCATAATATGTTAGCGCTATATAAATAGAAGATAATAGTAATAGTAGGTAGACTTTTATTGCAGACTATACTGTATGTTTGTACTGCAGTCCCTGCTTCTTGTTTGCCTGGTAGCAAGTGTCTTCAGTTTGCATCCTGACCCTTGCATGTACACCTTAATGGAAAGTATCTTGCCATGCCTTGGATGCTAGGATGAATTAACTTCCATTTACATGTGCAGAAGTAATGACATCCCGAGTCAGTCAACGATGTCAGGATGAACTTGGAAGAAGAGCATCGGTGAGGGAAATCACTTTGGGGGTCATTATGGGAGAAGAATGCAGAGGACTACTGATTTAAGGACAAAAGTCTACTTTTCATTTACAATTTTTATAAAGGGCTGACTTCCCCTGCAGGAAACTGGAAAAGGTGCCACTATATATAGTGTCATAATGAGTATTATGGGGTTGTAGAAGGGAAAGACAAGATATTGGTAAGACCTTTAGATGAAGGATAAGGTCATGGAAGCAGGTTGGAGAAGTGTAAATGTGTGTGAATGTTGTTCCAGCTGGCAGTTGATCCTTGGCTGGTGTAGGTGTTGGGTGTAGGGTTCTATAAGGCAATTTGATGCAGAGGTGAGATTTTTCTTTTAAATTTGCCATATGTGGCATTGAGGGTAAGGCAACCAGTGTTACTCTCAACACCACATATTGGAGTTACCCTCCCTCCCTACCTCTGACCCGCACATCATCATCACAAGCATGATGGGAAAATAGGAGGGGACATTATACTTAACTAATCATGCAGGAAGAGATGTTGTGGAGTGTCACCTCCAGTATTTGGAACATGAAAGTGACACTCCACACTGGTCCGCATTCCAAATACCAATCGTGGTCGTGGTTCTTTAAATGTTGAAAACCACTATTAAGCTTGATTTAGAATGAAGTAATAAATCCGTATGCAGTAAATAGATCTATTGTATTGAGTCTTTTACATGAAAAGATACCAGGTAGGGCATTAACGACTAATGATTTTGTAAAGACTAAACGTAAGACCATCTGCCTGCCAACTGAAGCTGATGCAACAGGACAATGACCCAAAACATACAAGTCATTCAACAAAAGAATGGCTTCAACAGAACAATCCTTCTGGAGTGGTCCAGTAAGAGTCCTGACCTCAACCCGATTGAAATTCTGTGGCATGACTTTAAGAGAGCGATTCACACCAGACGTCCCAAGAATATTGCTACACTTGAACAGTTTTGCGAAGAGGAGTGGTACAAAATTACTCCAGATCATTGTGCAGGTCTGATCTGCAACAACAGGAAACGTTTTGTTGAGGTTATTGCTGCCAAAGGAGGGTCAACTAGTTATTAAGTCCAAAGGTTCACATACTTTTTCCACACTGCACTGTGATTGTTTATAAAAATAAAAACATGAAAACATATAATGTTTGTGTAGTTTTATTTTTAGCAGACTGTGTTTTTCTATTGGTGTGAAGATGAAGATCAGAGCACATTATTCATGCAAAACACCACATAATCCCAAAGGGTTCACATACTTTTTCTTGCAACTGTATTTCCTAATAAAAACAGAATGGATGGAAGAAACAGGTTAAGCTAGTACTAGGGATTACCTGACTGATAGAGACGATAGAACCGATTTCAGGGGCTTGAGGGGAGTCGACTATCCATCTCTGTGTGCAAGCTGCTCACACAGAGAGGAAGTATTATCAGGGAGGTGATGTCTGTGTGATGATCAAATGACTAGTTGACACAACCACAACTTTAGTGACCGATGACTTAACTTTACAAAATTATTAGTGGTTAATGCCCTACCTGGTACCTTTTCTTGTAAAACACTCAATACAATGGATCTAATTTACTTCATATGGATTTACCCAAAGGGTTCACATACTTTTTCTTGCAACTGTATGATGCTTTTTAAAAGATATCTAAGCCCCAAGAATAAAAACTTAACAGAACATTTCCAGCAGGTTCAGAAACATATTCATAACCTGTGTTTGAATAGTTTAGAGCGAGAATATTCAAATATATTCAACAAATATCCGTCATTCGTGAATTCGCAATATTTTGCGAATGTGCGCTCGGATATTCGCAATGGTGGATATTCGTCATATTATGTTTTAAAATATTTTACCGGCATACATCGCGCATGTGTGTGTGCATTGCGAATGGATATGCGCAATACACACTTCGCTCGTGCTGGCTGAGAACACAGAACGAAGATGAGAAGCTGTCAAGCTGCATTGCGAATCATTGCGCACGGGCATGCGCAATGTAAGGCAATAGAATACAGAAGAATCACATTTTATGGATTTAGAATATTTCTTTGTATATTGGCGAAATTAGCCGAATTTGAATATACCCTATGCTGCTCAACACTATGTTTGAATAGGGCTCGATAATGTTACTAAATAGAAAAGGGGGGCCTGCAAGGAAAGTTTGGGAACCACTGGGTTACAGGAAGATGCTGAAGTGGGAACATGCTCTTGGGGAATATGATATACATTTGTACCTAACATGGCTATGAGGAGACAGGATGTTTAAACAGCCGTGTAATTTATTTTGCCAATACTGTAGGCCTGTGATGGCAAACCGAAGACACACGTGCCAGAGGTGGCATTCTCAGACCTCTTTGTCAGCCAGCCTGGGTAGTGTAGTTCTTCAGCAACTGTCAGAAGGGAGTGCTTGCAGTAATAGTTTAGCACAGCAATGCCTTTTTTGCTATGTCAGCAGCATGCCGTGGGACACTTGAGGCCCCCATACACCTTACAATCTATCCATACAATGAAATGTTGTTCTACCAAAACCATGTAATATGAGGACCATTCTAAACCTTCCAATCATATATATTCTATCAGGGAGGCCACTATACTACACAGTTGTTGGTAGATCTAATGGAAATTGTATGGATCAATCTTAAGGTGTATAGGGGGCTTAACAGAAGACTATATACATAACTAAAGCCCCCCATACAATTTCCTTTAGAACTACCAACAACTATGTAGTGCCGGGTCCTCCCTGATAGAATACATAGTGGTTGGGTTAGAAAGCTCCTGTAATTCATGGTTTTGGTAGAAGTTGATTGCATAGAAATTGTATGGTAAGATTGTAAGGTGTATGGGGGGCTTTAAAGAGACACTGTTAATATCTGCCTATCCAGTACCACAGTCCAAAACACACTTGCTGATCCATAGCACCCCTCCACTGGCCACGTTTTCATGGTTAGGCGACAACAGTGCATCCCCACTTGTATTCTGGCCTAAGGACTGGTCATGAGTGCCGTCACATGGGTGGAGAAAACCTTTATATCCAGGAGCTCTGTTCCATGTAATGCTGAAGCTTGGGTTGGCAACAATGTTAACACGTTGGCAGATAATAGAAAGGCCTAAAAAATTTCATAATGGTTTGAGTCAGAACAGATAAAATGTAAAGATTAGTTGTTACATGTACTAAAACTTGGTACAATTTAGAGGGAAGTTAAAGCTGTGGCTTTAAGACATCGATACCTTGAAAGAGAAAAATGCCGGCTGATGTCTGGATGACAAGTTTTGTTAGGGCTCTGCTCCACTTTTTCCGAGTTTGGTCCGTGCCAATTTCGGGGGGAAAAAAACTCCCTGGAACCCTGGTTGTTGGCGATTATTAGTTCATAGATGTGCAGTGGAGGGGCCCCGCATTAGACATGCTTTGTGCTGCATGTTTTGAGCTTTATGGTGGGTGCACATGCTGAGGCATTTGTGTTTACAGGCTTGTCATAGTCCCAATTCTGTTAATGGACAGTGCCGCAACGTTTTTCCCCACAATCGGTGCGCGCACTGAAAGTAAAAAAATGTGTGAAGTCCTAGCCCACACATGGGTCGAATTTTTGTAAAACTCCCAAATGATTATTCGCTCTGAAAACGATCGTTTGAGAATCGCACATGAAAACCCTTCTTTAATAGATTCTGCTGGAACAAATGTCAATCGAAAAGGGAACCAACTTGTTGGCAAATCCCTGATTGCACAAAGCCATTATGGTCATTTGCCGAGCGAACAGGTATCAACCCGTGTATGGGAACCCTAAGGCTCCATTTCCCCAGCGCCCAATACAATGCGTTTCCAGCTGTTTTTGTGTAGTCAATGGACATCTTTATAGTGTATTTAAAACTCATTGTATTGAAAACGTGGAAATAGAGCCATAGTCATCTCAGGCCTACTACACATTTATCCAGTGCTGTTATGTCAAACTGGGTTAGTTAAATATCCTGACATGTGGAAGCTAGAACCAAAAAGGCAAATCATCACTTCAGCTTGTCTCTCCTACCTAGTGCAGACTTACCGTTTTGTTTATGCGTCTGTGTGAAGAATATCATATGAGAAGAGGAAATGCTTTGCCAAAACCACAGATCTATGGACAAACTGTAAAAGCAAAAGCTTGCACTGCAGGTCCTCAGGCACAGCTTCCCCTCCAGCCAAAACAGTGAGTGTTGTTGTAGTCACATCATATTGCAAAATGAGACATTCAGGCATCAGAGTCCAAGAGAAAACTTCACAGATATTCGCTTTAAAGAACATTCTTTTTAAATTCAAAACGTGTTGATTTTCTTCATAGAAATACTGCACGATTGACAAAAGAGATCCTGGAAAATGATACCTCGGTATCTTAGCCCTTAATGAAAAATGACACCCAAGTGTCATTCTCTTGAGCCCCTGAAGTTCCCACTGGTTTCTCCTGATTGCCACAAATAGAATGTAGCAGGGACCTGAACATCAGAAGGGACCAGTGAGAGTTAAGGTGGCCAAACACAGGTTTCATTTTTAAATCGATTCCCGCACAATCGATCACGAGTGTGGGCGGTTCTCAATTGTTCTCTAATTGATAGCATCCAGCCTTTCTTCAGTTGATTCCGCTCGAAGCTTGATTGAACAGGGAACATGTTAATAAACCTTGTTCGATTGCTATTCATTTGGATGGGGACAGAGGGCCCCCAATCAAAGTATCAACAAGATCAATTGTGCAACAGTGCTGCGTATCGATTCTCCACTCAATCAACGAAACTCGAGCGCAGAGTGGTGACGGCATCACGTTGCGCTTGAGGGTTCATTAATTAAACAGGTATCGGGGATACCCATCTGTACAAGGGGAATCAAGCGGATGACAATTCTAGGAGTGATTTTCAGAACACATACAGATTACTAGTATTAGATGCATGGCTACCCTCCTAAACTAGATGCATCAGGCTGTTTAAAGCATTGACCAGTATTTTCAGATCAGGAAAGCCATAGCAAACAATACTTGTACAGGGTCATCAGCTAAATAATGATTACGAAATCAGGATGATGGCCAAGCAAATGGTACATGACAAACTGGTATCTTTATCAAGCATACTTGGACAGTTCGCTGTGAAAGCACAAGGATCAAACCTTACCTGCATCCACGTTTGCACATCTTGCAGCTCCAACAGGTCCTCTTTAGTAAAAGGTGTTGTATAAGTGACTCCCCAAGAAACAACTAAATAAAATAAAGCCATGTACAATAGACAAACCACTGGACACAGGTGTATATGGTTTCATTCACTTTTCCGCATACTTTATTTGTTACAAACATACACTTTTTTATTTTAAATATAGATTGTAAAACTCAATTTGCAAAATTCTTATTGTTAGGAGTGCTGACGAGCAGGAGTTCTGAACCTTATGCTTGAATTGAATTGCTTTTTAACTTTGACATGAATAATGTATTCCCCGCTTGGTAAAGCTAGTGGTAAATCCAAAAGTGTGTTCAGCCAGGCGCACTGGCCTCTGTATCAGGGAATCGCATCAGGGACAGAACCTTCTCAGCGGCCTCCTGGACACGTCCCACCCACAACAGGCTTTACAATACACCTACTGCGCAGACGCAAGGCCAGGTAAGTATTGGCAAACCTACATAGGGTGCCCGTGGGAGATGTGGGGGAAGGCTGAGAATGAAGCTGTGGTCAGCAAGATGAATTGGGACTGGGGAGCAACTATCAACTGGATAATCTCATAGGGTAACTGAAAGATATATTTCACTAATGATACAGCCACTTAAGCTGGTTTTCTAGTTAAAGTGCTTTCAACAGAAACAAAAAATATACCTTTGTCAATATAATTATTTTTTTATTAGTCAGCTAAAAGCATTTGAAGAGTATGTTGATTAAATGCCTAGAGCAGAAATGCTTTCTACAAACTATATAGTGGAGCTCTGATATCTCTGTTAGCACAACTTCAGCACAAGGCTGGACTGTGCTACAAGGCTGGACTGTGCTACATCTGCTAGGTCGGAGACAGTGCAATAGTCCTTATGTGCTTTCCTCATAACCACCTTATGATGCACCCGCTTTCTCACATTAGATCTAGATCGTTAACCTTATGTGTGCGTTCACATGTCCATTTTTCTTTCATTGGTGCATGTTACATATCCAACTTAATTTAAATGGCAATGCATGTTGAAATGGATAGTGGCGAATAGGACCCAACACTGCAAATCCCAATGAATACCTATTAAAATATTTAAGTGATACTCTTACCAATAATAAATCCTTAGCTGGATAATAGTGAATAAAATATAACTAGTTCATTGCGATTATTTTTTTTGTTTTGATGTATTAGATGCAGCACTATTGTACCAGCAGGCACAAGAGGCGGATTATTTTATTGGTACTTATCTAATCAAACTTTGAGGAGGGAGTCCGTATTCTAGGTACATCTACTAGATAGGAAGCTCAATTAACCCTTCAACTAGCCACACATGGTTCAATTGACTGTACAATCAATGTAATTCGATCAATTTTTTTAG
>CM070034.1:114053984-114080760 GCA_036250615.1 Ptychadena robeensis
ACTTCGATCAAATTGATGATCGATTTGATGTCAATTGAACCATGTATGGCTAGCTTTAGTGATGAAACCCCATTATAAAGTAAATTTTACTCCCACACATTACAGGCAACTATGAATATGCATGGTACCTTTGATGGTGCAGCCTAACAAGCACACTTACTATGGACTTCTTAATCTAGACAGGCCATAGTGTTTCCTTTTACGTGACAGGCCATGATGGCAACCAGGTTCATTTCTGCCAAGGCATTCAAACTGCAACTCTAAAACATGACCACAACCTTCAGAGCAGCACAACATTATGGGGACTGGTTCTAATGCGGGTCTTTGGATTTGAAGAAACCCCATGCTCGGTTTAGATAGGGTGATGGGAGTTTAGTTTGTAACAGCATCCTCTTATATATATTTAAGATAGTCATTCACCACTCTAAACAGGATTTCTTGTAGTGAAAAGGTCAATGTGTACGATGATTTCTTAGAACCAGTAGTGCAGATGTAGCTGAACCAAATACAATTCATCGCTTTCAGTTGTGCAAGACTGAACTATATCTCTATACATGCACATTGCATTGCTCTCGTCTGTAAAGCCATTTAAAAGAATCGTTTGCTTAAACATAGTATTACACTCCTAGCTCAGGGAATTTTTAGATACACACCTATTTGGAAGGAAGCTGACCCTTGGGCAGCATTGGAGGACACTGCAGGTCAGAGACGTGACCATCTAATCTGATGGTGCGTTAAAGCCGACATCTATAGCCAGAAATAGTTTAGAAAGCTGTAGATCAGGGTGTTTCGCTAAAGCACAAGTGCACAGATTTAACACTGTTCCCTTAGATGTAACATGGCGTATCAATGGCTTGGCAACCGTGTTCATTGCTTGTCAGAATACCAATTAATAAAGAAAGGCCTTAACGAATGTCAGTTTGGTTTGGTTTGGAATTTAAATACGCTATTGCCCTATTCCCAGCATTAACTGCAGCTGATCCATCATACCATATGGGGCATTCAATATGGTTATTTCCATGCCGATTCAGAGCAAGAGAGAAACCAGGAATGGGAGGTTTTGGTGAGAACATCCATAAAACACATTCAGATTACTGACACCCCCTATATATTTATATACAGATATATATTTTTAGAGGCTATACAACATTTACAGGTAATGATTTGCTAGGTTTATACAGGCATTTTATATTATGGACAAGCTGCATATGACAGTAAGTCTAAGACTATGGCAATTATATTTCCAGAGTTTTCAAGTGAATCGAGGTCAAAAAGGATGACCTTAATCTAACTTCCGTATTCTAGATACTCCTATCCATGAGACATTATTCAAATCGTAACTGTAAATGTTAATATTTAAAAGATCGGCATTAGTTGTGATTCCATTACCCATTTGCTGAAAACAAGAGCAACGTTACACTTAAACAGTGAGGAGGCACTGAAAGTGATAGAACTTTGACAGTGACCCATACACTGGCCTGGGAATTGGTTGAAGCTGTCATTGTTCCCTTCAGCAACCACACAAGGTACAGGCTACAATGTAGTTGATGTAGGCAACACCTTTAAATGTCATATTTTCTCATTACTTTTCAGTCACTCTGACTTGGGTTACACAAAGGCAAGGCCAACCCGCAGGCCTCAAGTTATGAAGGTACCAGAGGGCCGAGCACACCTTACAAGCCAGCAGGTTGTCTTCCTCGCTAGTACACTGCGGTTTTATTTTTGTAGATGAAGGCAGTAGGTGTCAGGGTGCCTTATTACACAAGTTCTTCTGTGCGATCGCACAATGCCAAGTAGGGGGATAAAGCACAGTAATCTCATCGGGAAGGGGGTATATATGTTTCTCTCCTCTCTAAATACTCATCATTCATAATAGCTTATTTATCTAATGGTGGACAGCTGAATACAGTGAGCAGGAAGAGGCAGGCCTGGGTAGAATTTTACAACCTCCCCAGTTAGAGGTTACGAGTACGCACAGGATTACCGGCAGCTCGCCGACCATATTGTCATCTCAAATCTGTCTTTACTGTTACTCCAGGTACAAATATAAATAAAACTTTGGAGCAAGACATGCTATGCCGCCTCTTGCATTTTCTGTGCAATTGACACAATAAAAAGTTAAAGGATTTTTTTTTCTATTTTATACACAAACCCTGTATGGGCTACAGTTTGCTGTTCTAGCTGTGGATAAAGCATGTAGTCAGCCACAAGTAACAGGGGGGGGGGAGGTCCACACGAGATCGATACAGCAGGACACAATCGATACAGCTGCCTTGCAGGTACAAAAATACAGTACAATATACTGATGTGATTAAAACATCAAGAAATACTATTGCTCCCATACAGTTTGGAAATAAAACCCAAAAAATGTAAACTGCAACAATCAGATGACATTACACTGGGATAAAACTTAAATGTGTGTACGGGACCTTAAAGAGCACGACTCTGGCATCACTGGAGGTGTGCTGGGAAAAAAGCAATGCCTTCTCCATTACATGGAGGTCAATGGCACCACCCCTCCGGCGTCATTGGGGCGGGTACTGAAGCATCGGCCAGTATGCCGATGTGCAGAACCACCGGGGGAATTCAGGCGAGTTTTCTTATAGTTATCTGGGAGTGAGATTTATCAGCTGAGAAGCTCACCCAGAGATAACTCGGGCAGAATGCCCAGGAGGATAATAGACCCCAATTTACCATAAAGAAACCGACTCTCCCAGACTTGTGGATCAACGGCAAGATGTGTCGCTCTCACAAACCAGTAACATTCTCCCTTTTGTTGCTAACTAGGCCTACAACACACTCGTTACAATTACAGAAGCCTTTTTTTGCAGCAACAAAGGGATTAAACCACTAGGAAATAGGATAAAAATATATATATATATTTGCACAGATGACCCAATTAATAAAAGTGGTGTGAGGATATGAAAAGGCAGCTTACATGAAGAAATTAAAATTCTCTACGCATCAAACACTGGAAAGCTGCTAACCAGCTAAACATTTCCGAAAGCCCGACCAATAACACGGCTTCAAGAAACCCGATCGCCATATTGCTGAGGCTTCGGAAACAGCCATGCGAATAACTACACACTGACATGACAGCTAGTAGGGAGTTCATGACCATCTTATTTAAAACTACGTATATGCACAAAAGGAAAAAATAAAATACTATAAATTTCATTTCAACTCTTTGAGGACAGAGGAGAGCGGGAAAATGCATGTGCCTATGTCCTCAAAAGGTTTATTTCTTGTTAAAGTGTATAGGCAAGGGAGCAATCCAATATAGTTAAAATTCAGGTTAAAAGCACAGGTTGAAAGCTAGATACAGGAGCCCCCCATTGACATTTTTTTGATGGGGGTGGGGGAAATAAAGGGACCATCTTGTAGGCAGTAAGTTCATCTGCTGGGATTCCTAATTGGAGTAATGCCTGGATGGGGACAGACATTGCGCTCTTATCCCCATTGCTTGTACTGCTGCGGACTGGTCACCACCCGGACAGTCTGGTCCCAGCATCATGCCGAGAACGTAGTGGAGGCAGCATCACCCTCCGAGGTACTGAGAATTGTATGCAGGTCTTTTTAAGAATAAAAAGCCTGGTAGAATAATCATGGACCTGAGCTTATCTTATTTGTCCATTTTGCATGAACCATAAAATTCTCTTTTTTTTTGTCTTTTTCACTTCCACGTTGGAAGGGTATAACTGAAGATTTCACAGATTTCAGGTTGTATGGTTTCCTTGGAAATTTGTGGTATTAATCGCCCCTCGTTCTGAAGATTTCGTTTTATCTTGCGCTGTTAGTGCTGGTTTTATTTTTTTAAAGAAAGGTGACTATGGCAGTCGAAGAATCCATGAATGGTGGGATCTGAGTTCAGTCCTGGTAGGAATGGTCGCTGGTCCTGTCACCGGATACTCTGCGGATGTTAAAGCAAATTTTCAAGAAATCCAACAAGCTTTCCTTGTGCTTTAGGAATGGGTGGCTTGGTGAAGTATCTGCAGAGTGTGTCAGGAACAGAACTGCTGGTCTTTCTTGTTTGGGGGGCATCACTTCACCCCCATTAAAACAGAAGCAATTTGCAATAGTGTGTAAAGAGAGGCAAGGGAGAAAGGGGTAAGTCTGCTCCCTAAGTGGCCCTCACTTATTCCTTGCCCAGCATTTATCCCCGCTATCCTGTTGATAAATACTGAACCCTATCACGTTATTATATATGAATGATGAATGTTTCTAGAGACTCATGTGGTAGGTGAGGCAGGTAACTGTTTCTAAAACCTATTCATGCTGGCTTCTGAAACCCTCCCCCCTCTGCCCCTACCAGTGAGGATGATGACTGAATCTGGGTATGCCAGGTGGTATATTATCTAGCACCAATGTAACAAGTCACAGGTCTCCCTTTTACAGAACCTTTATTCTCTATACCCATCTGTGGGAAGGTCAGGCTCTCCGGGCATCGGTCAACAATTTACTGGGCTATACTGACTTATTGTACAATAGTTAGGTTTCTGTACTAGATGAAACATCTGACTGACCCGAGATTAGGTACTACCGCCATGTTGGCCCAGCACTTTACACGTAGACAAGAATAAGAGGAACAAGCTGGTATTTCATTTAACTTGTGAATGTTTGCATTTTGTAGAAGGACGCTAGTCCAAACTTCTAACTTGACTTGGAAAATGCAGGAACCAGAAGCACAAATGCAAATCCCAAAATGCTGCAGAAGACTTTCTATATTAGGATTGAATCTAACACAGTATGTTTATAGCGTTGCTCTAGTAGAGGCGCTAACTCCTGGTCTCCTGACAGTTACCTGTGGTTCAGGACTGTACTGAATTCTGTCCTATTCGGAGTATGAGACTCTCCTGGATCCTGCTGACCCCCCATGAAGTCCCTGACGCCCCATCTGTGCTACTGCAAGTCTGGGTAGGACGGCCTGTTACTTCCCAGCTGCTGCAGAACTACATGTCCTAGTGGGCGGACTCACCACAGAGTAAGTCTGGTAGGTATTCAGCAACTGGAGAGGAACAGGTGGCCAAGTACATGCAGACCTTGTTTACTGCTAGACCACCCCTCAATAAAAACACCCATAATAAGGATTTACCTTACACCCACACTGCTATATAGAGACAATGGTGATGTTACTAAACCCTCTAGTGTCAGAAGCCAAATAAGGGATGCACATTGAGTAAGTAGTCAGGAAGATGTCCCAATCAAATGATGGACTAGTGCCCTCCAATCCTGGGTCTTTTAGTATATTCATTTTAACATTTGTGATACCTTGAGTTGGAGGTCTAGCCAATAAGAGGGTCTGCTTCAATGTGTTGTGACTGCCTTACACAGCCTGTCTCTCCAGCTGAGGAAGAACAACATATCCCAAGAATCTAAAGCTGGCCATACACCTTTAGATCCCTCTGTCCTTAGATCTACCAACAACTGTGTAATATAGGGTCCACACGTTGACTAGATTGTTTAGAAAGTCCCTCATATTACATGGTTTTAGTAGAACAAAAGGAGATCTAAAGGAAACCTGACAGAGAAATTTAAAGGTGTATGGGCAGCTTAACTAGCATGCAATTATAAGTTCCAGAATGCTGAAACTTGAAGTTCCACAAAAGATAGGAGAAATGTTTGATCTTGGTATTTAGGGGTCACCCTACAGCTGGAGAGGTAGACTGCCAAGTTACATTGTTATGTCCTTCTATAGAGCTCAGTGGGTCTGGGGTTGCTCATCTAAGGTGAACTACAAGTCCCAGGATAGAAACCACTGCTCCCCCCCCCCCAGGTGAGGATCCCCAGCCCCCCTTCCCCTGTACATAGATGTGTGTATGTGTCACTGACCTCCCTCCCCACTTTCTCCTCTGCCTCTGTCCGTTCAGTCGTCATCCACATCCTCTGTCTCGGAGTCTTCTCCTCCTCCGGAGCTCAGGCCGCCGCCTCTCTCTCCCCCGGGACCTCGGCGATCATACAGCTTGTCCCGCTGCCTCTCCTGGATCTCCTTCATCTCCTCGGCGTAGCGGCAGAAGGCGCCCCCGAACTTGCCCCAGGCTTTCAGCGGCACCGTGATGGAGTTGCGGTAGCTGGGCTTCACCTCGCTCACCCGTAGGAACACGCCATACTTGTTGCAGCCCACATCGAAGAAGAAGCGCTTGGAGTCCACCGTGATGGACGTGCCCTCGGGCAGCTCTCCGTACATGCCGCCGCCGGACGCTCCTCCTCCGCCGGATCCTCCGGGCCCACAGCCCAGCTCGTCGTCTTCCCCGCCGTAGTCATCGATGAGTTTGGCCAGGGCGTCGCGGAACTCGATGAGGCCCTGGGCGGGCAGGGCGATGGTCTGTCCGCTTTGCAGGCCGGCGCCCCCTCCGGCTCCCCCGCTGAAGCCCGGGCCGCGGTTAATGGTCTGGCGGATGCGCAGGAAGCGGCCTCGCTGGTTCTCCTTTAGGTCCAGGTAGTACTTGCGGTTCTCACGGACCAGGAACTCGCTCTTCAGGGCCCGGCGGGGCCCCCCGGCTCCTCCCATACCGTCCTCCCCGGAGGACTGGGCGATCTGCTCGGGACTGCTGGGTCCCAGCTGGGCGTAGTGCTCGATGAAGTCGCCCAGGTAGTCGCGGAATTCAGCGGCCACCGCCATTGACAGGGTGAGGCGGCTCTTGGAGCCCCCGGCTCCGACCTCGGCGATCTTGATGAAGCGGCCCTTGGCGTTCTGTTTGACGTCCAGGTAGAAGCGTTTATTCTGGATGTCCAGTCGCTTGGAAGCCAGCTCTTGGGTCTCCTGGTCCCGGGACATGTGCTGCTGGAAGCTGCCGGGGCCTCCCCCTCCTCCAGCGCTGCTGCCCCCTCTTTCGCTCCCGCTATCCCCGTCCGCCATCTTCTTCTCCTTCTCCGCACTTACAGCCGCCTTCTGCACTGGCCTCTTTCGGCTTCCGTCCGTGCCTCAGCCGGGACACCCTCCTCCGCCCTTCTCCCCGCGGGCTGCCCTCCTTTCAGTCACCCGCTCTCTTCCACTCCTCTCCCTCCTCCGCTCTACTCGCCCCTCTTCTACCCTCTCGTTTGCTCTCGCTCTCTCTCACTCTGCCTCAGCCCAAGTTCTCCTCCCCTTCCTGTGTGCGTTCTGCGCACCTACGGCCGAGTGAAAGATCTCGCTCTGAGACCGCTGCCGCCATCTTAACTAAGGGCAAGGTGCTCTACTGTGAGCTAGAACTTCGGTACTTTAAACCTATGATTTTCGTGAAGTGCTTAGGCATGCTAATGGCCAGAACAAATCTGTATTTAGTAGTGTGTTATCTTTAAAAAGGTAGAACAGTTCAGTCTTGTCACATTAATCTATAAAAAGTCAACGCAGGACAGTATAGTATGGAGGCGATAACAGTTATATTAGTTTTTATTTCTGTGGAACCATTAAGTAGATTTGTGTTCGTTGACTTTAAAGTACCCAGTCCTGTGGCTGGAAAAAAAAGCCAAGTCAACCCCCAATGTCCATGCTTGTCTGCTAGTATGAGCTGCTTGGACTAATATTTTCACCAAACATGGCTCTTTTCATTATTGCCAAACATCCCTTCTTTTGTCCAGGCTGTCACATTCTTCCAGAAGTCTTGTAGTTTGTTAAGCTATAACATTGCACACTAAAGCTGTGCTGACATTTTCTTTTTACGATATATAGATAGTAAAAAGATGAGTTTTCTTCTAGGAACCCTTCCTAACACATCATATTTGTTCAAACTTTTTTTTCTAATTGTCTGTTGCAGTTTTCTTTTTGGATAATAGAAATGACTTGTATTTCTAGTAAAAGGTAGAGATCGGAGCAAAATTCTGACTTTTTGGGAGTTGTCTCAAAGCCCTTGAACAAGGTATCATCACCAATTGGAAATGTAGAGAAGATTGTAGGAACAGTATCTCAGCAGTTTTGGTGATGATACCATGTTCAGGGGCTTTGTAATCAACTCACAAATCCGCTGGTTAATTTTCTCTAAAGAGTTCAACCATCACTATAAATTTTAAATATATAATCATGAGGTCATGAAAATTTAGGACAGATGTGGGCAAAACAACCAGCCCTTTAGTCTTTTAATTTGGCCTTTTGTAACCTTGGTGTCAAGAAACTCTGGCTACCCTCATTCCCTGCAATAAGTGAAGATAACACCTAAAGGATAATTGTTTGGATTGTTTCATAGAGGCTATAATTTGGATGCAATAGAATGTTTAAGCTTCTCTATCAAAAGCTTCTATTTATTAATTTTATAAACATATTTTCTTTTTTTTTATATCCTGTCCTGGCTACAAGGACATGGGACCCCTATGCCAGACGGCCCTTGCAGGCTCTTGGTCTGGCCACTATGTCACATTTAAAACCCATTGTGGTCCACAAGTCAAAAAGTTTGCCCATCCCTGATTTAGGACTTGCCATGCAGGCTACAATATCACACATCGAAAAAGATGATGTGAATATGCTGTGGTAGCAGAAAGGCATATGTAAACTGTTTTAGCTGCCAAAGGATTTCTAATTATAGATTCTTTAGAGAACAGCTTGGTCATTGTTGCCACTTTTCAGTACATTTCAGATATACTGCTTTGTCACAAACCCACACTAAGCCTGCTAATATGACAAAAAGAAGTATCACCACACTGTTGAAGTCCTCACTCTGTTCTCTTCTCTTTTAGGCAAGTTTCCAGTACTAGACTGAACAATGTCCTAGTGCCTAATCCACAGTTCATTGCGGTGCACCTCCCTTTTGCATCCATGCATGTGATTTTAGGTGTATAGACAGTGATACAAATAACTATTCTGGACTCTATTGAGAACTTTTAAATGTCAATTTAGTACAAAGTAACAATCTGGGTAGAAGTCAAGGGTAGAAGCACATTGTTTATACCTTACAATAAAATGTTGAGTAGCCGATTAGTCAGTTGCCACTTCCAAGTAGCACCATGTATGGGTGAGGGAAGGCTCATGGCTGTTTGTAAGCCTTGCCCCAGCTCTTTTTTCTAGAATGTACATAGCAGTAGATGAACACGTGGCAGCTGTTCTAACCCCTAGGGTGCAATTAAACTTTAATCCAATTAAAATATATGACCTTTTTTGATTTTAGGAAGCCTGTACCTGGATTACACATTCAGTATCTTGCTAACTGACAGTCAGTATATTCATACCATTTTGTGGATTCTTATACCTTATGCAGTCTAAGCTGTCCAGCAAATGTGACAGCAGCGGGGTGTGGGATAAGTGCTGCCAGGTGTCCTTACAATGGACGCCTCTTATTCCTTTTTTTTATTCCTAACTATCTCTGCACCTGCCCAAGCATGTCACTGTCACTTCTGTTCGGCAATTTGGTCTGCATGGACATGTGGAAAAACTATAAAGACACTGAGCCAAATTACAGATGCAATGTACATAAAAAAACATAATTACATATGTTAACAGCATACCTACACAGCTGACTTTTATACTGCTTCATGTTTAAAAAATATATTTTTTTATTTTAATTAGAGGGAATATGCTTCCTGCAGCCCATTAAAGACCAAAAGTAAGTATTATTATGTAGTGAAAACCTATTTCTGAGAATGCTGTAAGAACTCCAGATTACAACAAATTAGATTCAAATCTAAAAAATGACAGGTTGCAAAGGAAACATTTAATGTTGTTGGTTGGTCTGAGTTATTTAAAGCTGAACTTTTTAAAAAAAATTATACTCCCACCCCACTGCAAGGGTTAAAAGCTGTGTTCCTGGTTACCCATATGTTGACCTTGCATTGTACTTGCAACAGCCACCAGGGTGCATTTGTAAGAGCTCTTGTGGCCCATGCCTTAAGGTACCCATGCACGAGTTGTTACCTGTGCAATCAACAAAGGATTGATTGCAGAGTGGTTAAGCAAAGAATTCGGCTAATCAATGCGCACCACATTGTGCAATCAATTCCTGGCCGTTAGTCCCCATCCAAAGTAATGGTGACCGAACAGGGATTTACCAACATGTCAGATCCCTGTTCGATAAATATTTCTATGGCGTGGGATTGATCACTTCAAGTGGGCTGAAAGTTGAATGATCGGCGTCAACAAGCACGGTGATTGATCGTTTGGGAAACTAATGAAAAATTTATCTGTGTATGGGAGCCTTTAGACTGAGTTTATTTGTAGTAATCACAATGCGAGGTAGTGTGCCACCATTTGTTCGGGAGTTCTGCAATGCAAATTCATTAGTGGTGTGTGTTGAGTTGCTATTCTGAATGAATGACTCCACATTGCATGGTGCACACACAGGGTGCTTTATCTTAGGGTAGCCATACACAGCTCGATTTGTCAGCCATCAATTGCCGGTCCAATCTTTCCAGGCGATCAGGAATCGGCAACTGATCGGATCGGGAATAGATGCAACCCCACCTTGGGAATCTGATTTGTAGTGATCGATCAGTTAAAAATCGAGTGGAAAATCGACCTGTGTATAGCTACCTTTACGCAGCATGGTTGCTAACAATTGATATGAATGGAAGAAATCAGTCTAATTGACTTCCTAGCTTGATGTCTGGTTAGTGTATTCCTTCTCTGTATTAATGAAGTAATCTGTGTAAAGATGCATTGTGTTCATAGCCCCTCTTAATGTAGCTCCCCCTCCGAGAGGTCATTGTGTTTTTGTTCTGCATAGTACGGTGTTATTCTAGGTGGTGCATTGCAGCTTCTGTTCGTAGCGCCTGCTGCAGAGCCGCAAGCCGTGCATGTGCAGCGATATGTGTGGGCGCATCAGCCTTCTACCTCTGAAGAGAGATGTAACCTGCAAGGACGTTCTCAGTTGTGTTAACACTGTACAAAGAGATTATATAAACTGCATAGGCAGCTGAGTTACAAGGCTGCAAACTTGCTGGTGTATTTGATCACAGTTACCGTGGCGACTAGTGCTTGTGCGTGTGGGGGGTATAAAACCCAGAGGAAGCCTGGAGATGTGTGGGAAGGAGGACATGTACGGGGGCGTGAGGGGGCAGCAAGAGAGGGAGAGCGTGTGCTCTGCTTATCTTCTCAGATGTTATTCTGTTGGATTCTAGAACACAGGCTGCAGTGGAAGCGGCTAGAATCAGATGTAATAGTAAATGTGAAGGAAACAGGAGAGAAATATTGAAGCTGCCATTGCGCATCGTTTTCCTAAAGTGCTTTTTCCTGGCCGTCATGCCAATCCTTGATAGGGACAACAATGCAAACTAGTAATTCTGGCCAGAGATTTAGCGAAGACATAAAAAAACCGGCACCTAATGTTTTCAGAAGGAAGGGGGCAAAAGGCTCTGATGTAAGCTTTTACATGCAGTTGTACCAAAGGTAGCTTTGTTCATCCTATAAACAGTGGTGGGCAACTGAGTTCATATGGAGGGCCTCAAGTGCGGCCCTCAACATCACTGAAGGGCCGCTCATAACATTTTCAATCTATACTGACTTGTATAAGCATTTTTAATGACAGCAGGCATAGCTAGAAGACATTATTTTTAATTTAAGCAAAGGTTATGTGCCTCAAAGATATTATCAATGACTTTGAGGATATCAATGGGGCACATAACATTTGATTCAAAGGTTATGTGCCCCTATTCTGTTCCTCTCCTCCTCTTCCCACTGTAAGAAGATCCTGGGAGATGCGTCAGTAGGGGATCGGTGGACAGGTGATTTCCTGTGCCCTATACATTAACAGTTAGGTTTCGGGGCCTACAAATGGAGAACCGAGGGGGGCAGCTGAAGAATGGCCAGAGGGTTGGGCACCTGGGCTCTAAAAAATAGGTGTCAAACTGTGGCCCGAGGGACAAATTTGGCTCGCCGAGCACATATTTTTGACCTGCAGCAGTTCTGCTAGATCTATATTTTCAGTAGCCCCCCTTAAAGCTGCACTTACTGCCCCTCCATCCTCCCACTCTGGTAGTAGAGAACTAAAGTTTTTTTTTTTCTGGGATATGTAGTTCTCTACTCCCAAAATTGGAGGACAGAAGTATGGTGAGTGCAGCTGGTAGGGGGGCTTCAGGGAAGGTGGAGCTGGGGAGAGGGATACCAGCATTGGTCTGGGGGAAGGCAAAGTACATGAACTGTACACACAAGGATGGGGGTACACATGAACTACACTCACTGTACACACATGGATAGGGGCATACATGGACTAATCACACTGTATTCACTGTACAGTTTTTATGTAGCCCCTGTGTGCTCTTATCCCTGTGTATACAGTGTTTTTGTAGTCCAGAGTATAACACCCGATGTAAACTTTGACGTCACATCCGGTTAGAACAACCAGGAACTATGCGTTCCAGGTGCCGGATGTGACGTCACTGACGCCTAGAGGCGGGGAATTTGAATCTGTCCGCGAACGGGCGGACAGCGGACTTTTTTAAAAGTCCGCTCCGCCCGTTCGCGGACGGACACGCCGAATGTTCGGCCATCACTAATGCCTAGCTTTAAACCACAATGCTGTAGGCATTTTTTAAACCCTAATGCATGCCATTTCACTACACACAAGTGTTTTGGAACCGCATGTGTATGCATGTTCAGTAATGTATGGCGTATTCAGTGCACACTGCATAACACACACAAAGGCTGTGTATTGTCAATAAGAGACATTCCATATCCCTCCTTCATCGCATTGTACTAGGCTGGTTGGAAACTGCAAGAACAGAATATGCATCCCAGGAATTTGTGGCAGGGGTTGGCCAAGTGTACCTACAATGTTGCCAACCTTGAGATGGCATACAAAGTAATGATGTGTTGGTGCTTGGTGCTGACCTGCCTCTCACACATGTTTCCCTCCAAACTCTTTCAGGTGATATGTGGCATTTCCATTCAGTCTGAGTTTGGTCTCCCTATAGTCTATACAAGGTCTCAATCATATGTATTTAATTGCTAGACAAGGGGCACCTCACAAGTATATATTGAGGGGTCAGTGGAGGGTAAGGGGTAGGAGGACCTGAGGAGCCCTGGGATGGCCATTTTCTCTGCTCACAAAGCTTCCTTTAGGAAATATTGATATAAATTCAAGTTTTTATTAACCTTCCTGTGCAGGCCCGCCATGAGAAATTTAGGGGCCCCATACTAGGTAATTTTTCTGGGCCCCCTACCACTAGCACTCCCTTTCCCCCCGGCCTGAGGCCTCCAGAGAATGTCTATCTAGGGGTGCACATAACTTTTTATTGAGCTTCTCAGATGAGTACTAGGAGATGGGGTTTGGTACTCATCCCATATGTAGGGTGGTCTCCCTCACTGTCCTATGCGTCAGCTTCCTGCATGGTAGATTCTGCTGCAGATGAACCTCCCTGTTCCTAATTGAGGCTCCCATTAGCTGTCTCGATCCACAAGTCACCAGCTGGCTTTGGGTCAAATGAAACCCCCAGTAATGTTTGAACCCCCAGATCTCATACCTCAGTAGTCAGATTTTACTCTTAGGCCCGTTTAACTCCACATCCGCTATTGGATCCGCTGGCTTCCGTCAAGCCTCCACCAGTCCCTGTACCAGGTCTCTGACGGGCTGTGGAGCACATAGACTTTACCTGCTCGGCGGATGCTGTTTTCAGACATCTGCCAATGCAGAGGTTTAACATACTCCACTATGTTCAGCCCTGCATCGCAGAACGGCTCAGTGCTGTGAGAACAGCAATACACTTAGCGGAGGGGGTCCAGATGGAAGTGGAAACCCCCCCTCATTGCCCCATCGCCGTTGAGCATTGCAACAAAATCTCTGTGTTCAACACAGGGATTTTAGTGGACATGGAGTGAGCGCTTTACATATGCCTACTCCCTGACTTTCAACCCCCAGATGCTCCAACACCCTTTTTTGGATTAGTAATTTACAATTTGACACCACTATCTGCAACCTTTCATAGCCATTAATGTTTCCCTGCGGTTATCCAAGTGGCAGAAATGTTATGCGTTTAACAATAAAAACGGAAAAAAAATCAGCAAACTAAAATATGAGACTACATCCAAGCAATATATGATAGGGGGCTTTTTAGTAGGAAGAATTGTGCTCAGGGACCTTTGAATGCGTATAGTCTCAGGGGTTAACTGGTAAACCCCAGAATGTCAAAGTTCTACCATGCAGAGTTTTAAAGATCTATGTGTTAAAATTAGTATAAGTGACAGCATATATGCAGCAGAGTAGTGCTTTAGGCTCATGGGGAAGCAATATTTGATAGCTGTAATTTAGCTGAAATGTAACTTATAAGTCTTGTAGCTAGAGGGGTGAAACTTGGGGTGCAAGTAGTAGTAGGGGAGCATTACTGACTCTGAAAGTTTCATGATTATACTATGAATGGTTTTCCTGCTATGAATGTTCAAAGTTACAGTGTCACACCTGCCCTTCTCCCCCCCCCCCCCCCCCCCCCCCACTCCATAGAAGTGGAGCTGGGGCTTTCTTCCTCGCTGTCTTGTTGCTTATTTACTTTGTTTACATAACTCATAACTCAACTCATTATTTCATAATTGAGAATTGTGGTTATTACTTTTAAGTTTGTGTAATTCCTTTATTTGTTTGTTGAAAATGTAATACTAAGATTGAAACAGAAACAGCAAGGACGCTGTGACGAGAGGATTCAAAGGTCACAGCCCTGTGTATAAGAGATCTTCTCTTGCATTCATGGTCCTGTGGCGCATGGCTTCACCTTTGGATCTGTTACTGACATATGTTTTGTTTTTTGCGGTGTTGTAACTTAGGGAGAAGATCACTGATGTCTCCAGAGATGCCGGCTGGACCCCTGTCCCTGTAAATCGGTATGACGGAGCAGTTGGAAGCTATGAAGGTCCTGTTGTTGCATTATGTTCTTTGTGGTTACTGGCCAGTAGCAGCAGGAGGACCTACATAGGTTCATCATGGTAAGAAATATAATACAAATGAGTATATGGCAATCCTAGCTACTTGGGAGAGGGTTATTTATTGCAGGTAGCTTTATTTCAGATGTCTACCATAATGATCTTTCAATGGGACATGTTCTTATTGAGAAGCATTCTCCTATTGCTTTTCAGTGTCTTCAGAAAAAACAGCCTTATAAATAGCACTTATGCAAACCATTAATGGAGGTTGTTGGCTGGTGGCTGGTCTCCTGATGCAAGAAGATTGCACTGTCTTTGAGAAGTTGTTTGAACCTACAGCTCAATAACGTCTCATCATTGCCAGAATTAAGCTGAAGGGTGCTTTAAGAACTTCAGTGAACCTTGTAAATTGCTTTGTAAATGCTTGGCTAATGCTTTTCAGACTAACTTTAACACATTAAGATTAAACGCCCCTTTGTATTTTGAGCTTTGAAGAGGCACTGGGGGGAAAGAAAAAAAATTCAAATTAAGACCTCAGTGACTATATTGTGTGCGATGCTCAGTGGAGTTTCACTTTAATTTCCCATGCTTTAAAGGGTATGTGACACAAAACAAAAATGAATGTTTAATTTATACCGACCAGTTGAATTTGTGTAGCTAGAAGGGTAATGTATTGCCATGTAGGGCATTTCCATCAGTCTTTAGGGGTTTGTGTGCACAGATGACATACATGTTAGAGATTAAAATGTTTCGTACCCTCCGGGTTTTTCATTATAGTTTTTTGAGCATTTGGATAAGTCAGAGGCGCATCTGAGATGTAATTACCATGCATTAAAATTTGGTGTACGTTCATTTGTATAAAGATGCAGCCAAATAGTTCATGAATGCATTTGAAATAATACATGTGAATAATCATTGCTTCACCGTAAATATCACGTTTTAAAAACATACCATATGGTTTATAAGTCAGAGGCAAAACAGAAAAATCAT
Organism: Ptychadena robeensis; assembly: GCA_036250615.1. Taxonomy (NCBI): domain Eukaryota; kingdom Metazoa; phylum Chordata; class Amphibia; order Anura; family Ptychadenidae; genus Ptychadena; species Ptychadena robeensis. The sequence goes on from CM070034.1 coordinate 114,069,721, forward strand.
CGGTACAGCCAGAGATATTTAAAAGAATGACGATTTTTCCCTCTCCTATGGAAGGCTCCAGTCACCATTACATCTGAGTAAAATCGCCAAATCCCTTTCTACAGTCTATTTTTAACCCTAAGTAAAGCAAGCAGGAATAATATTAGTGCCAAATCAGATCAATCAATTCCTTTCTTTTGAGTCTATGGTTTACAAATCATGAAACTGGATTTCTGTAGAGGTCTTTGGGGTTTTCAATTCATCAACAGTCATAGAGCAATTCTTTCACCTGACCTACATGCAATAATTTTACATTTAATTATTAATATACCATACTATAGGGTCCCTCTTATGAACGCTCTTATTCTTTCCCCTTTTTTAAGTTGAGCTTTCCATAATGGGGTCTTTAAGTTATCTTTTGTAAGTGAGTAGAGATGAGTAGAGATAAATGGTTGACATTTAGATCATTGGGCTAAACTATGATTATCCTCAATGTTTAACTGAAGTCCATAGATCTATTCTAAAGGTATCAGGTGGTTCATAATATTTAGGAGAAAAGGAGGAGGCTTTGCTTTGCACTGTTTTTACATTTTGCTTGTTGCCTACGGGAGATTCCATGTTTTTAAATTCTCTCAATACAGCAGCCATGTTTAAATAGTCCCATTTTGTCCCTTCAGTGGAAAAGTGTAGCAGAAGAACTTCTTTCATTGATGGTCTCAAAGCTACTTAGATACAGTTGGGCATTGCGGGAATAATACACTGCCTGGCAAAAAAAAAAAAGGTTGACTGCCCTATATACCTGAATATAGTGAATGACCGGGTTATTCCATTAATGGATTTTTTCTTACCTGATAGCACAGCCATATTCCAAGATGACAATGCCAGGATTCAGGCTCAAATTTTGAGTGGTTCAGGGAGCATAAGGCATAATTTTTACACATGGAATCCAGATCTTAACCCCATTGAGAATCTTTGGGATGTGATGGAAAAGGCTTTGCATAGCGGTCAGACTTTACCAAGATCTTGGTGAAAAATGAATGCAACACTGGATGGAAATAAATCTAGTGACATTGCAGAAACTTATCGAAACAATGCCACAGCATGCATGTCCAACGTAATATGTTTTTGACCTTTTTTGTGGTGGCCACTTTTTCTTTGGCTAGGCAGTGTATATAGGCTATGTTCATGGAGCATTGCCTATTCTATTACTACCAATTTGATTTAAATCCTTTAGGCAAGTTCAGCCCCATTCATTACAGAGAACTGAACACATGAACCTAATAATTACACGCTGAAGGTAATGCTGTTTTCATGCACAGATGAACATAAGGACCACACCCAAAAAGACAGACGCTTGACGTGGGCCTCAACAATGTCAGATTGTGTGTGATAGAAAGACATCCAGAGCCCAGATTTATAATGATTTCTTTATTTCTATTGACATAAAGCCGTGTCAGCAAAGGGTAATATATAAAATTATCCATGCTCTGTTCCCTTTGTATGTATTATATGTCTATATCTTTTCATAAATATACAAATACTGGCATAAAAGATTTCATTTATATTTTTATAAATATGGACACATTAGAACCTTCCAGAAGCATCTATTCCTTTTATGTGATGTAACATGTATCTAGGAAACCGCTGGCAGAAAAGTTTCACCCTTGCATGGACGGTATTTCAGCACTATAGAGTAGCTGCTGTTATTAGAATTTATTCATGAGTACAGTTTATGAAAAGGAAAGCAGGCGTAGTGTTTTCCCTATAAGAGGTAGTGATGTTCCATGTCTTATGAATATGCATGAATTGGTTGTCTGCTCTCTTCAAATTCTAAAATTGGTTTTTCCTGCATAGCTCATGAATCTTACTTTTTTAAAAATTAGTTTTACTCTAAATAGTTCCTTTTTTCCTCTAAGCTCCTCTGAGATAAAATGTTTTGTATAACCTTGCTGTGACATTCTATTGGAATTACTCATCACTATGCACTGAGCTCAATGGGCAAGGGGGACAATCATTATCTATAAAAAACAGCTTGAAATGTGAAAACAGGAGGTATATGGGAAACTGTCATTGTGAAACAATTGATGAGGGGTTTAGTTTTTGTTTAGAACACTTATGCTAATGTGTACATATACCACAATATAAACAGTATAATCCATTATTTTCTCCAATACAACAACCTCCTTGCTGGATTAAAAATACTTTCTCCATGTCTTCCTTTGTGATTAGATATGGTCAAAATCTTTGATTAGCTGACTTTGTAAATTAATTGCAGAGCCCCCAACATTGCATCATTACTAAAAAATGTTGTGGGAATATTACAAAAATAGAAGTATTAATCTAGCACATGCAGCTTTTGCATAAAATAAATGAACCCATATTTCGCATCATAAGACACAATTCTCCAATGTGTGTTTTATAGTGCGAATGCATCTCCACCTAAGGCCGAAAGACTATTTGGCCATGTGTGGTGGCACCTTCACAATCTACCACAGGCCAAGCACTGAGCTTAGCCAGAGGGAGGGCAGATCTTCTCTCTGTGGGCACCTCCTGGCATACAGTGGTTACCGGAAAGTATTCAGACCCCCTTAAATTTTTCACTCTTTGTTATATTGTAGCCATTTGCTAAAATATTTTAAGTTCTTTTCCCGCCCTCATTAATGTACACACAGCACCCCATATTTTCAGGAAAAATACAGAGTTATCAACATTTTTGCAGATTTATTAAAAAAGAAAAACTGAAATATCACATGGTCCTAAGAATTCAGTATATGAAACTCAGGTGCGGTCCATGTCTTCAGATCATCCTTGAGATGGTTCTACACCTTCATTTGAGTCCAGCTGTGTTTGATTTTACTGTTTGGACTTGATTAGGAAAGCCACACACCTGTCTATATAAGACCTAACAGCTTACAGTGCATGTCAGAGTAAATGGGAATTGTGAGTTTAATGCAAGGCACATATCTGGCCAAGGTTGCGAAAAAATGTCTGTGGCATTTAAGGTTCCTAAGAGCAGTTCCACAGTAGCCTCCATAATCCTTAAATGGAAGACGTTTGGGACGACCAGAACCCGTCCTAGGGCTGGTTGTCCGGCCAAACTGAGCTATCGGGGGGAAAAGAGCCTTGGTGAGAGAGGTAAAGAAAAACCCAGTAAGTGGCTGAGCTCCAGAGATGCATGACCAAGCAAGGAATGACCAAATCCAGGTATGATAAACTTGTTGCTTCTTTCCCGACTCATGGCTGTATTAGATCAAAAGGGTGCTTCTACTAAATACTGAGCAAAGGGTCTGAATACTTAGGACCGTGTGATATTTCAGTTTTTCTTTTTTAATAAATCTGCAAAAATTTCTACAATTCTGTGTTTTTCTGTCAATATGGGGTGCTGTGTGTACATTCATGAGGGGAAAAAAAGAACTTCAAAGATTTTAGCAAATGGCTGCAATATAACAAAGAGTGAAAAGTTAAGGGGGTCTGAATATTTTCCATACACACTGTATATAATGGATTCAATCTGCAGTTTTTAGTGCATTATAATAATTTATAAAATTGAAATAAAAAGAGACAGTTTGAAGTCCTTTGTTGATATTTAAGCTCCAGTGTCTTTATATCTTCCTCTACCATTTTGAGGGGATTCAACTGGATTTGCTAGATTTCATGATTTTGAAGAATATACCAGGATGAGGGGTAGTGGGTTTAACGTAATAACAGGAGGGAGACTTTAAAATAGTCAGGGGCTATGGGTGAAATCTGTTGAAGTGATAAAAAAGGCCAGCAAATGACTCCCACCAAATCACACCAATACATGTATTGTAGTAGTATTTAACCTGCAGACTCATATCTACATAAGCACATATTACAAACAATCTAAACTAGGACTGTCAACAGTCCTCATCAGACTAATGGATTAAGTGCGACTATATAATCGTGCTGTAACAATGCATTTTGGGGAAAGTTAGGGGATCAAATTTGTGCCAGTATAAAGATGGCATCTACTCCACAGTGCAGATATTTCCTTTATATTTGTACTAGGTGTAAAAAAACTTTTAGGTGTATTTTCCAAAAAAACACATATCATCCAGTACTTCTCTCCAACACAAGCACATTTGCCATTTTTTCCCCACAAATATTTTCTGAGCTGTGCTAGACTTAAATCCCAAAAATATTATATGCTGGCTCAATTCACTCCTGTCAATTATACCTACAAGCAATGCTATGAAGGGAAAGAGAAAATGTATCTAGTCCTGTACTAGGCTGACTATGTTGCTGCTTTCAGGATACAATACGTTGCCACCCAAGGACAGGGAGTGAATTGTTAGTGAGTTCAATGTTTAAAAATAAAGGCAGAGGACTGAAAAAAAGAATCTAATGCAGTAGCTACATTTAATATATTCAAACGTAATATTTCGTTATATATATATATATTTACTTATATTTAAGTAAATAACTGTTGATATTGTTTAACATAAGCTGTGCTGTATAGCTAGAATGCTATAAAGTTGCCTTTGCTGTGAGCTAAACGTACATGCTCTTATCATACAATGTAAATGTAATAAGAGTAATGCTGGGGATGCCCTATACTTGTGTTTTATGTGGCTCAGCATAATGCTGATTGTCATACTGAATTCATTGCAGCCAGGAGGTATCATACTGGTAATAAAGACTGTTTCACATACATGTGTTTAAACATTGGTTGCCAGTATGCGTCAAGTTTCTTCTGACAAGACATAGTAATTTGCATATACCCTTACACAATAAAGCACACACTTTAACAGGAGAGAAACATTTCAGCTCTTAGGGTACCATTCCCCAAAAAAAAACGTTTTTATTATGGGAAAAGACTCTACAGGTGCCCATACACCTGATGATAGCTCCTCAATAGATGTGATGATGTCATCTATCTCACAGGCATTGACCCGTGTATGGCAGCCTTAACATTGGAGGTCAATTGGAAGATTTGTTTGTGGTCAGAATGTCCAACCTTGTTGACAGAAAATTGAAGATAATTGGTCTACACCTAGAACTAGGCAAGCAGTATAAGACCCAGTCTCCCCTATGCTCTGGCATCCGCTAATGTCAGCGCAAGCCTCCATTACGTTACTGTGGACGAAGCTGCGTCAACATTAGCCTGACGGAGGCTTGGACAAGCGGATCCAGGGCTCTGATGGGCTGTGGAGACAGCCCTGTCATAGCCCCATTGCCGTCAATGGGCAGCTCATGCCCTTTGTTAAAATCCCTGCGTTCAACACATGGGTTTTAATGTATAGAGTGGCCTGGGGCTTAGATGTTAGGTAATTTAGTGACAGCTTAAGTAACCCCTCGCAAACTCTAGTAAAAGTTAGAATAGCGGCAATAATGTATAATCCACTAAGCATGCTATAGGTTTGTATTTTGGTACAGATAAAACATGGTGCAGCTCTTTAACCTAACCATGAACACAGCTTTGGCAGCAGGCACTAAGCACTCAAATACTGTATAGACATACATGTGTACCAAGCACATGTACTACAAGGGCAATATCAGACTACCCAAGGCACACAAACAGCTGAACTGTTCTGGTACTAAAGTACACAAAGGTAAAAAAATAATAATTTACCATCAATCACACCAACAACACAACTTCTATATCTCCTCCCCACTAACACACATACACAAAGCCTGTGGTTCTTTATGTCCAGATCTCCTACATAATATGGGAGTAAAATGGTCTGACAACCCCTCTGAAGAGAAAAAAGCATTTGAAGCTAAATGGCTGAGTAGTGATGAGCAAAAGTATTGTATTGCGGGGAACATTAATAATACTGCACCAATTGCTTTCATTGGGACAGGTTAAAATCAATATAGTACTATACATGTGCAGTCAGTGGGATATTGTGCATGGCCTAACACAATTAAAATAAAAGCTTAAAACAAGTTGTGAGAGTTTACTTTTATAGCAGCAATTTTGAGTGAGATTGCATAGTCTAAGGCAGTGGTTCCCAAATTTTTCCTGCAGGGCCCCCTTTTCTACATAGGGACATTATTACCCCCCTCAACCACCACCACGACTACCATTTAAACTATGCAATATCAGATTGAAGGCCATTTCCCACTAGCCCTGTTTGCATTGCAGTATTGTGTACTAGTACTAGTCTGAAATGGTCCTCAAACTTCCTCATGCGGAGACATGCATCATATATACACACACCAATCATACAGAAACATTCATCATTCACATAGAAACACACACTACACTCATAAAGATACATGAATCATTCACATAGAGACAAACACACATAGAGAAACACATAGCATTAGATTTCATGCACTCTACTTACTGTCTACAGCTAGTTCTTCCATGGTTATCTTTCTGCTTGTTCCTCCCTCAGCCCCCTAGCTGCGCCCCCCCCCCCGAATACCTTCGCGCCCCCCAGTTTGGGAACCACTGCTCTAAGGAATGCTATCCATTGTATTTAAACCCTTTAACACTTGTACAATACAAATACATTTATAGACAAGTTATAATATTATAGACTTTTGTTAAAACGTTTTTTTAGGAATGAAACAAAGACAAATTAAGCTGCAATCCAGATCTTCCAACACTGTCAGGTAACAAATGTTTGTTGCTGTGTCAGTCAATAAACAGATGCAATAGTTGAACTGCTCCATTCACGTGGGCACAAATATATGGAAGTGTGGAGATGAGGATGAAGCTAGTCTGACCTTTTAGTAGCCAGTGTAACACTTTCGTTAATAAAATACATCTGGAGACCAGCCCATACATTCTGTGCAGGAGGGAGAGGGTATAAAGGTTATATAAAGATCTCTTTGTGTACATGTAAACATCAAACTTCGGAACTTGTGGTAAGTCAGCTGCTGCCGTCGGCAAGAACATCTTCAGGCCCACGCTTGAAGTACCGTATATCCAGATGAAAATGGATGTTATCGTGCTCCTTATGGGTCAAGATAGCTAGGCTGCCCTTTTACAATTGCAGGTGACGTGCATGTTACTAGGAAAGTCATTCTAAGTTCTATTACAAGTCATGCAATCAGATCTGTTACCATGTTTAGTGCAACACAAGAAGCAAATGCACATTTGTTAAGCCAAAGAGAAAATGTGAAGCAAGGTTATGTGAGGTTTTTTTTTGCGAAGGTCCAGGAGTTCTCATGGTGATAAAAGGTTTCAAGGTCATACAAAAGTGATTGCTTAAAAGTGACACTGAATGAAAAGTCCCGTAATTGTCGACAAAAGACAAATGTTTGATGGATAAGGCTGATATGTTGTCCATCTTACTTTCTCCACTTAACAATGTCTTAATGGTATATTGCAGAACACAGTTTACAATTATCAGCGTGCATACTGTTAGATTGGGGTGAAAACATATTATTATACCTATTATTGAATTTTTTCTGAAGATCTAATAATTGGAGTCATTGGTGTAGTTTAAGCTCTGAGTAACCAGAGAGGATTCCCTGGAAGCAATATTTTTTCAGAATGATAAATCTAATGTTTAATTAAAGATGAAACTGACCATTTGTCCAGCAAACCCACATCTAATTCTTGACAGCTTGCCTTAGACATTGTTCCCATTAGTTACACTTTGCAGGGAAGCTTTAGACACCTCGGTACTGACAGTGGAGAGAGGGAAACTTTCATATTTATCCTGACTTCCTGCGCAACGGCAACGGAGCAGCAAGGTCTTCACTTCCTTTTGGAAGTTACTGTTGAGGAAACCATACATGACAGGGTTGACACAAGTGGATGCCATGGCTGCCAGGTGGCAGAGGGAGAAGATAAGGTTGTGGTAGCAGGTGGAAATACTTTCATGGTCCCAGTCAAAAAGGGCATTGAATACAGTGAGAGGAAGCCAACAAAGGCCAAAGGCCACCACAATGGAAAGAAGCATGATATTTACTCTGCAGTGACCCCCTCTGCGTCCAGCTGAATCACCACCCCCTGCTCTCTCCACCACGTCCCTCCTCTTACGCAGTCGCAAAAAGATACGGAGGTAGCAGAGGAGAATAAGTAGTAGGGGTAGGCAGTACTGGAAGAGCAGAAGACAGGTGGTGTAAGCCAAGCGATGATTCTCAGATGGCCAACTGTCAATGCAAACAAAGTGGTCAATATAAGGGTCAAATGGCAAAGACAGATTCTGGAATGGTTCCTTTGTTAGAATGCTGAAGGAAAGGAATGGCAGAGAAATGAAACAAGAAATGGCCCAAGTTACTGCGACAGCAAGATAAGCATGCCATGGCAATGGTTTCCAACCAGTTGGGTGAATAATGAGCTGATGTCTTTCCAAAGCAATGAGAACTAGTGAAAGCACAGAGACTGTGACAGAAATACACTGCACAAACGGTGTAACTTTGCAGAGTGCCTCTCCCAGGATCCAGTGGTTCATAAGAGTGTAGATTACAGTGACAGGTAGACACACCAAAGCCATGAGTATATCAGAGCAGGAAAGATTAGCAATAAAAATGTTTGTGACATTCCTCATCTCCCGTTGCCGTGCAATGACAAAGACCAGGCAAGAGTTTCCGATGAGTCCCACAGCTATGAGGGCACTGTAAGCCACAACTAAGAAGGTTACATTTCCAACAGATTCTGCACAGTTAGGGGCCAGACGTCCAGTCACATTAAGAAGCAGAAGACGTAGATAATCATCCATTTTCATATAACCTGAAGTTCCTCAGGACATACCTATAAAGCATAAAACTTGTTTATTTACGGAATAAGGGTCATCATGTCCTCTTAATGCGCAATTGAGGAAAATGCACACTTAAGTCCCCCATACACCTTTAGATCACTTTATACAATTTCCATTAGATCTACCAACAACTATGTAGTGCCGGGTCCTCCCTGATAGAATACATAGTGATTGGAAGGTTTAGAAAGGTCCTCATATTACATGATTATGAAATACACAGAGGAATGGTTGCACCCAGGAGACTTAAGGACAGGAACCTAGGTTTCTGTACCTTAAGATGGACTTTCAGGCAGACTGGGGTAACAACATATACAATTAGTTAAAAATAGTACACCATAAGGAGTACAACAACAAAAGGTAAATTCCCATTTGCTGGTTGGAGGAGCGGGACTGCTGGTTGCTCGTGACAGGATACGGGCGCCAAGTACCCACTCGTCTCCTAGTTGAGGGGGGTGGGTTAGTAGGTACCCGACGTCACCGGCTGTATCCAGGCACGCTGCCTGGTTGCCGGGTTGTACGTCGGATGCCTCCCCTCATCCCCTACCCCGCCTATCAGAGCGAGGAAGGGAGGTAACCTCTCCCCTTACCATGGGAGAGACTCCACGTGACAGTGCTTCCCCCTCCCCGCCCACAGGACCAATCATATGGTCCTGGGCGTGACCAACACGAGGGACGAGCGCGTCACTACTGAGGGACCTTGTGCGCCCGTACGGGGGTACGGGGGCGCATGCGCCCGCAATGGGACGCGGGCTTCTGGGCCTCCGCCCCCCGGGGGGAGCTATTTAGGCCAGCCTTTCACCACCCTTTTTATACTTGGAGCTACGGACACACGTAGAAACTCCTGGAAAAGTGTCTTACTAAGGTAATTTGCAGCTGCCAACGTTATACAACCTGGAAACTTTATTGCATTGAACTACCATCTTACCCCTGGTTATCTCTTGACACCATTAGTTCTATGGATGCCTTTACCCCTTCTGAACTGGATTATTAGCGTAAGTGTACTTCGTCTCAGTAGTTGGGCTATACGTTCCTCACCCTTTATCCCCCTTCACTGCATGGGACCTGAGCTGGTCCGGTTCTTACTTTTTACTTCTCTTGTGTTTCTTTTTCTTTTTTTCTTCATTCTGGTGTCCTTTTGAGTGCTGTCTTTGCTTTTTTGCACCCCTCCTCAAGTTACACATAGGGTATGACACCTGGTAGAGCCACTACACTACCACTATCCCATCACTACTGCTTACCACCTTCAACACACTCCATCCGGCACTTGACATAAATAACTTATGTCCGTTTCACTCACCTTCACATTTTCAATAAGGCTCACACACTCCTGCACACACATTTCACACATATCCTTACAGGTCCTAAACACATTTCCAGCTTTCACCCACCCAACACCTCACTCTCACCACATTCTGTACCCCCACCAACGCCCCTCCCCCACTCCATCCCATCACCCCTGCATGATCACCTTGTCACACCTAATCTCCCGTCTCCCACCCAATATGGGCAGTACACACTCATATACCCCTTCTAGGTACCCAGTACCTCTAAATCAATTTTTATTTAAACATCAGGACATAATTGACAGACTGGCCTGTCCTTGGGCTCCCCTTTCCTGCCAAAGCTACCTACCCGAGACCCCGGTGGCACGTCTGGGGGACCCCCCTACCTTGGCGACGCGCCATTATAGCTCCTTTTAAGAGAGGTAAGACACACCTCTCATTACCTTGTACCATTTTTCTTATACTTTCGGTCCTAAACTATACCACCAACATTTGTTCTGTTCCCTTGCAGTACCCCAGTGTATTATCATGCAAACTTGTCCTGATGAAGCGACCGTGAAGTCGCGAAACATGTCGACACCCCCTGCATGAATATCGTTTGAAATTTTCTTAGATTTTTTGGCATCATATCGTGGAATTACGCTCTGTGCATGAATACCGTTTTCCATACTTTTGTATAAAATTGGGAATTTACCTTTTGTTGTTGTACTCCTTATGGTGTACTATTTTTAACTAACTGTATATGTTGTTACCCCAGTCTGCCTGAAAGTCCATCTTAAGGTACAGAAACCTAGGTTTTTTAAAATTCTAAAAATATTTCAGTTCAAAATATTCATTAACATAGGTTATACTATCCACAAATGCATAATACAAAAAAGTATTTCCAATAAAAAGGAACTGCTGACTAGAAATGTATAGACCAGACATGGGCAAACAGGGGCCAAAGCCGTCCCATTTAGTCTTTTTGTTCCGCACATTTTTCACCTTGGTGTCAAGACGCTCTAATTCTCTCCCCTCATTTCCTGCAATAAGTGAAGAGTGCAGAATTATTAGGCAAGTGGTATTTTTGAGGAATAATTTTATTATTGAACAAC
>CM070034.1:114080860-114129339 GCA_036250615.1 Ptychadena robeensis
GAGGATGATGTGGTCAAAATACTCATTTGCCTAATAATTCTGCACTCCCTGTATGTTTATAATCAAAAGCCTCTATTTATTAATATTGTTTTATATATATTTTCTTTTTTTAAATTTGCCAATCTGGATTTAAGGACTTAGGGCAACCAATGTCTGACGACCCTTACAATCTCTTGCTCTGGCACCCTTTATCAAATTTAAAAACCCATTGTGGCTGAGTCAAAAAGTTTGCCCACCCCTGGTATAGACAGTACTTCCTATAATTGGTGTGTACAGCACTAAAGTCTTACATCTTCTCTCCAAAAACTGTAAGGGAAAAGCTTTGATACTTGGGAGGTGGTACTGTTGATAGACCTATTGCTATTAAAGGAGTGATGAACAAATAAATAGCTGAATATATTTTTTTAAGCATATTTTTGACAAATATTTTGTCAACTGTTGCAATTCTTTTAAACATATATAGAGGCTGCCACTGTGGACCTTCAAAATGCTAGATGCCTGATTTGTTCTGGCTTCAGTTCATTTCAAGACACTGACCAAAAAGTACACAAGTACGTGAGTCACAGCTATTACTGTACACTTCCTTGCTTGTCATTGACAAGTACTGAAGCCAAGGTTTCAGGCCAAGAAACCCATATTTTTAGAGAAGAAAATGAGCAACCACAGTGTCTCTTTGACAAATAATATGTTTCAAAGGTACTCCTTAAAATTGTATAGTTATAGTCACATTGGCTTTCCCTTCCAATTTCCAATGTACCCTTCCAATTTCTAAAACATCCAAATTATTATACTTACGAAACAATTAAGACCAAGCTCTGGAACAGGTCATAGTTGTATCTCCAGTTGACTTACTGAAGACCTGTGAAAGAGAAAACAATAGTAGACAAGATTAAATGTGATAATTAAATAAGTTAAAATAATAACTATACACAACTTTTGTATGACAGTATGTAAGGGAGTTCTAAAACATTCAATACAAACGGGAAATGACCTTGAAAAGCCTGTTTTTATTATTTGCAATTTTCACAAACCCCACACCAGCATTTACCTGTGATATTCAGAGAGTGTATCTGCTACAAAACAAACAATAATGAGAACAAACAAGTGACAGAATCAATAGTGTTAGTTGCATCTACCAGGAATTATAATGTACTATCTGTACAGGAAATTAGAGTGTAAAGGGAAAGCTTCTTCTGGGAAAAGGAAGTCCGTGGCTATGCTTGGACTCATGGTGACAACCTTAGTTTGGCAATCCATAATTTGCCGTAAGCTAAGTAAATTAGAACATTTGTGCACTCATATATGTGCCAGTGAAAACAACAAAACAGCAACAATCACTGCAAGGAGTACACAATCAGCATTTTGCCTCCAAAACAGTAATGGTTCTACATACAATGTATGCAAAAAAAAGTGCATTCGCATTTATATACATTGTATTTCTTTTCCTTTTCTCTATATTCAGATCTGTGAATGTGAAGCCCACAATACATTTGTTATTCAGTAGGATGCCCAATTCCAGAGATGAGCTGGTGAACAGAAAAGCCTAGTGGAGGTTGTGTGTGGGAAGTCAATATGTCGTGTGCCAGTTGTACCCAGGAGCTATCTTGCAATCTGTTACTTGTAAACTTCACAAGGCTTAGTAAGTGTTTCCAGTGACACATCAGCCAGTGGGATAGCCCATATATTTAGCCAGAAGAAGCATTTGTAACTGCTATAATGTGCTTATGTGCTTATGTACTATCCATTAAAATTATACAGCTTTACACAAAATTAGTTATTAGCTGGAGTAGGTATAAATATCTCCAGAAAAGGGTATTTGGTCTTTACAATAAAACTGACAAGTTGGTCTAGTGGGAAAAAGCCAACACATTATGCTGCAATTATTGGTAGGTCTTATGAAAGGCGAGCATTGCCGTAAAGTGTACCTGTGGACAGTGCTCATTACAATGGAATTTAATAGCAAAGTCAAAGTGGACCTACCACTTTGTAGGTCACCCCTTATTATCTGCTGCAGCTAATAAAAAGGGGAATCTGCAATAAAAATATTCTGACAGCAGGAGGGGCATATTTTCCGAGATCGCCTATCCCACGTAGTGCCAAGGCGCAAAGTCATGCAATCACAAGGGCACCTGGGTCATCTATCCCAAGTGCCCTAGCGGCTGTATGACGTCGTGGCCGCTTAGATATAGTGCTGTGATATCGCAGCAGTAAGATTGACGGATGCAGTGCTGAGAGACAGATGACTAGTGTCTCTCTCCCAGCATCAGGTGCACACTTCTCTTCAACTACAAAGCGCGACAACTTAGTTGCAGCGATGAGCAGTGCACATCCGGGAGGGGGAAAGAGATGCTCCTCTCTGGCGGAAGTGGCTCCTGGTCGCAAGTAGCCAAGATGCTGTCACCAGACCAGAAAACATGAGGAAGGTATGTTTTTTTTGTGTACCAATTCACCAGACTTTTTTACTGTTGACAGGTGAGTAGTGTTGACCTTGAATATTCTAATTGCTAATATATTCGATGAATATCGGCTATTCAGCTAATCGCAAATTTCACGAATATGGTGCCGGATATTCACAATTTCTAATATTCCAGATATTGTGCATTGTGAAGCTTATGACAATGCATTGCGAAAATAAATACCACAAGATAGCTCATCTTTCAGGGAATCGCAATTATAATTGCGAATATTCACAAATATCTAATCAAATAGTAGAATTATTTATGAAATATCGCAAATTCAAATATTGCCTATGCCGCTCATCACTACAGGGATTTGAGAATTCATCTTTTAAGAGTAACTTTGATAAGGATAACCCTTTTCAGATTCATGAAAAGGAAATATTTTAACATTGGCGGAGGGAAGAGCACCCTGAGAGGCCAATAAGTTGCGCAAAAATAATGCGAACAGGCAGAAAAGGTAGATAAATAGATAGAGCTAATCAGTGTGCTGCTTTTACTTTTACTGTATACTGTAGTCAGAGTTTAGGATTGGTGATACCTGAAATTAAAATCAAACTGCATGCAGACCTCAATACCATATAACTATAGAACTAGTAGCACATAAACATAGAGACTAAAGCCTGGTACACACGGCTCGATACACAGCCATTTAGAGGAAGCGCAGGGCTGTAGCTGCCCACATATCGAGCCGCAGCGCTCCTGTGGCTGGCAGCCCGTCCATTAAATTGGACGGAGACCCGCGGTCCCCAATCAAAGTAATGGATGTTGACCAATTTTTTCCAACATGAATAGTTCAAATCCTGTAACAGATTAGAGCAACATCGGGCACTGTGAGTGTGCACGGTGCCTGATGTTGCTCTAATCTGTTTCTTCATCGCGCTGTGTGTATCACGCCCAGCTTAACAATAAAAATGCCATTCCACCATCACCAAGCAGGCAGAACCTTTTTAGAATTTCAGTAGTGAAGCATCTCAGTATAAATAGTCTGTTTTTGAGCATTAATAAAGCAACAGATGAAACCTGGGGAGTATGTTTCTGCTATGCATAGCACTATGAGTACCCGGCAGCAAATGCCACACAGTGTTTTACAGATATATGCCCATCTACTATTGTGGTTATCAGGTTTTCATTTTATTCTGCTATAATAAACAATTAAAAATGATCTCTAGACACAAAAACTTTTCATAAAATTAATTAAGCTACAAGGATGCATCAAATAGTATTGATTGTGAATATTTGAATCTCAAATTTTCATTGGTATATCGGCACTTTGTTATCTTGAATATTTGAGATTCAGGGCAAAGTACCATGAATTGCGTTTGCAAAAATTTGCACAAGTGTAGAAGTGCCGATATTCGCAATGTATTATATTTCGTAATGTATGTATTTCTACTTGCATTGTGCCACTAGATGTCGTTGCAAGAACACATTGTGTTAATATTCACGTGTACAAGTGCTGATTTTTTTAGAATGAAGTTAATAATGGCTGCAAATCACAATTGTCAAATTTACTGTGAATATTAGGCAAATAAATTGCGATATTTGCTATGTTGCTCATCACTATTAGCAAAGCCAGATATAACATTGTTGTAATAGTGGTGACATCACTACTTTTTTGCACATGGCATGTGCAGAGAGCAGAAGGGGAAGGTTAGAGAGGCGTGTAATTTTCACCATAGGTACACCTCAACTATGAGAGACAGAATGGGGGGAGATAATCCAGGAAATCACATTGTCTGATTTTTAAATAATGTATTTGCAAATGGTGGTGAAAAATAAGTATTTGGTCAATATGAAAAGTTCATCTCAATATTTTGTTATATACCGCTTGTTGGCAATGATAGAGGTCATAAGTTTTCTGTTAGTCTTCACAAACTGTTGCTGTAAAGAAATCAAGCAATCATTAGAAAATGGAAGACATATAGGGCTACTGATAATCTCCCTTGATCTGGGGCTCTACTCAAGATCTCACCCCATGGGGTCAAAATGATCACAAGAACAGTGAGTAAAAATCCCAGAACCACATGGGGGAGACTGAGTGAATGACCTGCAGAGAGCTGGGACCAAAGTAACAAAGGCTACCATCAGTAACACACTATGCCACCAGGGACTCAAATCCTACAGTGCCTGACGTGTCCCCCTGCTTAAGCCATCCAAAGAACACCATGCCTACCGTGAAGCATGGGGGTAGAAACATCATGTTTTGGGGCTGTTTTCCTGCAAAGGGACAAGGATGACTGATCCATGTAATGGAAAGAATGAATGGGGCCATGTATCGTGAGATTTTAAGTGAAAACCTCCTTCTATCAGCAAGGTCATTGAAGACGAAAGGTGGCTGGGTCTTTCAGCATGACAATGATCCCAAACACAACACCCGGGCAATGAAGAATTGGCTTTGTAACAAGCATTTCAAGGTCCTGGAGTATCCTAGCCTGTCTCCAGATCTCAACCCCATAGAAAACCTTTGGAGGGAGTTGAAAGTCTGTGTTGCCCAGTGACAGCCCCAAAACATCACTGCTCTAGAGTAGATCTGCATGGAGGAATGGACCAAAATACAAGCAACAGTGTGTAAAAACTTTGTGAAGACTAAGGCTATGTTCCCACATGTGCGGCCGCACGATTGGATGGGTACGGTTAAAACCCCCGGCCATTCATGTCTATAGCCGCGGTCAGGGGGGATCGGCTATGGGTGGCAATGGCCCACGATCAAAAACTTGTTATTGCCAACAAAGAGAATATAACAACGTTTGGAGATGAACTTTTCATAGTGACCAAATACTTCTTTTCCACCATCATTTGCAAATACATTCTTTCAAAATCAGACAATGTGATTTCCTGGATTCTTCCCCCCATTCTGTCTCTCATAGTTGAGGTGTACCTATGATGAAAATTGCATGCCTCTCTCATCTTTTTAAGTGGGAGAACTTGCACAATTGGTGGCGGACTAAATACTTACTAAATAAGTATCTTAAATATACATATATTTGGTTTCATGTGGAGGCACTGTTGAGGGACCTTTAAGCTGCATGGTATATTGGAGAAAGAATTCTTCCACTGGCCGGATCTTTCTGCTCCTGATCTGCCCAGCGGAAGAATAATCACCTTCTTCCCTCCGGTGAACAGGGCGGGTCGAACATCAATACTTTTTCGCCAGGGGAAGAAAACATGTTATGCTCGCGGCAGAACTATGCCTTTGCTAACTTTATACCTCAAAGTGTTATCTAAGCCAATAGTGAAGCAGATGGACCCTGCTTGCCTCTCTAAGCATTCTTTGGTGCTTGGGGCCATTTTTGTTTTACAAAATACATTCAGGGTTAAGTGCTTTCTAATAATAAATATGTCTTCTTTGATTAATTGTTGCCTTTGTTTATATGATTGTAGTGTGGCCCTAGAGAATCTGCATCCATCACATGGACAAGACACAAGCCTATCTCTCTGATTCATGTAGAGATAGGGAACTAATCCTTTCCTGCAGCTCTTTCATTTATTCTAATTTACGATAATTAAGGTAATATGTTTTCTAAGGCCATCAGATAAAACAATGATGTCTTTGTAAACTTTGATTGAAACAGATTGCTGAATTAATACTGGCCATGTAATAAGCATAACTACCCATCTACATCCACTTGCCTTTGAAAAGTCACATTATTTGCACTAGTCATCAATGCAGATTGTACACTTTCTATGAAAGTTGTTGATTGATTGGCTGTGGGAACCACCAACAAAATAACTGTGAAGAGATGTGTCTTATGCCCCGAACACACCTTTAGATCGCTCCACATAATTTCCATTAGATCTACCAACTACTATGTAGTATAGTGGCCTTCCTAATAGAATATAGAGTGATTAGAAGGTTTAGAAAGGTCCACATATTACATGGTTTTGGAAGAAGAAAAGTGGATTGTGCAGAAATTGAAGAGGTTTCTTAAGCTAGCCATACACGTGTCGGATTCCATGTCCAATCGATTCATCATCCGATCGATTCCAGCGATTCTGCCGGGAATCGCAGGTGTGATCAATCGGCCAATTAGGAGTATCCATCGCAGCATACCACCTTGTCCAACCGATTCCGGGACGGATCCGTGTCCGATTGTCCACCTCACAACTGGCAACTCCCCCTGATCTGTGCAGAATCAATCTGATGGAACCAACATGTTGGTTCTCCGTCGGATCCGATTCTGAGCCCCTGATCAATCGGACGCAAACGATCGGACCAGATGGGCTGCATGCGATTCCGGCACGATCGTTTGGCGTGCACGCGCCCGGAATCGATCGTGCCGGAATCCGGTGCGAATCCGACACGTGTATGGGGGCCTTTATTGCTTTTAGTGGTCTGAGCAAAACGTGTTGCAGATTGTTCTAAATACATTCACTTTTTTATGTGTTTATGCAGAATTATTTTTTTTACCCAGTTAACTATTAGTTGTTAGAACCTGCTGTCTTCAGTTAGTAAAACACCATTCCCTGGTGACAGCAATCAACCTTCCAATTAGCTAGATGTTAGAGAACACCATAATGAAAAGAAACACATTGTAAGCTCCTTTTAAATCATTTCATCCAGTTCCTCCTATTCTAACATCATATTACATATAATAGAAGAATGACTCCCTGGGTTCCCGTGTCAGAGGTTCCCTTCTGGAGTTCCTGGCTATGCTCCCCTGTGGGGCATCTTCCTGCAAAAACCAGAACAGTCTCATCCTTCCGACTCAGCATTCTCTGAGATATAAGATCATCTTACATTTTATAAGTGACATCCAAACCCTTCAATGGTCTCAACATGCTGGGTGACCTAGAATCTCACAATGGAGTTTCTAAAAAATGAAAAGCTCAACTAAAGCTTTTGGCTTTCACCCAAATTCTAATATTGTTTTTGGAAGAACTGGCCATTAAGATGGGCTGAACATTTACCAAACGTAGTGTGCTGCGCTTCATATAAGATATTAATAACATAGGCATTCAAAAATAAACATTTAGGCAGCAAGTTTCTATAGCTGAGCTTTCCTACTTGACCATGACATAGACCTTCTTGTCTCCATAGAGAGTTAAGACTGACTTAATGAAAATAATAGGTTGGACAAATGAAGGTCTATGATGGAAAAGAGACATCTCTTGGTTCCGGCGAAGACCAGAAGTACTCCACAGGGTCCAATGAGTAGGTGGAAAGGATTGAGACATTAGGAAACTACAAAAGGTGCAACATTGGGACTGACACTGAGCAGAGAGTCACTTACTTGTGCCATTCAGCAGGTAGATAGGTATCAGGTGTCCAATGAAGATGATGAAAAGCAGCCAGGCATCAGGAGGGAGGAGAAGAGCCTTTAGATGTGATATGTGCTCACTGGTTGGGTGACTCCTACTAGCTATCTCACACTTCTGCCCTTGTGGCTGCCCCCTCCCCCTATTCTCTTTGCTGCCCCCCACTCTTCACCTCTCCCCCTTATCTGATGGTGTCATTCTCTCTCTTCTTAACCCCTGTCAATACTTTTCTCTACACATCTAGAAGCCTCTGATGTCTTTGCTTTGCTGCTTTACCTATGAATACCTGTGTGGCAGCTCTGCGCTCCTCGAATGGGTGGTTGGGGCTCGGACCCCCAGCAGCCCCCCGGAGATGGGGTTCACTAGAGGAAAGCTTGCAGCTTCTGCGGGAGAAATGAAGAGATCTCAGCAGACGGACAGACTCATTATGGGAAATCAGCTGCTGTTGCTAGGAAACCAAATTCTTTTTTATCTGGAATCTGCCAGCAACAGAAAACAAATGATTGGGAATCGTTCTCACACCTTCTACTGTCCCCGGGTGTGCGCACGGCGAGCGGCTCCTCTGCTACTCACATTGCTCTGCTCTTCCTCTTCATACATAGCTGTGTCTCCAGGATCTTAGCTATTTCTGCTCACTTACTCTGATATTCATGAAATCTGGTCCTGCATAAAATACACACAGGCACGGAATGCTGCTAACACAAACAATCTGCACATCTGTGCTGCAGATGGAGCTCTATCGATGGTCAATGGTTTACCTATTGCACCATCATGTCCTGCTAGATCATACCTGTACCTGGTCTCCCCTTGTCCCTGAGGGCCATTGGTGGGCAACACTGGATCTACTGCCCCCAGGAACCAACCAGACACGTTGTTACATGTGAAAATATAACCTGATTGGCTGCATTGTGCTCCACATTGTCTTAAGGTCTTATAAATCACGCATTGTAGGTTTACATTGTAGGTTTAAACTTTAAAGTAGATGTAAACCTTATCATTCAATTTAAATGTTTGTATATTTTACCTGGTGATCTTGCTATAGGTCCTTCCAAATGTGCTCTTGGATTGTCAGTGGTGTCCTTCTGGGAAGACTATAAGCAGCAGGGCTGACCTCCCTTCCTCGGACATGTTCTGCTCTTGTCACCATCCAGAAGCGTGCAGTGAACTGTAACGAGTTCATGTAGACAGGAGATAACTTCAAAGACTCCTGAGGAAATCAGCAGCACTGAGATGCAAAATTAAACACAATAATAAAATTGTCATCCAATTACAGATTACATAACAAAAAGTCATCTCAGCCACGTAATGTTTCAATACTTCATAAAATGTATAACTTTTCAATAATCTAGTTGTCACGTGTCCTTGGATGTATAAAATAAGCGACAATTCACACTATAGATGATATGGTGGAGCACAAATTCACATTTCCAATTCACTTCTAAATGAATGAGGTAGAAATAAAAAATGGCTTCTCCCTTTATTTATTTCTACCTCATTCATTAAGAATGCAAATTACCTAATGCTTCGGTAGTTTAGATCATGTGATCCCCATCAAGTTGAAGTTTAATGTGTCTATGTTTTGGGTGAACCATTCAATAAACCATTAATAAACCATAAAATTTTCAGTACATACCTTTTTGTAGACTGATGTTACCTGCGCTTCTCTATGTAGTAGTTGACAGATTGTGGATGGGAGGGGCCAGGGTTTTGTACTACAACATCTCTCACTAGTTCTTGGCTAACTCTTGGGAGGCGTTATGAAAATATTGCCTTGATAGGTCAGTCTGGAGGATTGAGCATTTCTAGGTAGACTGTATGTGGATTCTTGCTGCAACTTCTGCACACTGTAATATCCTATTAGTGTACAGTAAAATGAGAGGGATCCAGTAAAACAGAGCTAGGTACCTTCACCTTCCGGTAACGTGCAATGCCATGCCTTACTGAAAACAACTGCGCATGTTTTTTCATTCGTAGCGCAAACATATTGAGAAGACGCAAGTGTAGCACACTGAAAGCCGCAGGGATTTTTAGTTGGTAATGGATGCAGTAAGTGGCTGCAGTAGCATTAACTCTAGTGTGTTCATTACTGGCCAGAAGTCGTACTGCAGCCTCATCAGCTGCCGAGCGAAAGGGTCCTTATGCATTTTTGACACTGGTGCTGTCAATGCATCCAACGCACCAAAACCGCATCCGATCCGCATGCATTACTGTCAATGGACAAAAAACCGCACCAAAACCGCATCTGATCCGCATCCATTGATTTCAATGGATACAGACAGGCGATTTGGACGTGGTCACGGTGTGGTGCTGCTCAAAAAACGTGGTAAACTGTTTTTTTTTTCCGCCGCCGCACCACGTCGCACCCAGACTGCGACAGGCTTATTGGGGGTAATGAGAGCAGTTCAGGAGTGGCTAAAAAAACATGCCGCCTCAGCCTCACTGTGTTTTTGTGTCCAATGCATTTTCAATGGGTGCATCTGGAGTTCTAGGCAGCCAGAAAACAACAGTCCTAGAAGCAGTATCTTTTGCTGTGAACTTTTATTGGGAGGTGGAGGGTGGAGGGATGAACAGGATAACTCATTAGCTTGCTGGCAATCTCAGGAACGTTGGGCTTCAACTAATCCCAAAAATCTTCTCTACTGGGAATCTAATGAATATGGTTCCTTTGTAGTAACAACCAGTCCATAAATTAGAAACCATACCTTTGCAGATGCTTCCATCAAGGTCAGTGTAACAGAAGATCCCAACTAGACATCACTTCTGTACTTGCTTTCCTGTCCCAGCATAGTTTCCAATAGTGGCAGCTCCCTCTGGCAGCCATCTTTGGTCCAGACATTCTGATCTTGTAAGGGGGTCAGCGGGTCCACTAGGGGGAGCCCATAAAAGGAACCTCCGGACAGGAAGTGGGGCCCATGTTAGAGGAGAGAAGCCTGAGGGTGGAAGCAGGTGCCTGGTGCAGAACCCAGGGCCTGTTGAGGAGAAAGAGGGGAGCGTGCAGGTGGCTCCCGGGCAAAACTTGCGAGTTGCTGAACTAGCTGGGTGCTTCAGCAACAGCTGACAGTGACGCCACACTGAACCGTGATCATCCCGAGGGGCATGCAAAGCTGGTTCAGACCTCTGAAAGTGTGGCTGGGGTCCTACCTTCCTGGACACCGGAGAAAGCTACCAGGTGGAGAGACAGAGTTGCTGAGGCCATCAGTTTTGTGAGGACTGTTTTCCGTTGATATAAAGTACAACTGTTACTCCTGGTCATCTCTAAACGAAATAAAAGTTGTTGCATTGAACTCGGTGTCTGTGTCCTGTTCACTACCACCGGTCCTGCCTCGTAACACTCTCACCTCATCTTCTTCTCTTAGCAAGTGGATGTGGAAGAGCCCAGGGGCCACTGGGAGCCCCAATCCTGGGCTGCAAAAGACCCAGAACCTAGATCCTCACTCCCTCAATTTACCTTGTCCCATCACCATATTTGTAACAATTTATATTGCACACTGGGGGCACAGATTGGTCCAATACACATATGTACAAGCTCAGAAACGTCACAGACTTACCCATGCTTTAGTAGTCATTTAGTAGTGATTTGCATAACTAAAGGGGAACTACATATCTATGCACTTATTGCACTATGCACTGCACAACGCAGGTCCTGCCGTGCCAGTGGTTACTGTCCCATTTAAATAAATGAAGGACTAACTTCCCCTGCTTCCTAGTTGCCTGTCAAGTAATAATGGCAATCTTGCTTCAGGATAACAGCCAAGTGACAAGAATTTCCATAAGGACCAGTAGCAGAGGCTGTCCTCAGGTTTCTTCCATAACTAGTGAGATATTAGCCCCATAAGGAAAGCATTGTTTTCAGCTTATACTCTAAGCTAGATTATTGTCTTTCCTGACCATTTTTAATGTACCATAATCTAAATATTGTCATTTCCATGTGCATTTCCACATGCTTTCCTAGATGCTGTAGGTTGCCTTTTTTGGTAAGTAAAAGCAGTTAAATACATACAAGTGCTCCATGGATTGGCAGCTTTCCTTTGTGTTCAGACATGTTAAAGGGTCAGAGGCACCATTTTAGAACTTTTCTTTCAGAAGAAAATCTGATCGTTTTACTTCAATACTTCTGAATCCCTGGCACAATAATGGAAATTTGTAGTTTTGACCCTTTTCTGACACATATTTATACCGTACTTGTCCAAAGCATACCAAAGTCAGATACCACCAGGGATCTAGCAGCTTGCCATATTGCTCTTAAGAACATTATGATCAGTCTCTGGAAAGCCTAATCTGCCCTCAATGGAATTGCTCCTCCATTTTGGCTAAGCCTGTTCTACATGTCGCCAACTATTCCTTTTATATGTTGGATACACACAACTGATTTAATCTATAGTAGCTCACTATTTTCAGAAACCTGCAGTTTAACAGTTAATCTATAGCTGCCAACAGAACCATTATTGACTTTGGAAACATTTACAGTCAGCATTAGGGAATAAGCCAACCATGACCTGGTGCAATCATGAGATTAAAACATCTTTCTGAAATTCTGCTTGGACGTAAACAAATGTTTCACAATAGGTGAAAAGTGAGGGGGGAAGGCAACTGGAACAGAGGTAATGGTTCAGACTGTAATCAAGTACATTTATAAAATTAGTAAAAAAAACATGGATGGAGGAGGTTAAAGTGTAACGTCACCCTAATCTAATAATTTATTTGCAGTATAATAATAGAATTCTGAGTATAATTGAGTACCTACTAACTTCTTGGGTTGGCGTAACATTAAGAGTGTTCTGTTTGAGAAGCTCAGGGGATGGCCCCATAGATGTCTATAAACATTGGATGTACAAGCATGACCTTTAGAATGGAAGATATTGTTCACAGGCTCTCAAGATCCCTGCAAGCTTGTGTGACTAGCACCCCCCAGCATGGGCGGAGAGCACAGGAAGTCATCAGCTCAACAATATCAAGTAAAAATGTCAGAAGTCACATCATATAAAACCAAAATAGATTTATTTAGAAAAGTGTTCTGGTCATATCATCAAAGAGATATCACAATTGCTATATAAATACCTGGGGCTGCGGTACCAGGTGGTATGAGCATCATCTGATGTATGATATACAGAGATCAAAGAGACGTTGCAGGGAGAATATGAATCCTTGGTCCAACTCTGAAGTGTTTCGTCCAATGTCATCTCCCCCTGTGTCAGAAATGTTGTCTCTAGATATTCAACTGGAATAAATGGTGTGTTTTCAAAGAGAATGAGGGTCAAGAACCGGAGGCAAGGATGGATCAGCTGAACCAGAACAGTAGCCACCAGAAAGGCCCCCCACCCAGGGGCCCATGTCCAGGGAATGGAACCCCTAACAGGGGAAGGGGCACTTTTGGACTCTGATAGGATTGGGACCCTTCTATGGTGATTGCTTGTTTTCACATTGATACCTACTTCTTGTTGATTTTAGGTCATTCTGAGCAGCGTCACACCTCTCCTCTTGGTATCCCCTATATCATTAACCCTTGTTTTTCTGGCTCATGGGTCACTTGACAATTCCCTCTGCAGTGTGGCTGTGGCCCCTTCCCCTGGTGAAATCACATGTGATCTCTAAAGAAGGGTTCCGATCCTATTAGCAAGACTGGACTAGGGCCCCTGGGTGGGAGGGCCTTTCTGTTGGCTACTGGTCTGGTTCAGCTGATCCATCCTTGCCCCGGGTCCTTGCCTCCGAATTCCCTTGGAGAACCTTTTATTGCAGTTGAATATCTAGTGACAACATTTCTGACTCATACGCAAGGGTAGACTGTTTCCTTTCCAAAGAAGCCCATGAATTGGGCGAAACACCTCAGTGTTGGACCATAGAGTTCTATCATACTAGATTGGAGGGGAAAGCGATATTGAATGATGGTCATACCACCTGGTACCACTCCACCATCCCGGTATTTATATGGCAATTGTAATATATCTTTGATGATATGACCAGAACACTTTTATAAAAAAATCTATTTTGGTTTTATATTATGTGATTTCTGACATATTTACCCTTAAGGTTCCCACTTGGGCTCAGCCTAGTGTTAGATGAGATACAAGTGTTAGATACTCTCTTCCTTGTTATTCTTTTTATATTTGTGATGTGGAAATAAACCGCACCATACCAGGGCCCTGAGGTCCCCCAAAACCTGTTTTTTTGTATATCAATGATATATAAAAAAACAAAAACAAAAAGGGCAAATAAAGCATGGTGCTCATGAGTTTGATTTTCATTCTGTTAAAAAGAAAATGGGATCTGGAGTAAATGTTTCATCATAAGAAACTATATAGGTTTCCAACTGAATGTTGTCAGATCAGTCATGTTAGCAAAATAAGTAATGTTCACTAGTCCACAAAAAAGATCATTAGGGCTGAGTATGGATTACCTATTGGACTAATGATTGGAACAGTTAGTTGAAAGTTTTTTGTTGGAGTTTACATTTATATACAGTGTATACACTTATACACAGGGGTGCACATACCTTTTGTAGTGACCTCCTCAGATGAGAACCAGGAGATGGTGTTTGGTACTCACCCCATATGTAGGGTTGTCTTCCTCACTGTCTCCCTCACTCCTCTTCATGAGCCTTCTGCATGGTAGATTCGGCTGCAGATGGACCTCCCTGTTCCTTTTTGATCCTCTGATTAGCTGTCTTCATCCACAGGTCAACAGCTGGCTTTGGGTCAAATGTAACTATCACAGTACAACATGTTTGAACCCCCAGATCTCATACCTCAGTAGTGCAACCCTGAAGTTGTCTGGGTTAGTAACAAACCCTTGAGTCATATACCAGCAGTCACACAGTGCTTTTCTTTTGCCAGATTTTACCCTTACATATGCCTAATCTGACTTTCACCCCCCCCCCCCATCTCTGAGCTGGAAAGAGAGCTCAGCCGATGCTTTGCATGAAGACTCGCAGTTTCCATGTAAAGCAACGTATATCGGCCATATTTAACGGTCATGTCCGATATGGCTGTTTTCGAGCGGGATTGATCTGGCCCGTATCTTTACGCCTGTACCCTGCTTAAGAAGTCCAATCTCTTTTTTTTATTATTAATTTACATTCCCAATTTCTCACCCTAACTGCAACCTTTCATACTTATTCATATTTCCCTGCAGTTATAAGTTACATAAATTGTATACATTTAACATTTAGCTGCGGCTGCCCAGACACAGAGTGCTTCCAAGTTTTTAGTACGCATATGAGCTTTGTAACAATAATGCAGGTACGCATAGCTAGTTTTTATAATATATATTATATAATGGATGGTGGTAGCTAAGGATGGGTGTTACTTGTCACATTTTAGTAATGGAGTCTGCAAAAATACAACCCCCAGGAATAATTCTGAACTAAATAATAAAATCACCTCTGAACATTATAATGTTCAGAGGTGATGTAGGAGCTGAAAAAAAGAACGGAAGCACCATGACTTGTGTGCTCCCAAAAAGTTTAAAGATTCTTTAAACATCCTGCAAACAGCAGAAATTGGCAGCATGAAGCAGCAGGGGTAAACATTTATAAGTAGAAGCAAAGACTTTCATAGGGAGATTTGAAAAAGTGACAAAGCAAACATGTTTCAATAATTCACTGGCAATTATTTATATTAAAATTTTTTCTTAGTTGATCGAAACTGAACCATGTATTCCTACCTTAACTTTTGTATATTATATAGATTTTTTTTTCAGTGTCATGCAGTATCTCACAAAAGTGAATACACCCCTGACATTGTGGTAAATAGTTTATGACAATGCAAAGTAAGTCAGTATACAGCTTGTGGAAGGCCAGTGCTCCACTACATTTGTAACAAAAAACACCTGTAAAAAGTGTTGCCTTTTGATGTGCGTTTTGGGTGGTTCTTGTTTGGATTTAGTACACTTTGAATGTGTTTATGGATACATCTTGGACACTATTTTGTAGTAGAATGTATACAGTTTTTTCCCCCACCTATGCTTCTAAAGAAGCACTTTGGACATGCTTTTTAGACACACCCATACATCTTCTATGTGCATGATGCGCACTGTTTTAAAGAGCGCCTTACTGCACTGTGTACTGGCCCATAATGAATATAATGGTCAGCGTTTCGGGTGTGTCTAAAAGACATGTGTAGCTCGCTGACAAGAAGACGCAATGGAGCCTTGGCTTAACAGTGCAATTGGTTGTCCCCTTAAAATAAATCGACACAGCCGTTCATGTCTAAACCTCTGCCAAAAAAGTGAGTATATCCCTAAGTGAAAAGTGTCCAGATTGTACCCAAAGTGTGAATATTTTGTATGGCCACTATTATTTTCCAGCACTGCCTTAACTCCTTTAGTTATGGAGCTCACTAGAGCTACCCATGTTGCCACTGGAATCATCCTCCACTCCTACATGGCAATCTCATGAAGATAGTAGATGTTGCAGACCTTAAGCACCTGCGCCTTCTGTTTGAGGATGTTCCACAGATGATCAATAGGGTTAAGGTCTAGTGACATCATTGGCCAGTCCTGAACCCAAGACAGTGGGCTCACTTCTTTCTGAAGTGCCTCCTCTGGGCATGCATTTGGATGCCATTTTACAAACAGTTGAGTTTGACTTTGGGCTTATGCAACACTGATACACTTGGGTCCTATAGATTTATTCTTTGAACTAGGAGCTCACACACAAAATGTAAATCATGTCTACATGTTCAACAAAATCATCCTTTCTTTAGAATGAATGTCTACCCTACCTCCAACAGCCTTGTTTTGGCACTTTGTCTTTGTTTTGCCCATTCCATCTTCTGGGACTTCTTTTGGCCTAATCTCTAGTTACAGAACAGTCTTATATGCACCAATATAAGAAAAATATTCGGCCCCCCACACCAAATGTTTTTCCAATAATTCTTGAACGACACAGCTCCCTCCATCTCTTATGGTTATCTTTTTTGTACCAAGGGGTGTCAAAACCCACAAGAAAATCTTTAAAACATTACATACTACAAGTGCTTAGCTGTAATGGCTTCAATAGTTTCCTTTTCTATGGCCAAATCATGTACTTACTTGCATTTGTAGTTACATCTTGAAATATATTACATTTAGTAAACATATCCTGTTTTCTTTACCATTCATTCATAAAGGATATTTAATTTTAATTGATAGAATCAGTGGGTTACAGAGGACACCATGTTCAAACAACTAGCAACCATGGGAATGGCTCCATCTACTGACCTAACCCCACAACTGATGTCTGGCTACCATCCAAGTAGAATGGATCTACTTTGGCCAGTTTACAGACCCTCTGTTAAGCAGATTACTGTAAAACTGTATATTGCAAATCCATGTACACCCACCAAGTCTACCAGTAATTACATTGTTTTAATTTATGTCATAGATCAGCACTCACTTTAAGAGCTATGCAGTATTCTAGCAGTGGCAAGCATGCATAAAGCTGGGAACTAAACAGGATAGACAGATATGACCTCTAACAATGGTCTTGCATAATCCTGCAAAGAAAGTGGCATGTCTAGATTCAGTAGATTGTCTGCTATGACTGTTAACCAGTTCCTGCCCTTGAAAATAACTGCGCTTAATCAGGTTTATGTCACCCATGGACGGGCTCTCAGATTTAGCTGCTCTGCTGCTCTGTGCAGCCAATGCATTACCTCTTTGCAGAAAGTGACCCACTACTAATCTCTATTTATACCCTTAACTGCAATTTTTGTTAAGCATGTTGTCCTTCTTTTGAGCTTCTTATCTCCAAACCTATGGAGGAAACAGGAAATATGCAGAACCACCCCCCATGGCATAGAATGCCAGAAGAATGCTGAAAATGATATTTTAAATATTGTTCCTCAGCATAATGACATTTTTTTAGCATTTTGGTTTTTTGCTACAGAAAGTTGTCCTCTTTTCTTCAAATATGCCAAGTACACGTATCTGCTACAACGTGCCCTGCTCTAAAATGTTAGTACCATACACTGGTTATAAGTAATGATTGGAGAATCAGTTTGGCAATTATGAAGGGATATGTTCATGTAAAAAAGCTGTGCCACAAACAAACGTTAGATACTTTTTTCAGTTTTGGTTCTGTACACCACAATTAAATTCAAATAAAACAACTCAGATGCAGAGCTGCAGGCATTCAGCTTTAATCCAGTGGGTTGAACAAATACATTTAAAATCAGTTCATTTCAGTGGGTCAAAAGTAATTGAACAAATTAAAAAAACTGAAAATAAATTAAAATTAGGAAAAGTATTTCTAATACTTGTTTGGAAAACCTTTGCTGGCAATGATTTCCTGAAGTCTTGAACTTACGGACATCACCAGATCTAGGTCTCCTTCATTTAAATGCTCGGCCATCATTTCTACTGTGGCTTTTAGTTGCTGTTCTGCAGTAACTGTGAGTATTTCTGGCCAAAGTTTAGTCTTCAACAAGTGAAATGCAGCTCCTTTGGGTTTAGATAAGGTGACTGAATGGGCCATTTAAGAATATTCCACTTCT
Organism: Ptychadena robeensis; assembly: GCA_036250615.1. Classification (NCBI taxonomy): domain Eukaryota; kingdom Metazoa; phylum Chordata; class Amphibia; order Anura; family Ptychadenidae; genus Ptychadena; species Ptychadena robeensis. Next base: position 114,099,045 of record CM070034.1, read on the forward strand.
TTGCTCTATTAATCACCTGGGTTGCTTTCGCTGTATGTTTTGGTCATTGTCCATCTGTATTATGAAGCTCCTCCCAATGTGATGGCAGACAGAATGTTTCTGACACCTCAGAATTCATTCAGCTGCTTTTGTCCTGTGTCGCATCATCAATAAAGACTCATTTCCCACTAGCAGCCATAATCCATCAGCCCAAGCCATCACAATACATTGCTCCACCATGTTATACAGATGATACAGTGCAATGCTTGGGAGCACACATTTTTCCATGACTTCTCCATACTTTGTTCTTGCCATCATTCTGGTAGATGTTGCTCTTGGTTGCTCATATGGGCTTTTTTTGTGGTTTTGCAGCACAAGGATGGTATGTTGCATCAGGAGCACCTTGACCATATGTTCTCTGTTCACAGCAAAATCCAAGGCCACTTCTAGCTTTTTGAGGGCCCTATGCGAGATCTTGTTGGGGGCCCTTTTTTTGTACGCTATGATGCTAAGGAGTTTAATAACAAAAACAAAAAAATTAAGTTGGTCTAAGCAGCATAAGACTAGTTCATAATAAAGGCAATAAAAGTATCTATGTCCAACAATGTAATTTGTTTTAATAAAAATGTTTATTAGAAATGTAACGCCACACTGCAGATAAAATACTTTACCCTTTCACTTGTCACTAAAAATTTAATTACATAATAAAAATAATAATAAACAACACGAGGTCATTGTGCAAATGAACGCCACAATGAGAGACACCACTTAAATATAACGAAAAATCTGAAAGTAAAAACTACAACACAGCACAAAACACAATGAAATAGCTTATTTCTTATAATACAAAATAAAACGTAACTATCACAGTACAACACTGTGAAGTTTGTACAGCTATTTAATGTGTTTAAGCTTTAACCTCAATTCAATCTGCAATATCAACTTCAGCCACAAGATGTCCATAGTAAACACTTGCTGTCAAAGTGCAGCTAACTTCAGTCTACTTAATCACACATCAAGGAAAAGGGGGAGGGGTGCGTAGGGGGATGCTCCAGTTCTCTTCAACACCAACACAACAACCCCAAACGGACCCCCCCTCCAAACAAAGTGAGGGGAATGGAGAAAAATAAAGAGGATGCGGGTGGAAATCACTATCATAGTCAATGCTGGATGCGCAAAAAATGACCCTGGCAAAACATACATACATTACACATACAAGCACCCCCTCCTCCCTCAAATCAACTCCAAGCCTTTTATCTGCTTATAAATGATAATTACATAACAAAGAAATTATCCACCCCTACCATGAAGTAGCCTTTAAATCAATTGTCCAATTCCTTCTTTAGTTTTCAGTCTGCAGTTCAACTGCATCTGAGTTGTTTCATTTAAAATGAATTGTGGTTAGAAAAAATTTATTTGAAAAAAGTTGTCTCTCGCAAATACTTATGGAACTAGCTGTATTTAACTGTATATTGTTAGAGCCTTTACTGATGGTGCTGAACTGTTGTATGGTGTGAAATAGATCCATATATATCTAACGTGATAAAAAAGGGTTAACAAAGAGGTTTAGATCATTTAAATGCCTTGTAGATATCACAGGTTTCCTGCAGTAATTTTTTTTCGTTTACCGTATGTACTTTGATATATCTCACAGCTCCTCTTCTGGCTTCTCTGACTAGATATCTTCATGCGTCCTCCAATTTGCACACTTAAGCTTCCCTTGCTTCAGTTTTTCCCAACAGATGTCACTAGAACTTTAAATAACAATATCTTGTACTTTTCATAGTCACTGCCCAAAAAAATTAACAAGAAACATTTCATCAGTACAGTATCAAGTCAGTTTTACTTTTGGGGATACTGATCTGGTCAGTTAAGTAGCAGAGGGGTTGTGAAAAGTGACCGCTGATTTAGTGTTAATGAAATTAACAAGAGGTAAAGGGCCAACAATGAGACAACCTCAAAAGCAGGAATGGACAATTGACAGGCCATGAACATTTTTTCCCTCCTCATCTTTCTTCAATCATTTTTTATTTGACTTGGGTCTGTGTGTCACTACTGGTAGCATGAGGCAGTACCTCAAATCTACAGAGGTTGCACAGACAGTCCAACTCCACCAGGATGGCACATCTATACATGCCTTCGCCAAAAGGTTTGCAGTGTCTTCCACCAAAGTCTCAACAGCATGGAGAAGATTCCCGGAGATAAGCAGTTACTTTAGAAGAGCTGGACAGGGTCATCCAAGGTCTGTAACCCAAAAGCAGGATCGGTATCTGCTTCTTTGTACAAGAAGGAACAGGATAAGTAATGCCAGAGCTCTGGCATTAATATCTCTGACCAAACAATTAGAAACAAACTTCATGAGGATATTCTGAGGGCCCAACATCATCTAGTGTGTTCACTGCCCAGCCCTATGAAGCTGGAATGGCATTAGCCAGAAAAAATACAATTGGTAGGTGGGACTGGCACCTTGTGCTTTTTACAGATGAGAGCAGTTTCACTCTGAGCTTATGAGACGTAAAGGGTGTACATCAATACTAAAGTGTACATCAAGGAGAAAGTGTACCTAAATTCAGTGCGACATGCTTTGCCCAAAGGGGCTTCTTCAGTAGCATAGACTGGGGCTAGGATGGGGACCTGCTTCTATTGTGGGCCCAACCAGTACTTCATGAACACACTGTACAATTGTGGGTAGTGGTAGAGAGAGACATAAGTTATGCTACCTAAAACATGATGGATTTGGTGTAGGTCAGTGTTGGTATAAGAGGCATATCCATGTAGGGATTCAGGAACTGTGAATCCTGATACCCATCGTTAGACCTTTTACTGGTGCAGTGGGCTCTGGGTGCCTCCTAGTATGTGCCTGTTTTCATGTGGCAAGATTATGCAAGCCATTCCAGGAGGATGAACTGATTCCATTGAGTGGCCTCCATGTTTGCCTGACCTAAATCCAATAGAAAATGTCTTGGCCATCATTCTTAGGTCCATCTTATGTTGCCAGGTTGCACCTCAGATGACCACAACATGCCATGTAAGAATCAGTAAGGTATTATCTATAAAACATTATGAAACAGTTCTAGATATAAATCTCAAGATATAGATCTTTTTGGAAATGTGACTATGGAATACAATGCTGTAGTGACTAGTAAAATGGCACAGTTTATACACTTTATAAATATGTGTATATTTCCTTGTAATCCCTAGACTAGGACAGTGACAGGGCCTATTCACTGATATGTATATAGGTGTTTTCACTGTATAATTGCCTGCACTGTATACTGTGCCTATACATTACTGTATGTATATTTATTTGGTGCTTATCCCTTTTAGGGTTTTGCACCTGCTGCCTACATGAGGTTGGGTACATGTCCAGATGGATTTCTGCCTTTGCCCCCGCTCTCCACTTCTCACCTAAGTGTATCAATTCTATTCTGCCCAACTATTGGTCTTAAGCCAACCCCCTCTGAGAGCACACAAATACCTGCTCCTCAGAGTGTCCTGGGCTTTTCTGATGCTGTTCTGATACACTGCAGACTCCACAGACATAACGCCAGACACAGGATTTCTGGGTGAGATTCTCAGCTAATTTAGCGTGACTTCTTGTCAAGAGCTGCTAAAAATCCCTTCTGGTGAGAGAGCCTTCAGCCAATCCAAGGTACCCAGCAACAAGGCGCAAGTGTTTGGAACTGTAGCTCCTAAGATTGATGCCCCAACCCTGTCAATTGGTGATGTGAAGTGTCTGTAAATATGTTTTTTGCTAGTAAACTTGTAAATATCCCCTACTTCGTTGCCTGGACCTTCCGTTCTTGGTGTGTGAGCTTTGTGTCAGTGTGCTGAGAAGAAGACATCCTTCTAAAGAATCTGGTCATGTGAGTAGAGACTACAATGCTACTGTTATATTTTTCTTGTACAAACATGTATGACAAATAACAAGTAGCTCAAAATAGCAGATACTACAAATTCAGCTATGACAATACATCCCACAATACCATGTCTGAGCAAGTTTCTTTGAGAAATTGTCACACCTCCTGTCCATTTACATTTCCAACCCTGGTACATACACCAGCTCCTCCATCGACCTACTAATGACATCCCCACTCATAACATCGTAACATGCACAGCTTCAAGACTTCTCTAGGGCTACCCCTACTAGAGATGGTCGAATTTTTCTACTTGCTAACTTTGTGAGCTGATTGCAAAGCCCCTGAAAACGGTATCATCAAAATTGCTGAAAATGTAGAGAAGGGTTGCGGGAACATTTGAAAGAAAAAAGTATGGCTCTAGCACATGTCGTTTTTGCATAAATTAAGTTCAAAATTAAAGTCTAAATTCCGATTTTCGAAAATTTTACTTGACTTTGAACTTAATTTGTGAAAAGACTATTTGTGTTAGAGACTTACTTACTTTTTTGGAGTATACCCCCAACCCTTCTCTACATCTCCAGCAATGGTGATGATACCATGCTCAGGGGCTTTGCAATTAAGTCGAAACCGTCGAAATGGTCGCATTTTTGAAAAAAAATTCGACCATCTCTAACCCCTACTCTCTATATCTCTCTTCCTCCTTCTTGATTTTTTAAGGCTTTTAAAAAAGCTCGGAAAACTCACCTCTTAAGTCTCACCTACCCGTCTTCTCATTCCTAACATCAACAACATGAAAGTGCTGTCCCCCCACACCTATCCCCCCATACCTATTTATACTCTGTTCCCCAACCTATTAGATTGTAAGGGTTCTCTACTCTTCCTGTGTCGAAACCTCTACCTGTGTGTATTCTTGTGTTATCTCAACTCTAATTTAATATACAGTGCTGCATAATATGTTGGCGCTATATAAATAAAAATTAATATTGATGAAACTCGCAACTATTCTTCCAGGTTTTAATATTGCTTGGACACTTAATCCAATTTCAGTTGTTTCAACAATCTACTTGTTCTGTTTTCTTTGTTTGATAGAAAGGGTCATTTGACCCTTCTAAAACAGTGTTACAAATTTTTCATGAGCATAGTATGTGTCTTCTTACACGCCTGTCCTTCATCTAAAGAGACTTGGTGAACTTCCCTGCAGATCGGACTTTTGAGACTGCGTGGGTGGTTCCGTCCCGTTTGGCGCTGAGGTATACTGCTTGTTGAGTAAGTTTGTTAAATAAAGTAGTTTTCGCAGCACATGCGCCTACTTTAGTGGTTGATCCTAAACCTTACACCGTCCAGTTCAGTTCACTTGCATCTTTCATAAGAGTGTATGGGTGATGCTTGCTCCTGCAAAACGGCATGCATTTTTGGTAACGTGTGGCATTGCCCATTACCGTAAATCCAAGCGCAGGGTTTGTGTGTCCTTTGAAAACCTGTGTACCTTGCATTAACTTACCACACTGCGTTGTGGTACTGTACTACACTGCAGCTGCAGCCTGGCTACTCTAAAGCTAGCCATACACGTGCAGGATTCCATGGCCAATTGATCACTCACCCGATCGATTCCGGCGATTCTGCCGGGAATCGCAGGTGTGATCAATCGGCCAATTAAGAGTATCCATCGCTGCATACCACCTTGTCCAACGGATTCCGGCACGATTCCGGCACGATTCCGGGACGATTCCGTGTCCGATTCCACCTCCGATTCCACCTCACAAATGGCAACTCCCCCTGATCTGTGCAGAATCGGATCAAAAAGACCAACATGTTGGTTCTCTGACGGATCCGATTCTGGGCCCCCGAACGATCGGACGTGATCGGACGGACAAGGTGGGCTGCACACGAATCCGGCCGGAATCTGTCCCGTGTATGGGGGCCTTTAAAGGGCAATTACAGGTCTCCTCTCCACTTCCACCATTTCATGTAATATTGAAAAGAGTTACAGCACACTGACAAGCTCATATGCATGCCACTATGCGCTCTCCTCCCATCATCATGCTGTATTCACTACACCATTTGCTTCATGTGCTACTTTTGTCAAGCAATGTGTTGAGGCTTGGCAAGTTGGGAACAGTGAAAGGGGCTATTAAATTCTAACCCTATAGGTTTTGTATTATGTTACTCTTGGGTAATGTACTGTATTTGCAATATAAAGAAATTACTTTTAGGACACAATTTGAAACCAACTGATGTGCATGTAAAAAGTACATATAAAACTATGGGAAACACTGGGAAACAAAATGTAAACTGGAACAAAAGTAGTTGCTGACTATATCAGTCAGATCTCATTTATTATACTCTTAAAATATAGACTACTGTGAGAAATAGCTGCACATTTGTTCTTGCTTAAATTTCTTCAGTCTTTATAAATAGATTTCTTAAATAATCTATTCCTGTTTATTCTTATTTATTAATACCATCTGTTGTCGGACATTGGTAATTGACACATTGTAGTACCATACCATAACCAGAAGGGGGCAGTATATGCCTTCTCCTTACACAGTATGTACCACAGGGAAGGATTGAGGGGCAGGTTCATTTGTGTTCTAATGTTCAGCGTCAAACATTATTCTTGGAGTAAGAAAATGATAAGCATTGCTCACAGCAGCCATTCCAATATCTGCTTTAGTTGTCTGCACTGCAGTAAAAGCTGCTGAACTTTAAGAGGATTCTCTGTACCATCCTCTAGGTATGTTAAATGCTAATAGAAAATGAAAGATGAGTAGGCAGGTTTGCTGATTATCTTCTTGTTTTCATTACAAATAAAGGAAAAGTGGGTATTTAATGGATATGATAATGCTTAGAGAAAAAAATGTAAGGTGCACATATACTTTGTATGGTTTGGCATCACTGTGTATTATTACCTCAAGCGGAAGACTCTGCCAGTAATAGCACTTCCTGTTGCAAGCTGACAAATTTAGATCATATGCAGTATACATAAATCCCAAACTGAGCTTTCAATTTATTGATAAAATACATTCTTATAATTCATTCAAAACTAGAAGACTGTCTTCTTAAAGCAGTTCTCTACAAAAAAAGTAATAAAAAACAAAAAACATATACATATTACTTACCTTTCAGCAGTCTTGATCTGGACAAACTGATCCCCAAACCTAAAAGACATAAACTTACCTTCCTCGCTTGCAGTATACTCACTGTGTCCAATTCACATTTCTCTAAAGCTGGCCATACACCTTTAGATTTCTCTGTCAGATTTCCTTTTGTTTTACCAAAACCATGTAATATGAGGGACTTTCTAAACCATCAAGTCTACCTGTGTTCAATCACAGAGGACCCTTTACTACATAGTTGTTGGTAGATCTAAAGGATATCTGACAGAGAGATCTAAAGGTGTATGGCCAGCTTTAGGGCTTGTTTCCACTTGTGTGGAAGCCGGCGGCACAATTGCCGCCGCTAAGAACCGCCGCCGCTAAGAACTGCATCTCATGCGGTTTTTAGCGGCGGCCATTCACCTCTATGGCCGCGGTCAGGGGTGGGCGGCTGTCGAAGAGTGCGGACTGCGCTCAAAAACGCAGTGAACTGAGTTTTTGAGTGGCGGATCGCGCCTCAGCCGCCCCCTGACCGCGGCAGGTACGAGCCCATTGAAGAGAATGGGCACGGATATATCCGCGCCGTGGACAACCGCAGGCTTTTGCTTAAGTGGAAACAAGCCCTTAGATGGCCAACAGTGGCATAGAAAGCACCATAGCAGCCATTGTGGACAATATTGGGCCTGTAGCCTTTACAAGACCTGCCACTCATGGCTGCCTGTTCATTTTTTTCTTTTTTTGTCTGTTCCCAACAATTCATTTTTATGTTCTGGCCGATGGGAACAGAAAGTCCAGGAGGGGATCGGGAGAGTGAGGCCCAGTAGGAAGAGTGGGGGGTATTGGAGCATTGTTGTCAAGTTGTCCCTCATTTAATAAGGGAAAACTTACAAAAAGTGAGATCTTCAGATTTACCTTTCAGGTAAAGCCGGCCATAGATGTCCCGATCTATGGCCGACTTTTAGCAGACTACTCACAGCACGTTGACGTCACCATGATGTGAGGAGTCGGCTACAGAGAGGACAGGAATCCTGTGTGTTCCACTAACACACGCGATTCCTGTCAGACTGTAGCCAATTAATTTGGAGGTGGAGGAGACTAACAGCCTGCAGCAGGATCGTGCAGAAAAAGATCCAGCAGGACAGATCCGACCTGCCCGCTTTTTTTCTAACAAACTCAAGGTGGGCTCCCTTATAGTTGCAGCCGACCAACCTTTATGTGCTCGGCGGGAGCGAGCACGCCGGTTGGTCAGCTGCAACTATGGCCGGGAATCGGCCTGTCTATGGGGGGCTTTAGTTTTTTATGTCTTGCTTTATTTTTGGCACTTCGGATGGAAACGTGGGTAATAGGTCCTTTTTAAAGCATTCTACATAAAAAGGCTCATCTAATGTGTGCAAAAATAGTGGTCTCTCTGGAATGCCCTGCTGTTTCAGACATATAGATATATAGGAAACAGGATTGCTCAAATCTATCTCTAAAGTGAAACTAATAAAATGTTATTGGACTGTTAAGCCCACCATACACCTTTAGATCACTTCTTACATTTTCCTTTAGATCTATCAACAACTATGAACTAAGATTGTAAGGTGTATAGGAGTCTTTACTCTTCTTGTTTTTTGTACCACCTACTTCCTATAGCAGCTAGAATTAAAAAAGTAGCAGAAGCATGTTTCTTATGTAAGAACTCACACCTTTCATAAAATTAGGTGCACAAAGCCTACATAAAGCAGCACATATTTGTTTAAATGGCTTTTTAGAATGATTGCGAGTATTCTTTTGAATGTAGATTAGACAGATGGAGGTAATAAGATGTTTGAATGTGTTCTGTTTAGAGCAGTGGTGGCCAATTGAGTTGACATGGAGGGACACAAGTGCGGCCCTCGCCATCACTAAAGGGCCGCACATAACATTTTCAATCTATACTGACTTTGTTTATATAGCAATGTTTATAAAGAAATGACAGCAGGTATAGCTAGAAGACATTATTTTTCATTTTTAAATAACAAAACTTGCTTTAAATTATACTTAGGCATTATGGAGCATTGTAGTGTGGAAATGCACAGTTTGTGTCATATACATCGTCAAAGGTGCCATTGGGGGATTGGCTGACAGGTGGATTCCTATGCCCTATGCATTAACAGTTTTGGGGGCCAGAGGTGGAGGACTGAGGGAGGGCTCCAAAGAACGCCCAAAGGGCCGCAGGTTAGGCACCTGGACTTGATTCTGAATAGGTAATGAAAAAAGTTTAATGGAGCCCACTCAGGTTTAAGTACACCTAGCTTGCATGTATAAATGATAATGCAACATGGCACCTACGCAGAATGATGGCATGACATATATGGCATGATTACAACTATTAACACTAGACCGTTTTAAATGCTATCTATCTATCTATCTATCTATCTATCTATCTATCTATCTATCTATCTATCTATCTATCTATCTATCTATCTATCTATCTATCTATCTATCTATCTATCTATCTATCTATCTATCTATCTATCTATCTATCTATCTATCTATCTATCTATCTATCTATCTATCTATCTATCTATCTATCTATCTATCTATCTATCTATCTATCTATCTATCTATCTATCTATCTATCTATCTATCTATCTATCTATCGAGTAGTAGATATAGTAGAGATAGTTGAATTCCTTTTTTAAATTTGGACTAGCTGACTTTGTGAGTTAATTCCCTGAACATGGATCATCACCAAAAATAAATATTACACATATAGTTTTTTAGAAATAAGTTCAGTCAAGTTGACTATTTTGGCATACTTTGAACTTAATTTATGCAAAAAGTAATACATTTGTTGTAATGTTCCCACAACCCTCCTACATCTTTTTGATGAAGATACCATGTTCAGGGGCAGTTCACTTACAAATAAACTAGTTGAAATGTTGTGATGATTTCAAGACTGGTAAGCAGGGTCTACACACAGTTGCAAGATAAAGTATGTGAACCTTTTGGTATTACGTGTAGTTTTGCATGAATTGGTCATAAAATATGCTCTGATCTTCATCTAAGGGCTTGTCCCCACTTTGACGGTTGACCAATCGCGTTTTGCAACTAGTTCATGCTTGGTAGCAGCTGCTCGCAGCCAAAAACGCGTCTCAGATTGTGGCCACAGCAAACCGCCTAAGTGGGGACAGGGCTATTTGAATTAATGGAAGTGGTTGCGGCAGTGTGGTTAAAAACCGGGCCACGGCCAAAGTGGGGTCAAGCCCTAAGTCACACCTAATAGAAAAACACAGTCTGCTTAAAATATTACCACACAAACATTATATGTTTTCATGTTTTTATTGAACATAACATGTAAACATTCACAGTGCAGGTTGAGTCTAGGACATTAAGGCTGGGGAGCTGATGCTTTCCACCATGGAATCAATTACATCTTTGTTGTTGGGTTTACTGTGATCAACTTTCAGCAACTCTGTCAGTGATGTAAAGTGTCTGGCTCTTGTCCATGGTTTAATATGCCAACATCTCTTACTGATCTGGGATTCAATACCTCTCCTCCACTCTTTAATAGTGATGGGCGAACTTCGGCAAGGTCCATTCGCGATTTTGAGTAACTTTGCAAAGGGCCCCTAAATACTAGAAACAGGCCTGAAAGGATATCACCAAACATGGGTTTCAAATGCAGAGAAGCAAGCAAAGTCAATAAGCAGTTCAGTTACTTCCCCCAAGTAATTCTTATTTTTTCCCTCACCATTAGTGTTGAGCAAGAATATTTTAAATTCTAATATATTCGACGAATATGTGACATTTGAGAATTCACAATATTTAGCAAATGTGCGCTCGGATCTTTGCAATGGCGGATATTCATCATTTTATGTATGCTCAACATTGTTTACCGGCAGACATCACGCATATTTGTGTGCATTGCGAAAAAATATGGGCAATACACATAGTCCTCGTACTGGCTAAGATCACAGAATGTAAAGCTGGTTCGCGAATCTTTGCGAATAATTGCAAAACGCTATGCATGATGTAAGGCAATATAGTACAGTCAAATCAAATTTTACAAATTTCGAATGTTCCTTAATATATGCGCGAAATTAGGGGAACTCGAATATACCATATGCTGAAAGACACTATTCCTGAGTAGAAGCTCTGTTGTCTTTGTATGTCAGTAGATTGTGTATTTCTAGAATATTCTGTGTGCTGTCTTGAAAAGCTATTAACCTGCTGTCTCTGTATATGACATAAGGTCACGTTTTTGTTTTTCAGCTGAAAGTGAAGCAGGTGCCTCTTTGGTCCCAAAAGCCAGCAGATTGTCTCTGAATCCTCCATCCAGGCCATCCAAGCCCTTACATAAACCAGACATTAGGAGAGCTGAATCCTCTGCCCAAAAGAGTGAGTTTTTTGTTCCTATTAGAGAAGCTGAAAACAAGCTTCAGAGCCAACCTAGACTTTTCCATTGACATTTAAAAGCAGTGTTAAGAATATTCCACATTAACACACCTCTGTTAAGAGTACACATATGCAGGGGTGCACATAAGTGGTACTCTGGTACTCGAAAGGGGCGAAAAACTAGCTATGCGTACCTGCATTATTGTTACCAAGCTCATATGCGATGTGCGTACTAACAACTTAGAGGTGTCTGGGCGGCCGCAGCTAAATGTATACAATTTATGTCACTTGGATAACTGCAGGGAAATATGAATAACTAGGAAAGGTTGCAGTTAGGGCTGGGATATTGGGAATGTAAATTAAAAATCCCCAAAAAAAGATTGTACTTCTAAAGGTGTTGGAGATCTGGGGGGGGGTAAAAGTCAGAGTAGCCATAGGTAAGGGTAAAATCTGACAAGAAAAAAAAAAAGAAGTGAAGAAAAGAAGTTTAAAGCCCTATTGGTATGAATGCAACAAACACCACTCTTCAGCCCCCCCTATAACTAAGAGAATATACAGCTAGAGACAGCAGTTCATGCACAAAAATAAAAAAAGTACATAACTGATAAACGCTGTCCATAGGACTGCAGCAGTTCATGTTTCTGAACTACACCAATCACAGATTGCTATAACCAGTTGAAGCTGCCAGTAGATCCTCTTTTCATTCCATCCATTCTACAGTGAAACATTCAGCAGTGTCACCCTGTTGTTAAAGGCAGCCATACTCAAATTTAAGTCTAAAGGCCCCCATACACGGGTCGGATTCCGGGCGGATTCCGGGCGGATCGATTCCGGGCGCGTGCACGTGAATCGATCGTGCCGGAATCGTGTGCAGCCCACCTTGTCCGTCCGATCACGTCCGATCGTTCGGGGGCCCAGAATCGGATCCGTCAGAGAACCAACATGTTGGTCTTTTTGATCCGATTCTGCACAGATCAGGGGGAGTTGCCATTTGTGAGGTGGAATCGGAGGTGGAATCGGACACGGAATCGTCCCGGAATCGTGCTGGAATCCGTTGGACAAGGTGGTATGCAGCGATGGATACTCTTAATTGGCCGATTGATCACACCTGCGATTCCCGGCAGAATCGCCGGAATCGATCGGATGATGAATCGATTGGACATGGAATCCGACACGTGTATGGCTAGCTTAACATTATTTTTGTGAACAGATTTTTGTGAACAGTTTTTTGAGGACATCTGAAGGTATCCTGAGGTAAATGTTACCAAGATGTCTTTACAGAATTAAAAAACCCACACCTATGGGCAATTCAGACTGTAGTCCTTGATTTACTCAAGGCCGCACAGCTTTTCTATTGATATCAAGTGGTGTTGAAGTGTCATGAAAATGTATATATTTTGGGTGCCTAGCCAGCAATGCTATTGTACAGTATATATTTTATTGTGTGTGTCTCTTTAAGTGTCTGTGTAAATTGTAGCACCTGTTTTGACTTTAGCTTCTCCCAGCAACAGGTCAGGTCCAGCCCATGGGAAGTGGAAAATATGTTTCATGAGAGAGAGGGTCTTGTATCCATGATGTATAAAAAGTGCATCTGGTGTGGGTAGCCCTTACTTCTTACATCCATATGGTTTTACCCTGGAAGGAGGAGCTCCCCCATAACATAGCCAGCGATACCTCAATAGACTGCCTGCCTACCCAAGTATCTGCACCCCTCCTGTTCCACTTAGTAGAGCAATTGACCTTCCAGCAGCTGGCATAGGAACTGTATGCAACTTATGGTCCCCACACACGTATTGAGTGGGGGTCGACAGATGAGCTGGGGAGAGCAGCATGATGACGTCATCACGCAGCTCTCCATTGCTCACAGAATCGGCGGGCACCCTTTGTGTGCCGAACGTTGGTTTCAATGGGGACGCGTGTGTGGGGACCTTTAGTCCCTAAGCTTGTACCCCATCCCTGGCCTGACAGGTGATGGTGAAAGACTGTATATATTCTCACTAGTAAAAGTTGTCCCCTAACCAGCTTGTGTGGACTTCGATTCATTTAATCCAGCTCTGTGTATGGGATAGTACATACAAAGTAAAGCAAAGCACATGCACCTTAAATAATCTGGTTGTTCTGGCAAGCTAGTGGAGATTGGTCTGGGGTGAAGCATGCACCTTCAAGCAGAAATGCCTGATCCCGGTCAATGCTACAGGCTATTTTAACCTGTCTACACTCATAGCTGAATGGTGTTTCAGTTTCATCTCTGAGACCCCTGATCTCATTCCTGACTTTAGTTACTGACTGTCACTTAGGTTACTGATGATCTCCATTACCAATTTCTTACCATGAGTCCGCTCACCATGCTTATACTATGATGCTTTTAAATGTAACCTCTGCTGTTTCCAACTACTTATGAGTTGGTGTTTCTTTTACAAAGCTAGCATTGTGACCCAACTTTGTTAGTATCTAAACCTGGTCTGTATCTAAACACAGGGATTTGAGCCACCCATTGATGGCAATGGGGCTTTGACAGGGCTGGTCTGAACCTCCGATGCATTGAAATCGATGCAGCAGGTTGCGTCTATGGGAACACAAGGGAGCCTTGAGTGGACACCAGCGGATCCCAGCGTACAGTGGAGCCTAGGTCTTACTATTTGTACACACTTTGGATTCCCACAATTTCAAAAAAATGAGTTGCATTCACTATTTCTTGCACCTTTGCATCATTGCAAATTAGTATTTTCATTGCATTAGTGATGGCATACATGGCATAACATGTTCGCTTTTCTTCCCCTGGCAAACAGTCTGGGTGTTCGACCCGCCCTGTTCACCAGCTGAAAGAAGGTTTCTATTCTTCTGCTGGCCGGATCAGGAACAGAAAGATCCGGCCAGTGGAAGAATTCTTTAACCAGAGACAGGCAGAGAAGCCGGTCTCTAGCAAAAGAAAACCGGCCTAAACCAGAAGTGACATGAATGAGTTTTTCTAATTTGAATCTTCCTGCGAACAGGCAGATGTCGAACTATTTTAAAAGTCCGATCCGCCTGTTCGCAGACGGACCTGGCCGAAGTTCGGCCATCACTATTCCTCATACATGCAGGCCATGTCTTACAGGGGTACTTAGCCAAGATTTGTGCCAAACATGATCCTCATTTTAGGTTTCTTACTGGTCCTTCTATCTTTGTAACATATATCACTTCAGTCTTAAGAAGACAACACACACACATATATATATATATATATATGCCTGTGGAAAACCCCAGACAAACTCAACAAGTGCTAAACAAGGCAAGGCAAAAAAGTCACAAGATATAATATTTTCAACACCATCATCAATGAAGTCTCACATTCTAGTTATCAGATATCACAAGGCTCCAAGAAGGAAAGGAAATAAAATACCTTCAAAGTATTTTTTGAATTGCTTTACTTATTAAGGAAGTCTAAAGCCTTGGAATGAGCCTTGGAAAAATGAACACATTACATTTTGCCCAAAATATTTAACAGCTAACAGTTAAACTAGACCGTAGCAAAGTAAATGGAATTAAATTTCTCAGAAGGCCAAGGACAAAGCAAAGGTCTCAAAATCCATTACCATATATTCAGCAAAGAGAAAGGAAACCCTATCTGCCACCTAGAAATACTGTCACAGCACAAGAAACCTTCTGTTCATTGGAAGGAAAGTAAACAACAGACAACTAATGCCTGTATATAGTCACCAGAGACCGATAGGAAGAAAAATCAGTATATGAGTTACTCATGCTAAAAGGCTTAATGGCTTAATACTCAGTATGAACTAATCAAAAAGAAAAATTTTTTTTCTTTTTTTTTGTGTATTCTTGATATGAGCAATACGTTGAAGGCAGCGTTTTTGTCTACAGTAGATAATGGTTCCCCGGAAAACAGCCATCGCTCACTTATATTACCATCTAAGGAAGATTCTGGTAACCTGTCTGTGGAAAGAAGTGTTGCAAACTCCGTTTTTAAAGCCTGATGTTTTCTAATTTAAACAGAGATCTTAAATAAGGCTTCTGGTGGCTTATTTCCAGGGGTCTGGAAATCCAGCTGACAATACATTCGCCTATGCCTGAAATGTTTATAAAAAATAATGAGACAGCAAAGACAACATTGCCTTCCTTAGTAGATGACTTGTGATCAGCAAAGATAACTTTATGACATGAAGATTTTTTGTAGTAGGAAAGATCAGGCAATTTTCACAAAGCTGTTTTTGCCAATTAGGCAAACTTATGTCATAGGGTAATACACATTTGGGAAGCGTCTGCTTTTCCCAGATTTTTACTCAACAGATTTTTGTATCAAAGCAAACAAAGCATGTACACTAAGAAACATAAAACACATACACGTTGTGTCATTAAGTAGACCAAATCTTTATTTGCAAAATATTGGCAGCTTGTTAGTGACCCTGTAGTGGTGACGTCTCTCCGTCTGTGTTAGTAGAGAGGGCATCCGAATCAGAGGCAGAAGAAGCCCAGATGGAACTGACAGTTATCCCTCCCGACACGAGAGGGGGGCCTAGCATAAAAGTGATAAAGGCTTCTCTTGCCGGAAGCTCCTGCGGTAGGGGATAAGGACGGTGTGTCCCCTCCCCCCTACTGGGCCAGTGTTCTAAAATATTTTGCTGCTACCCTGCGATATTTTCTTACCCTAAAATTTATCTATCCACCCCAATCCCCTAACCCTAACCCTTGGAACCCCCTAACCTTCACCCCCCAACCCCTATTGATAACCCCTGCATTATCCGGTTAGACCCCTGGCTGAGTGTCTGGAAACGGAGTTGGTGTTCTGCCGAGCTGTCCTACCTGTTGATCTCTCCTACCCTGCAGGACAAACGATTTATTCTACCCTGTCGAGATATTCTACAGCTGCAGATAGCCATAGTTTTGTGCATTTACTGGACACCGCCTACAGACTTCAGCTGTCAAAGATAGGGGTTTTGGGGGGGTTACGGTTAGGGTTGGGGGATGGTGTTTGACTTTGGGGGTGAGCTTCAGGGGAAAGGATAAGGGGCTTGTGGGGGTTAAAATGAAACTAACCTCCTCTGTTCTCTAACCTTAACTAACCTAACCTTAACCCCCCCAAACCCCTAACTTTGACAGCCGAAGCCAAGCCAAAAGAATGAATAATTCAGGGTAGGCGAGCTCAATGGGGTAGGACAAATCGGCTGAAGCCAAAACCAACTGTTAACAAGTTGAGGACTGCCCCTCCTGCACTGCAGTGTGGTGTGTTTACCAAATATTGGTTCTCCATATGGTGTCGGGTTTCGCTTCCTAACACCTGGCGTTAATTAGTTAATTAATTAGAGCAGCATATGGTATATTCGAATTCGCGTAATTTTGCGAATATATTAAGGAACATTTAAAATTCGTAAAATTCTATTCGACTGTATTCGATTGCAATGACTTGCAAAGATTCATGATCAAGCTTTACAGCTTCTTCATTCTGTGATCTTAGCCAGTACGAACACTGTGTGTATAGCGCGAATCCATTCGCAATGCGCACAAATATGCGCAATGTATGCCGGTAAACAATGTTGAAGATAACATATTATGACCAATATCCGCCATTGCGATCAGAGCGCACATTTATGAAATATTTCGAATTCTCGAATGTCGGATATTGGTCTAATATATTCGAATTTCGAATATTCTCGCTCAACACTACTGTTCATGCCATGTTTTTGCTTAAATCTTTACAATTTTCTAAAAGATTCAACAAGTATATACTACTGGAAAGAAATTAACACAATACAACAAATACCTCTGATGCAATATTTAAATCACCCTTGTCCTCCAAAAGCACTTCAAAGGCTTACTATCAGCCATCTTATGCTGCTGAGAACACCCCAGGGAACTGGAATATATAGTTACAAGGAAGGAGTCAGGTTTCATCACTCATATCGAACATTCGAAACTCTCATAAAAAGGCAAAGCAAAGTGACTGGAATCAGGTATGGATAGGTATAGATAGGTATGGATACCTGATTCCTTCAAATTAGCTACAAGGAAAAAAAGAACGGTGTGATTCTCAAGTGAACAAAACCTTTCAGAGTGATGAGATGTCTACACTTGACATGGTTATGAGTACGGGCTACTTTAATGGTACATCCTATTGTGTACCACTGACAAATAAATCAATAATATCCTCAGATCCAAAACATTCCAGCATTTCACAGAACAAAGTATTGACAGTACAATGAAAAGCACATCAAAGTCCAAAGGCTCAGGAAGATTTATAACTAAGTGTTTCAGAATCCATTGTCTCTGCAGTTCAGGAGCACCTCAAGCTCAGGTATCTCCAGGTCCTATTCAAGGCCTGATCTTTAGTAGTGTTGAGCGAGAATATTCGAAATTCGAATATATTCTATGAATATCCGTCATTCGAGAATTCTCAATATTTCGCGAATGTGCGCTCGGATATTCACAATGGCGGATATTTGTCATATTTTGCATATTTTGCTTAACATTAACATTGTTTACCGGCATACATCGTGCATATTTGTGCACATTGCGAATGGATATGCGCAATACACACAGTACTCGTACTGGCTAAGATCACAGAATGAAGAAGAGAAACTGTAAAGCTGCATTGCGAATCATTGTGAACGGGCACGCGTAATGGAAGGCAATAGGATACAGTCGAATCTAATTTTATGAATTTAGAATGTTTTCACGAATTCGAATATATCATATGCTGCTCAACACTAATCTTCAGTGATGAGAAACATAGACAATATTTGCATTGGCAAATTTTCTCAAATTATTCTCCAAATGTTATATTTTGGGAGCAAGGCAGTTGTAAACTGATTTATTGCAATGTGTGTTGTCATAGCGACATCAAGTGGCAGAATGCGAAATTGCAGCTGTTGTGAAATCACATAAGACAACACTCAGAACAATTTTTTTGCGAATATTGTCTCTTGAACATGCAAATATTGTGTGCACAATGCATGGCACTTTCCACAAAATCGTGAATATTCAAAATTACGAAGATATAGCACTATTTTCGAGGTCTCCAATATTCACGAAGTGCCAATATTCACAGATAAAATGTGCAATTCGAATATTCGTCCTCAGCACTACTGATCATCTCTGCATTCATGCCTATGTAATAAATGAATACTAGTACAACTTGCCTTGTTACCATTGGTCTGTCACTATGACTGACACCATTACATGTCACACTATGGTTTACACACTATTAGAAATATTGCCTTCATCAGGGTTCTTTAAAGTCATTGAAAAAAGGTTATGCCTTTTATTACAGGTAAATGGACAAGTATATAAAATATAACTAACTCCTTCCCCCAAAAACAGTATATTTGTGTTGTGTAACACAACTTGTTGGAGCTTTCTAGTCCTTAGATATGGCAGCTGTATTTGTTGAGTAACTTGTCCTGCCATAAGCTGACAAAATTAACCCTACAGCAGCAACAGAGAAGAAGTGTTATCACCCGAGGGCACCTTCTTTCCTCATCTCCATTACAAAGTGAGGAGAGGTATTTATCTAGAAAGTAGTGGGCCCCAAGTAAAACTCTGGATGGGGCCCCCTGGAGTAAACATTTTACAGTTTGCAGAAGATAGCTATGAAGGCGATAACATTCTTAGAGATTTTATTTCAGTATACAGTTACAAGAATACTGGACTTCCATCAACACATACATTTATGTATAGCAAAAATGTACCTTTCAAAACAAGAGAACATGGATGAACAGCCATGAGGGTTATGGTAAGAAAGGATTAAAGGTAATGAAAAGCCCTCAACGTAAACAGAAAAATCCTCACTTCGGGACAGTGGGTGGGGCCATCAAAATCATTTCTTCAGCCAAATGCACATCCAGAACCGCTGGTGTACAGTGTTACCACTGTACCACTAGTCTTATGGTACAGAGCCATTTATTCCAAACTGCATACAGCTGTTTTAGGCTCATTGGCCATCAACAGTGCAGTGCATGGAAACCATAAAGGTTATGGTGAGAAGGGATTAAAGGAATCGAAAAGCCCTCAACTGTACACCAGCAGTTCTGGATGTGCATTTGGCTGATGATTTGCATGGCTCCACACACTGTCCTGAAATGAGGACTTTTCCCTCAACTTTTGGGATTTGCGATGGGTTGGGGCATGTAAATACCTCTTGTTTTAAGAAGTCTTGACTGCAAAACAAGAGAATAGTAATGCAGCCAACACACCTTAGGACTAGAGATGGTCAAGAAGATGCCCAAATTTCTACATTGTAGTAATATTCAAATTGTATGTAGACTGACACAATTATGGTTAACAGCTACTTTTCATGCATTTGCGAATAGTTGTCCTGTAGTTAAGTCTCCATTAAAGAATGGTAAGTTGAACAATATTATATGACAGTGGCTTTACTATGTTTGGCATCACCCAGTGCCAGAAACCAATGGTGTCACCCAATAGTAATATGGGTGTCCAGTTGTGTGGCAATGATATATATAGACCCAGCAGGGACAGAGGGCAAACACATAACTTCGGCTGAAGTTTTACTTTTCTCACCCCTGTGCAAACATTAATCTCTCTCAAGGACAAAATGCATGTTGAGTATGCATAGCCAAGGATCCAGTGGAGGTGCTGCCAGAACCGACAGAGACAGAGAAGTCCTTTTTTTTTTTCTTTTTTCTTTATTGAGCCTCAGAGAGTGCAAGCGCCCATACGAAAAACTCGTGTGCAACTAGTGCCAAACTCAAAAGTGAGTGCACAAAACGTGAAAACACTCCAAGCAAGCACAGGTTGCTCGTGTTGTCCCCGCTCCAAAAGGAGCTGCAGGACCGATACCCCCAGGGGGGTGACAGGTGGGATAGCAGCCAAAGCCACACATCCCTCGAATGACCTTTTCCCCAGGGGGCCTCGACCGGAAAGCCAAGTCCCCTAGGTTCTCAAGTCCGTAACCACCCTTTCCTCAAGGTGACCCAGCCGAAGCCAGGTCTCCCAAGTAGTCGGGGCCGAACTTGGAGAGACTGCCGGGCCGGAGCCATAAGCAATCTCTCCCCACCACTTTCCGGGGCAATCCAAAAGGGCTATCAACCCGTACCGGTGAACAAAAACAAATGTGCATAGGGAGTGGGGGGACAGACGTACATAAAATAAATAAATAAATAAATAAATGAGTGCCCATGCTCGAAAGCGGGGCTGGCCCAGTAGCCGGCTATAAAAATTCCTCCGGTCGGGCCGAAAGGCCGCCCCCAGGAGGTAGTTGCTCTAAAAGTCGTGCTGTGGAAACTCAGTGTCAATGTGCCATAACAGGTGGTCCCCCACCAGTGAATATTATGGCACCTCTGGGTCCCAACCAGAGGCACTAAATCTCTGAGGCTCAACCTCGGCCCCAGGCCAGTCACAAATGCAGCAGAGCCGTTCGTCTCAGGAGGCACGGTGGGCAGTACTGACACGCATCCTCCGAAAAGGACACGGTTTCCCATTCCCACCACCAATTACCCCACATGGCGGCAGTCAGCCAGCGGCCCGATCTACTGTCGGCGCCACCCCGTACCGCAGGCCATGCCGGTTCCCAGGATGTCCGAGTTACCCCAGAGCTTCCCAGTCTGCCGGAAAGGAATGCCGAAGCACTCCCCATGGAACTGATAAGAACAGATACTACACTTGATCTTGGCCAAAAGGCCGAGAAGCAATGACAGAGAAGTCCTTATAGACTGTGCCATTCGCATGGGTGGGGGCAAGCCAAAGACATTGAAGCTGTGGTTCTTCAAAAATATTGTCCTCTTGCTGTCTTGCATGTATTTTAGGTTTCCTATCAGTAACACAATTCAGGTGCTAGGGTGACATCAGGGGGCAATTGCAGCCTGTGTTCAAGTTACCATTCGTTGATGGAGAGGCGGTGAGTGTGGCGGTGAGTTTGACACCTATTCTTTACAATAAAAATGCCAAGTATGTGTGAAGAAAGAGATCAGCCCCATGGTATATTTCATTTACTTTAACCTCCTTGGCGTTATGCCTGAAGCCAGTACGGGCGTAGTTTGATCGTGAATCAAACTGTGCCCGTGCCGTGATCGGGCACAAACGCTGGCTCTCCATGTGCCTACAGCATTTCTCCATAGCTGCAGGCACACAGAGCCTCCCGGCCCCGTGTCCCCCAGAGCCTTCTGACCCTATAGACCTCCATGTTAATAGAGCGGCGCAGCTTTTCTCCCCACACACCACCGCGATTGCCCGAACAGCGGCTTCTCATGACATAGAAAATGGCGCGAAAAGCCCGTAACGCCCAGGGGGTTAAATGTTAATAGTTCACAGAATGTCAGGCTGAATGGTTGCAAAAATAGAAATATTAAAACCTTATGCTTTAACTGGTATATTTTTATCACAATTTTTTATGTTTTCTTTTTTCATATCATGCACAGACAACTAGGCCTTTTGAACTATGCACATATGGAGGCCCATACTATCATTATTAGTTTGGTAACACAAAGTCTGCAGCTCGGTTCACTGAAGGAAATGCATCACAATGCCACAAATGTATTTCTTCCCCGTTTTATTCCTAAGAATGACAAAGCTTCTCTTTAGGAATGTCAGGGTTGACGTGATATACAAATAGGACCTTTGTGTCTGATTTGCATGTTGCGTTCTCTCCTCTGCAGTGCAAATCAAGGTGCATAACATTTGTCCCACACAAAGCATTTTAATAAGGGAACAGGAAAAAAAACTGAAGTATCGATTTTCTGCACAAGACCTTGCTTTGAAATCAAACAAAGAGCCTTTGATTGGTGCCAATACGTATACGCCTTTTCTTCCCCCGCTGCAGAGTTAGAACGCGTCCATTGCTGATGTGGTTTAAATTCACTTCCTCCACACTACATTCCTAGATTGAAAATAAAGCCTGCCACTGTAGCACGTATTTCTTTCCTGAAAGATAACAGCTTGGAGATTTGGATTCCCAGGGCAGACAATGTTATTTCTTCTTTAAATCCAAAGTCTTGCTCTCAAAGTATAAAATAAGTTACTTCTGAACAAAGCAGCAGTTAATGAAACTGTAAAAATATTTAGGTGCAGTATGTGCAATGCTTATAACTGCACTGTGGTTTTTGTATAGGGGTTTTGCTATATGAAATGTTTGGAAAGTATTCAGACTCCCTAAAATGTTTCACTCTTTGTCATATTGCATCCATTTGCTAAAATCTTTTTTCCTCATTGATGTACACACAGCACCTCATATTGACAGAAAAACACATAATTTTAGACATTTTTGCAGATTTATTGAAAAAGAAAAACTGACATATCACATGGTCCTAATTATTCAGATCTTTGCTGTGACATATATACATTTAAGTCATATATTGTAAGGTGCGGTCCATGTCTTCAGATCATCGTTGAGAAAGTTGTAGAAAGTCAACCATCACTGCAGCCCTCCACCAGTCAGGCTTTATGGCAGAGTGGCCTGAAGGAAGCCTCTCCTCAGGCCAAGACACATGAAAGCATGCATGAAGTTTGCTAACAAACACCTAAAGGTCTCCCAAATGGTGATAAATAAGATTCTCTGGTCTGATGAGACCAAGATAGAACTTTTTGGCCTTAATTCTAAGTGGTATGTGTGGAGAAAACCAGGCACTGCTCATCACCTGTCCAATACAGTCCCAACACTGAAGCACAGTGGTGGCAGCAATCGAAGGAAAGATGAATGCTGTCAAGTATAGGGATATCCTGCACGAAAACCTTCTTCAGAGTGTTCAGGACCTCAGACTTGTCAATAAGACAATGACCCTGAATTCCGAATATTCGCATTAGGATGCTTATGGGCATGGATTGCGAATATATATTCGCAATGCGAAAATAAATAGCACATTCATTTTAAAGGTAATTACGAGGTGATTATAATTGCGAATCTAACTGCGCATCCATGTGCGATCGCGAATATTCACGTATTCACGAATATAGAATAGAATATTCGTAGAATTATTTGCAATATATCGCGAATTCGAAAATTGCCAATGCCGCTCATCACTAATAACGAAGGAATGGCTTCCCAACAACTCTGTGGCTGTTCTTAAATGGCCCAGCCAGAGCCCTGACTTAAACCCAATTGAGCATCTCTGGAGAGACCTAAAAATGGCTAACATTTACCATCCAACCTGACAGAACTGGAGAGGATCTGCAAGGAGGAATGGCTGAGGATCCCCAAATCCAGGTGTGAAATACTTGTTGCTTCTTTCCCAAAAAGACTCATAATTGTATTAGATCAAAAGGGTGTTTCTTCTAAATACTGAGCAAAGGGTCTAAATACTTAGACCATGTGATATTTCAGTTTATCTTTTTTTATAAATCTTTCTGTCAATATGGAAAGCTGTGTGTACATTAATGAGGACAAAAAAGAACCTAAACGATTTTAGCAAATGGCTGCAATATAACAAAGAGTAAAAAAAAATTAAGGGGGTCTGAATACTTTCCATACCCACTGTATATATACAGTTGCAAGAAAAAGTATGTGAACCCATTGAGATTACGTGGAGGTTTGCATGAATTGGTCATAAAATATGCTCTGATCTTCATCTAAGTCACACCAATTTAAAAACACAGTCTGCTTAACCTTCTGAGCGTTTGGCCCGAATTAACTCGGGCTGAGTTTCATGCATCATGAAACTCAGCCCCAGTTAACTGCAGCCGCGCTCAGGGTCTTGCCGTCTTCTGACGGCGGTCGGGACCATCGGCATGTATGCCGATGCTTCCAGGTCCGCCCCCGATCGCGTCACCGGTGACGCGAAGGGGGGCGGGGGGAAGCGGCGCCATAGACCTCCGTCAAACTGGAGGGGCGTCGCCTTTCTATAGCATAAGTCCGGCGTCTCCAGTGACGCCGGGCTTATGTTTAGAACCCTGAGCTGAGCAGGCAATCGCGGCGGAGCATATTGAGCTCCGCCGCGATTGCCCGTGGCACGGTTATGAAAAAACCGTGCCACGTGGCAAACGCTCAGAGGGTTAAAATAATTCTACACAAACAGTATATGCTTTCATGTTTTTATTGAACATAACATGTAAACATTCACAGTGTAAGATGGAAAAAGTATGTGAACCTTTGGACCTAATAACCGGTTGATCCTCCTTTGGCGGCAAAAACCTCAACCATACGTTTCCTGTAGTTGCAGATCAGACCTGCGCAACGATCTGGAGTACTTTTTGGACTACTCCTTTTCACAAAACTGTTTCAGTGTAGCAATAGTCTTGGGTTGTCTGGTGTGAATTGCTCTCTTCAGGTCAAGCCACAGCATTTGCTATACAGAGGCCATATCAGGGAAAGATGTGTATGACAGATACTCATTAAATGAGTAGATTGCCCAATTACAGATTGTACAGGTTTGACTTTGATAACTTCCTTCCAATGTCCAACGTTCATAAAACAAAATACTGCTTAAAAGTTGACCTGTTCGCAAAATTTTCAGCTTTAGTTTTTGAAACTTTTTAGTTGAAAGCACACCTAATCCTTTAAAGCATTCATGTCAAACTTAAATGAAACAGTGGGCCAAACTAAATGTAATGTAAATCTTCAAAGGGACCACATTATGTCTACTGAGTGCCACTCCTTAATTACAGTTTTCCAAAGATTATATCACTAAAGCAATTTACACTCAGTCGCTTTATTAGGCACACCTTGCTAGTACCAGGTTGGACTCCCTTTTGCCTTTATCCTTCGTGGCATAGATTCAACAAG
The DNA here is from genome assembly GCA_036250615.1 of Ptychadena robeensis. Lineage (NCBI taxonomy): Eukaryota > Metazoa > Chordata > Amphibia > Anura > Ptychadenidae > Ptychadena > Ptychadena robeensis. The sequence continues at coordinate 114,124,007 of CM070034.1, forward strand.
GTAGTGAAAAGTTTCCTCAGACATTGCTCCATATTGACATGATAGCATCACACTGTTGCTGCAGATTTGTCAGATGCAAATCTCCCGTTCCACCACATCCCAAAGGTGCTCTATTGGACTGAGATCTGGTGACTGTGGAGGCAATTTGAGAACAGTGACCTCATTATCATGTTCAAGATGATTCGATCTTTATGATATGGTGCATTATCCTGCTGGAAATAGCCATCAGCAGATGGGTACACTGTGGTCATAAAGGGATGGACATGGTCAGCAACAATACTCAGGTAGGCTGTGGCGTTGCAATGATCAATTACCACTAAGGGGCCCAAAGTGTGCCAAGAAAATGTCCCCCACACCATAACACTACAACCACCAGCCTGAACCATTGATACAAGGCAGGATGGATACATGCTTTCATGTTGTTGATGCCAAATTCTGACCCTACCAGCCGAATGTCGCAGCAGAAATCAAAACCAGGAAACATTTTTCCAATGCTCTATTGTCAAATTCCGGTGTGAATTGTAGCCTCAGTTTCCTGTTCTTAGCTGAACGGAGTGGCACCCGGTGTGGTCTCTTCTTTTTCAGACCAAATTCTGTAAACCCTAGAGATGGTTGTGAGTGATCCCAGAAGATCAGTCGTTTCTGAAATACTCAGACAAGCCCGTCTGGCACCAACAACCATGCCACGTTTAAAGTCACTTAAATCACCTTGCTTTCCTATTCTAAGCAGTTGGACTGGTGAGTGCCATAAAGTGGCCGGTGAGTGTACATTATAGTTATAATTTTGGTTTGCAACATTTTGTCAGAAATGTCATACCATTTTTTTTACTTTTTCGACTAGATGTGGGTTAATTTTAAAGATCCTTAACATCGTATACTGGTAATTTGTGAAAATTTTTTCATTCATCCAAATGTTCCTGTATTTGAGTAATTCAGCTTGTGTAACTTATATATGAAATAGTAAAACTAATTGCATGCTCAAGCAGCATGAAGGACCGTAGCCTGGAGAGGCTTGTCAGGAAAAGGCCATTCAGAAGTAATGTGGACTTTCACAAGGAGTGGACCACACACAGACGGATCCTGGACATGAGCTTAAAATGTTGTATTCATCTTGTAAAGCCTCTCCTGGACAACAAACAACATCAGAAGAGTCTGTTGCTCAGTGGTTCTCTTTTCTGATGAGAGCAAATATTTTCTCATTTGGAAACCAAGGACCCAGAGTAAGGAGGAAGAATGGAGAGGCGCACAATCCAAGATGCTTGAAGTCCAGTGTGAAGTTTCCACAGTTTGTGTTGATTTGGGAAGCCATGTCCTCCGCTGGTGTTGGTCCATTGTACTTCATTATGTCCAGAGTAGACGCAGCCGTCTAGCAGGAGATTTCGGAGCACTTCATGCTTCCTTCTACAGACACAGAGCTTTATGAAAATGCTGACTTTATTTTCCAGCAGGACTTGCCCGCCCACACTGCCAAAAGTACCAAAACCTGGTTCAATAACCATGGGATTACTGTGCTTGATTTGCCAGCAAACTCGCCTGACCTGAACCCCATATTAAATCTCTGGAGCTTTGCCAAGAGATAGATGAGACACAGGAGAGCTGAAGGCTGCTATTGAAGCATTCTGGTCTTTCACAACACCTCAGCGTTGCCACATGCTGATTGCATCCATGCCAAGCTTCATTGAGGCAGTAATTGGTGCAAAAGGAGCCCAAACCAATTACTGAGTACTTATGCATGATTATATTTTTCAAAGGCCTGACATTTTTTTAAATTTAAATAATTGTTTTTTTTATTTCATGTAAAAATTCTAATGTTCTTAGATTTTGATTTGGGGGTTTTCATAAGCTGTTAGCCATAATCATCGACATGATAACAAATAAAGTCTTGAAATATCTCGATTTGCATGCATTCAGTCTATATATTAGTCATATATTAGTTGAACTCCAAACTTGCGATCTTTTAAATTGAATTACTGAACTACAGGAACTTTTGGATGATATTCAATTTTTTTTTCAAAACTCCAAAATTGTTGGAGATGTGGAAAAATTACAAAAGATGTATCTCTCTAGCGCATGTAGTTTTTGCATTAATGAAGTTCAAAATCAAGTCAACATTTCAACCTAAACCTGAACAGAATTAATGAAGAGACAGGAAGGTGAAGGCCTTTCACCATACAAATACTAGTAATGAAGACAAGAAATCCTTACATTGCTAAACTTTCCTTTTAGTTTTTAATTAAGTTAGAGGTCGCTAAATTCCCTATCAAGTTATTTTTATCTTCTTCATTGTTTTCCTTCACATTTTGTTCCGATTTAACAGGAAATCTCTGCAAAGTGTGGAAAATTCCAATCTTAGACAGTTGTAACTGCAACATTGATGGTTTACTATCTGTAGCTCTAACAACATTTTACATCACATTTTGTCTGAAGTACACACACTTTTATGGCTTGTGAGCTGCTTTTAAAATGGCCAAGACCAAAATTATCTATCACCAATAAAAATGGTAAACACATATGTATTAATATAAAGATCAAGTATACTTTATAATTAAAATATATATTGTTTATATATATATATATATTGTTTATATATATTGTTCATATAACAACATGAACATGTATGTCACAATATTATTCTGTACACTTTTTGCTGTTACCTTATTGTGCGTTAATAAAGATGAACAAACCCATAAGGCAGGTGAAAGGTACTTACCCAACCAGCAATCCCGCATAGGTGACCCCAGGGATCACAGGCACTGTCAGAGTATCTATTCCGTACTACTGTTTGGCCATAATTGCAACCCCAGAGACCATGTGGATGTATTTTGCACAGTACAGTTCAGGGTGGGTTAACATGTTCAATTTGAATTTTCATGTGGCCCAATCGGCTGCAGGAGATTCACCAGTTAATTGTTCACCAATCCTATATTGCAAGGTGGCACCATGTGTTTGGGCAATATGCCCATTTAATGAGGATTTGTCTTGTACACCATTGTCCAGTGCAGGGAATCAAGACGTGCATTGGGCAGTTGACGTCTGAGGGAGCACTCCCGCTGATGCAGCAAAGGAAAGACACGGAAAAATAGCCACCGAACAGCATCACAGCCCACAGCTTTTAAAAAGGCATCGCGCGAGCCACTCAGAGTGGACACTGTCCCATTCATTCGCGTACACAGTGGGGGAAAAGCAGCAGTGGACACAGGCCCTACGTTTTTTGGGAGTGAGGAATTTTGGTTATGTACCCACTAAGATGGTAAAATTATTCATGGAGCACTGGCGATTATGCCTGATCCCGGCACGGGCACAGTTTGTTCTAAGAACAAACTGTGAATGTACTGAGTTCGGGCATAACGCCAGGGAGGCTAAAGTCTCTACTGTATTATTTTATATAGTACATTTATAATGAATTATGAGAGCATATTTAAGGTGTGGCCAATGTATAAAAGAGCGTTGGTATGTTTTCTTTAAATTATTAATATAAAGTTTTGGGTGTACTTGGTCATTACATATTTTCCTGAATCATGGAAAAGGGAGCAGTTGAACATATTGTAAGTTTTATAATTGGTTTTATTGGTGGCAAACTAAAGATTATTCTTTTTTGATGTCCACAAATGGAGCTCACTGAAATCCTAAAGTAATTTAATTCCAAATTGGATATGTAAATTGGATCATATAGTCTGTAACTCTACCAAAATAAATATGTCATACAATATAAACATAAATATATAAATACATTTGTAATACAATGGGTAAAATCAGAATTGATCTGTATGCCTAGAAATGGTGCTATTCTGAAGGAATTTACAAGTTTTATGGTTATTTTAGAAGGTATATTTAAACCTTTATTATGTATTCATAATTTTATATTGTATCCAACTTCCACATTTATTTCCTGGCTCTTGACACAGGTTTTCTGCAGCTGTTCTTGTCCTTTGTTATTGATTTCCCTTTGTTTTTCATGTTCGTCTTCATTATTATTTCTTTTGTTGCAAGACATCTTAATTTACTGCTAAATGTAAACTCAACCACCATACAGCTGTAGCCACTAACTGAACAGCTGGGAACATCATTTTTGCTTAATCAAGGAACACAATACAAAGGATGCAGAAACTACATCACAATGTTTTGCTTATGCTTTTGATTTATACTGAATTTTTTTTTAGATTAAAAGTGTACATAGTACACTTAGGCAAAGTATGCTTTATGACAATATCTTAATACTGTCCCTGAAAAAAATGCAGGTTGTGGTAAATATAGTAGAAGTTAGTCATGTATTAGCAGAAAAGTGGAAACAGGAACCACACCAAGGAACATTATAATAAATTTTACTTTAGAAATGGCATGGGTGTGCTCAATCGATCCCGCTCGAAGAAAACTCAATCGAACAGGGAACCAACATGTTGGTAAATCCCTGTTCGATTGCCATTGCGGAATGGAATGATTGAATGGAGAATCGATGTGCACATCAATTCTCCATTCAATCTTCGAACGCTTAATCGCAGCATGGTGACGCCATCACTATGCACCCGAGGGTTATTCAATGGAACGAACATCGACCTGTGTATGCCCACCTTAAATGACAGAGGAGTCATTTACAGCATGCCAGAGTAATACTTGCTACGCCAAGTCCCCTGTCTAGGCCTCGCAGGGCCACAGGACATTCTTACAGGTATGGGAAGCTGGGCCATGGTCCACCCCATCGTTTCCAGAGCCAGACGGGGGGGGGGGTCACTTACCAGGGAGGGGGGTCTCTTACAGAGCAGTTGTTTTCAGCAGTAATGCATGCTGTTTTGTTAGCAAGCTGCCCGCACATTCCCTTACCTTCTTCCACCACAGCATTTTTTAATGTTGAACTTAATTAAATGTGATATGAATATTTTTAAACCTACATCTCATACTGTTTTACATGAATGGCCGTTAAAGTCCCCTTGCCCCTGAGGTCTCTCAGGAAGAATTTATTTAGTTGTGGGGTTCCTTGTTTCCTCACCTCTAATTGGGTAGTCAACTAAAGAAACTGCTTTGATAAAATGTAAAATATCTTCACTATTATATAAAATTGTTTATAGAGGACATCATGTAATGATTATAGACAGTATGTTGATATTTACATAACACTGCATACCATATACAGATGACAATCTGATATCAGTAGGTCCTTTTTACATAAGTAAACATCATCAGTTGTTCTCCAGATTATGTTTCCAATCATGTTTTAGAGGATAAACCTATAATAGGGTGTTATATATTAATGTATCCTTTGTAAGAACTGCTCATATTTAGTGATGGCTCGAACCCGGAATTTGATGTTCGCAAACGGCGAACGCGAACTTCCGTAA
>CM070034.1:114129439-114139503 GCA_036250615.1 Ptychadena robeensis
ACGCGAACATCCGATGTTCGCCGCGAATAGTTCGCCGGCGAACAGTTCGGTCCATCACTACTCATATTCCTGTAGAGTTACAAGTTGTCTGTAGGCTTTTTACAAATTCCAGTTTACTTTCTGGTTGTGTGTCTTACCAAACAGTTTAAGTGCATTTATACATCCTTTACATTATATTAAACATAAAAGAGAACATTACCAAAGAAACCACACTAAGAGAAAAACTTTATGAGCTTGATTTTTTTTATATTTAATGTGTGTTTATTTGTGGCACCAAATGTCATATCTATGTCTACATTTTTATTAGCTGCATAATAGTGTTAATAAAGTATAATGAAGTTTTATAGAACATTTGGACAGAATTGAAGAAACTTTTAAGTATTTGATTTTGTCACATTACAGCCACAAGCATGAATACATTTTATTGGAATTCCACGTGAAAGACCAATACAAAGTGGTGTACACGTGAGAAGTGGAACGAAAATCATACATGATTCCAAACATTTTTTTACAAATAAATAACTGCAAAGTGGGGTCTGCGTAATTATTCAGCCCCCTTTAGTCTGAGTGCAGTCAGTTGCCCATAGACATTGCCTGATGAGTGCTAATGACTAAATAGAGTGCACCTGTGTGTAATCTAATGTCAGTACAAATACAGCTGCTCTGTGATGGCCTCAGAGGTTGTCTAAGAGAATATTCTGAGCAACAACACCATGAAGTCCAAAGAACACACCAGACAGGTCAGGGATAAAGTTATTGAGAAATGTAAAGCAGGCTTAGGCTGAAAATGATTTCCAAAGCCTTGAACATCCCACGGAGCACTGTTCAAGCCATTCAGAAATGGAAGGAGTATGGCACAACTGTAAACCTACCAAGACAAGACCATCCACCTAAACTCACAGGCCGACCAAGGAGAGCGCTGATCAGAAATGCAGTCAAGAGGCCCATGGTGACTTTGGATGAGCTGCAGAGATCTACAGCTCAGGTGGGGGAATCTGTCCATAGGACAACTATTAGTCGTGCACTGCACAAAGTTGGCTCTTATGGAAGAGTGGCAAAAACAAAGCCATTGTTAACAGAAAAGCATAAGAATTCCCGTTTGCAGTTTGCCACAAGCCATGTGGGGGACACAGCAAACACGTGGAAGAAGGTGCTCTGGTCAGATGATATCAAAATGGAACTTTTTGGCCAAAATGCAAAACTCTATGTGTGGCAGAAAACTAACACTGCACATCCCTCTGAACACACCATGCCCACTGTCACATATGGTGGTGGCAGCATCATGCTCTGGGGGTGATTCTCTTCAGCAGGGACAGGGAAGCTGGTCAGAGTTGATGGGAAGATGGATGGAGCCAAATACAGCGCAATCTTGGAAGAAAACCTCTTAGAGTCTGCAAAAGACTTGAAACTGGGGCGGAGGTTCACCTTCCAGCAGGTCAACGACCCTAAACATAAAGCCAGGTCAACAATGGAATGGTTTAAAACAAAACATAGCCATGTGTTAGAATGGCCCAGTCAAAGTCCAGATCTAAATCCAATCGAGAATCTAGGAAAATTACGGTAAGCATGATAGGAATTTTACGTTTTCCTGACGGCTCCATGTCAGCATACACAATGGTTAAAGGGGCGGAGCCATTGTGTATGCTGACATGGAGCGCATCAGGAAAGGAAAATTATGGTATATATGATAGGAATTTTCCGTTTTTGTAGCCAATGGGGAATGAAGAATAAAAAAAGGGAAAAAAAATCCTGAAGTTCGGTTGTAAGACATTCATGCGACTAGTGTGTTTAAAGAAGTGTCAGCAAAAGCAATATCATATATGTTATATTTTGCTTTCCATAATGTTCACCATGCAATTCAAGTTTGAGCATGAAAACGCTGATAAAGGTATTGGTTGTTAGTTGATACGACCTTCATGCATCATATGTACCTCTTTTATGCATTTCATTTTAGTTTCCCTGGACAGGAGAGATTTGTGTGTGCCAAAGAATTTGCTTTTACACCTCCAGGAGAAAAGTGTTTTTTTTTCTCTGCTAGAGTACGGAAGATATATTTGGAAACTTGATGTTTGAAGCTGATCTCCTGACAAAACTTGAGCCACCTCCCTCCTCCCCCATTTAACCTGTCCTATGTTTTGCTTTTTAATACAACAGTATGGATATTATAGTGTTCCCACCGACACAAACTAAATTTGGCTTTTTTTTTCTGTCAAAAGACAAAATCCCCTCAGGGTGTAGAGAACAACTACTACCCCAGGAGACAATTTTCTCCTGTGTTACCAGAGGCAAGGGGACTTCAGAAGTAAATCAACAGTTTTTAGCATAACATAAATTAAACAGTAATTTAATTGTGTACAAAAAATAAGTAAAAAAACAACAACATGGTACGTACATATATGTTGACACGGCACTTTATATCTCTGTATGATGTTCCAACCACATCTCTATATAAAAATTAAAGATATCCTCAGGATGTGTAATGCCACCCCAATGCACATTTCGTTCTTACTGACTTCTTTAGGGGATAGACATGTGGCTGTATTAATTCTAATGAAGGCAATAATATAATAGAATAAACTAGTTAATGTAGACAAATACCAAGATGGATTCTAGTTTACAGCACATAAGGTGTGATTACTCACATATGTAGAGTACCCAAGGTTAAAATCAAATCAAAAAGTGCAAACCACCGTAGTCCAGGAGCTTTTTAGGGAACGGAGAGCCCATATACATTCAGACCGACCAAATCACAGATCGGAACCATCTAACAACAGTAAAGGGTCAATAATCAAATCTTTTCCCTGTTGGTGTTTGAATCACTTATATTAGCTTAATAGTTAGAATCCAGTGCCAGTGAGGAAAATCAAGTGGTAGAGAGTGGTGTAGAGTGGTATAGAATAACTATAGAGTAACTATAGGTAATATAAATGATAAGACCAATTGTGTCCTAATGAAACAATTGGGGCTTATTTCATTACTACTGACACAAATATATGGAGCTTATTTTTCTCCTAATTTTGTCTATACCATAGTAAAGCATAGGGAGAAATAAGTGACACTACAAACCATACACTAATATAAATATATAAAGCACTGCACACTGTAAATGAGACCCACCCATTGTGTCTACATCCTATTAGTTCAATAGAAGACACTGTTCGTCTTCTGCATATTTCTTTTTTAATCCTTTAAGGTAGGGGGTGTCAAACTCCAATCCTGTGGGCAAATCTGGACTGCAGTGTAATTATATTTGGTCCTCAAGATTTAAGTTTTTTCAAAGTTGATTTAAACTAAACAGAAAACAGTAAACTCCTACCCCTAAAGTGAAGACTAAATTCCAGAACTTTTAAGGCATGTATTCAAGCCAAAGTTTTTTAAAACAAAGATGTATAAAGAACATTAGAAGTTTTATTTAAACATAGTTACATGTGGTATAAAATGGTACAAAAACCTTCTTTTATAAAAAAAAGAATCTAATACAGGTCGCTTCCTATCACACTTGGATAGGAAACATGTATACAATGTATACAATGTATACAAATAAAATTCTAGTTAATGCAAAAAAAATCATCTTGACATGTTTTGCAGTATTGCTTCTTAAGGAGATCACAGCACAATTATCAACATCTACCGGAAAGAATATCATACATTACTTATCCATTGTATACTACCTTTAGAGCACCATGTTTCAAAGTATGCATACACACTCTTTCCAAAAGGGACAGGTATCAGAAAGGTTAGCCCAATGCCCCACTAAGGGCCAGATGGAGACCAGGAATGCCAACACAGGGACAGACCCCCCCCAAACCCCACAAGGGGGCAGGGGAAAGGGGGCTTGGAAAGCCCACAGCCATCTGCCCACAGGCACCATTACCACAGCTCCCAGCAATCAAAAATCTTCCTTCCCTTAAAAACAAAAATTTTTGCCATAAGATTTTGATAACAATACTAAAATCATGTCTCAAGGGTGTCTACATGACAATACAAGCATGTGTGTCTTCTACAACTCACTGAATATCTGAAGTTAGAATCTATAAATAAAATGTGGATCAAAAAGATTGAAAAATTTGTTTTCTACATAATAGACATGACATCGTCTCTTTTTTTTAACTGCCAAAACCTATATGTGGAGAGCAGGGATGAAGCAAGATGTTTTATAGCTAATCTCGATGTTCAATGTTTTTTGCATCTGCTCTCTGGGCATTGCTATCGATCTAGGACATGAGAGAAGTATCAGTAAAGGTAGCCATACATGGGTCGATTCCAGGCGATTGATCGGGAATCAATGGAACACCACCTTGGGAATCCGATTTGTGGTCGATTTGGACATTAGCCGATCTCCAAAATGGCTGATTCCACAAAATGCATCGATGCTGCATAGGAAGCTATGGGTGCAACAACATACTTCAATTGCCAAATGATCAACCAAAAAATCCTATGGGGGCCCCCCCCCCCTTCCCCTGGATCCCCCTGTATTGAGGCTCACATTTTATCTACTGTTGTCTTTACATTTTTGGTCGGATTATGTGACCCAACCCCAATCTTGATACCCTTCCTTCTCCTGCCCTGAAGAAGCCCTTTCATTTAGGGTGAAACATGTTGGCACTTTAAAAACTGGCTGTGTATCAACATCTGTGACAAACACCTTATTGGTTTAGCCGACCCAGCAACTACTGAGATTCTATTAGATTAGGGAGTATTTTTTGTATCGTGTTGTTGTGTCTTACATGTCTTTTGATGTGATGTTAATAAAATTTTGTTTATTTTAAATCAGTCAATATCCCCTTTGATCATTTATCCGGGGGACCACTTTAAAGTCCCTGATTTGGAGTGTATATCTTTTTGTTGTGTAACTTACGTCCCTTGGGGTGGGAAACACATATAAATTTACACTCACTTGAGGAGTATCCCCCTCATTCAGTCTATATCCATTTTTGTACTACCATGTATACTAAATTAGGAGCAAAATTTTTCAGCACCCAAAATATGTTGTAAAAATTGGTCCTATGATCGAGATTTTGTGTTCAGTTTGTGAGTTCATTGCAAAGGCCCTAAACATGGTATTATTCCCACAACCACTTCTCTACATCTACAGTAATTTTGGTGATGATTAGTGTTTTTTAAATTGTGAATATAACACACTTTTAGTGGCACTTTTAGAATTCACGAAGATCTCGTATATAGTGCTATATCTTCATCATCACTAATATTGAGAGTCTAGGGAAAAGAACCATGCATTTGTCCACAATATTCGCATGTACAAGTGCCGATTTTTGCAATTAATTACTTCTATGAGTGTTGCTTCATGCAGTGATTACTTTGTAACTGCTATTTCACATTCTGCCACTAGATGTCATCTTGACAACACACATTGCATTCACAATATTCGCATGTAGAGATAGTCAAATTTTTCAACTTGCTAACTTTGTGAGCTGATTGCAAAGCCGCTAAAAATGGTATGATCGCCAAAATTGCTGGAGATGTAGAGAAGGGTTGGGGAAACATTTGAACAAAAAAGTTTTAGCGCATGTAGTTTTTGCATTTTTGACTTGACTTTGAACTTAATTTGTGCAAAAACTGCTTTTTTTGTAGTAGTATTCCCCCAATTCTTCTCTACATCTCCAGTAAGTTTGGTGATGATACCATGTTCAGGGGCAATTTTCTATTCACATGTACAAGTGCCGATTTTTGCAGTAAGCAAGTAACAATGACAAGAGATCGAAAATGTTTTTATTTACTTAGAATATTTGTAGAATAATTAGCAAAATATCCCAAATTTTGCTGCGTATCACTAGTGTTGATTTCATGTTCAGAGGCTTTGCAATTATATCCCAAATTCAGATATTCAAAATTTCACAACCATCTCTAATAATGACTTTCTGAATCAAAAGCACATTCGCTGTGTGTTTCCCACACTAGTCATTCAGATTTTCCAGATTTTTTTGTTAAAATATTTTGTACTTCATCTTGTATTCAGATCAACCTATACTGGATTCCCATGTTTATTTTTTATGTGTTTTATAACTTAAAATAATGTGTTTTAACTTATAATAGTAGGCTTACACGCCTCATTCATATTATATGATATAATGTCTTAATATAATATAATGTATTCTGGAACAGTATCATTTTCCCATTAGTGACTATGGAAAGCCTGCGCACATAAGTTTTGTAACAAATGTGGAGTCTTCTATAGTCTTTTGGCTACGACAAGTCTTATACATATTTTATTATCTATATATACATTATGCATGCAGTGAAATGTTTTAGAACGTTATTTTGTTAGTGAGATCACTGTTTGCAGTGTATTGTCTAACAAGGACCTCAAAGGCGTCAACTTCTTTTCATGTTTAAACAACAGTTCATAAAGCTAAAGCAAAACAGTTGGTCTAATGGAGTGACTTTGTAAAGAAGTGTAGAAACCTTGTGTTGTTTCTATGACAACATTAATCGGTAAAACCATACATTATTTGGTGACAATGAAGCATAAGGTTTTCTTTCTTTAAGGGTAACTTTTCATTACTATTTAAATGACAGGCATTTTTTTAGGCAGACCTCTTAATCTCAATGTGAAAGCCCCCCGAAGAACAATTCATTTCTGACACAGCAGAACTTCTTTGAAATAGTTACCATCGGGGTGCTTGTTGGTGCACAGCTAGGTGATTCCCTTTTACTGCTTAGTAATGAAGGACTGAAGAGAAGGATCATCTGTATTTCTTCCTGTGGAGATCTTGTCATTAGAAATGCTAATAGGAGTGCAGGCAGCCTTGAGGGACATACAATGCCAGCTCATGAATACCAAATGAGCACATCGCAATCAGTGTTCGGGGAATTAGTACTGAAGGAATTTGTCACAAGAGAACATGCTGTTGCTTTATTTTGATGGAAGAGAAACAGTTACCATATTAAATGTTCACCCCTTTCGTACCCATCAAGAAACATTCCAAGGAAGCAAGAGATAGATGTGCCGTTTGTACTTCTGTTGCACTCTTTCAATGTTATCAGATCTGGTAAAAGAAAAGCTTTTTTTTCGGCAATGTGAATATATACAAAGGAAAAGACATTGATGTAAGAAATCCTCTAGTTACACCCAATATTGATCAAAAGGTCCACACAGATCTGGCAAACAATATTCTTGGTAGGACATTTTAAAAGTAAAAGGCCTACTTGCCATACTTTACAACAATGGTTGTCAAACTTTTTAAAAATCTCATTAGAAGTGGTTTATAATTTGTTGACATACAATTAACTGTAAGCAGAGCTCCAAAAAGCAATAGAGGTCCAAAAAATAAGAGAAAAAAAAAGAGTTTAGAGACTGATTTAGGAGTGGTCAGAGAGTATAGGTGGATGAGTCTTGTGCACACACATACATGAACTTGAATGTGAACTACACAAAAATGCATGAGTACTTTCGTGTATCTCGCCTGTAAAGACCAAGTAGTACCAAGCTCTCAAATTCTCATTCTATGGGTGACCACGACCGGAGTCCAGTCTTCCAAGTACTAGGGACCTTTGGGAACCTCCAAAGAGCATTCCCTCAAATGGTATCCCTTCACATAGTCTTTCCCATCTTGGAGGGATTGCTGGGCCTACTTGGTAAGTATATACTTACTTCTTAGGTTGCTAGCTTAATGACCAGCAACCTTTAGTAGAGTTGGGCCCAGGGAAAAAATTCTCACACTGTCCACATTAAGTATTGTTGGTAATGGTCCGATCCACCCAAACTGTTGAAATAATAAAATGTGGCCATTGTCACTCTATTGATCCTGAAGAAGTGACTTGTGTGTCACAAAGTGCGTCAATCTCTGTAAAACTTGCTGACTCGCGTAAATAAAGTGTTTATAAATATGGGTGCCCTCTCCTAAAGCCTTATTTCTTTGATAAACCTTGAAATAACAGTTTATTTTAAAAATGGCTTGGTTATTAAATGAACATTCAATGGGATGGGTGCATCTGCTTGGCCCTCTTCCAAACCAGTGGCAACAATTGCAAAAAGTCCAACATTTTAACTATCACTAACTAAAATAACTAGAGCCATATATTTTAGTAACATCTATTTAAATGATCAGGTGTTTGATCTGTATGTGGCAAGACTGACAGGAACTGAAAGTACCCAAAAAGAAATGAAATGAAGGAACATGTGAAAACATGCTGGCATTGATTCCAATATCATTACCTTCCAGGAAACGACAATGGCAAAAGCAATGTTCTGCCAATAGTACAAGAAAATTGTTTCTTAGGAAATTAGCAGGAGGTCTGATGTTACAATTTCTTTTAATTTTCAGACTTCCTGTTTGGGCATGATGTACAGTAAATGTAAAGCAAAGTTAACTTGTGTAAATATGTAAATACATAGAAAGAACTACAAAACACCAATTTGTGATGAAATCCTTGTAGTAAGCATAGGACAGCTTTGTGTTAAGCATTAGTAATTTAGGGAGATGATTAGTGGGCACATCCAAAATATTCTCCTTACAGAGCCAGTTATACCTCAGAAACCAATATCTGTCTGTCTATATTAAAAGGGTGAAACTGTCCTTTTTTTATTCCTCTGTTTCTATAGCTGTGGTTTAATCATTGGGCTTGTATTCAGTTAATTTTCATAAGAAAATGCTTTCTTGGATGAGATATGATGTTCTAATGCCATCTGGCCATTGTGACACTCTTAAGTCTACGCAGTAAACCATCCATTTATTTTAAATTAATATATAATGGGTTTGAGTAAATTTTATTTTCAAAGCTGTTGGATTTTAGATTTGTTCACAAACACAATATTTATTTTACAAATTGACAGTTAATATATTATAAAGATTCAAAGAGTGAAATGGGTAAACGAATAATACAGCAAAATAAATTAATGACTTTTGGCTTTAAGGAGTTGTCTGATAGGGATGAAATCAGTTTTTGCAGGGCAAAAGTGCTGGTAATGTAAAACTCTGTGATGTCATAAGTCATAAGTGATTACTATATGCAGGGGTGCACATAACTTTTTTAGTGAGCTCCTCAGATGAGTACCAGGAGATGGTGTTTGGTACTCACCCCATATATATGTGGTCTTCCTCACTGTCCTCTGCATCAGCTTCCTGAATGGTAGATTCTGCTGCAGATTGACTTCACTGTTCCTGATTGATCCTTCGATGAGCTGTCTCCATCCACAGGTCAATAGCTGGCTTTGGGTCAAATGTAACTCTCACAGTACAACACCGTTTGCACTGCCAGATCTCATATCTCAGTAGTGCAACCCCAAGATTTTCTGGGTTAGTAACATACCCATGAGACTACCTGCAGTAAATGTCAAACTTTCATAGTCATATTCCAACTGTAAACATTATAAACAGTGCCTTTCTCTTGTCAGAATTACCCATGCATATGCTTACTGTGATAATCAACCCCCAGATCTGCAACATCCTTAGAACACCACTCTTTTATTTTGGATTAGTAATTTATATTACCAATTTCAAACTGCAACCATTCATAGTTATTAATATTCCCCTGTTTGGTTATCAAATAAGTCATATACATTTCACAATAAAAACTCAAAGAATGTTGGCTATCAAAAAATTTAACTTTTACAGTGGTGTATACTGTTGGATGTAGTGGTCTTGGGTAGATCACTTACAGGAAGCTTCCAGTCAGCAGATCAGTGAAGAAGAACTTTACTTGTAATTCACCACAGGGATAACATGTGCAGTAACAATAAAATGGTGGATGGAAGGAAGAGAAGAAACAACAAAGAATGCAGAAGCACAAACAGTATACAATGCAACTACTAATCTACACAGTGCCATCTGCTGGACATATTGGCATAACACAGTTTAAGAACTAAGTGCCTGTTGCATTTATTCCAACATATACAAGATAAAGTGAAGTTGTTTGTACAGCTTTTTAAAGTGGGAAGGTTGCCGATTGTGCTGCCGATTTCTCTATGGCTGACAGCCAGACTCCTCGGGTGTACCTGATAGCTACAGCCACCCAGACACAGAGTGCCTCCAAGTTGTTAGTGTGTGATAAAGGAGAGATTATCGCTTATTACTGTTTCCCAAGCAATATCTTTCCTTATTAGT
>CM070034.1:114139603-114170527 GCA_036250615.1 Ptychadena robeensis
CAAAGGGTACTTAGCCAAGATTGTTAGATCATCCCACACGGTCCTCATCGCCCATCTCCTTTCAGCTCAGTTGCAAGATCAGAACTGCCCAGAAGTGCCCACAACCTCAACTCACTAGCCTGGCGATGCCCGCCCAGGAAGGGGTGGGGTCTCCACCACAGGAAGTGATGTATTACCCATGTGCTGGCTTCCCTTCACTTCCTGTGTTGGCCATGTGTTTCAGGAAGTGGCTTGACTAACCCCACTTCCTGTGATGTAAATGTGGTCTGTATTATTACAAAGACACAGCCCTGAAATCGTGCCCTGTAACAGTGTGCATATGAGTTTTGTAACAATAATGCAGGTACACATAGCTAGTTTTTGGCCCTTTTTGAGTACCAGAGTACCACTTATGTGCACCCCTGACTATAATACCTTGTTCAGGGGCTTTGCAATTAACTCACAACGTCAACTAGTCAAACTTTAAACAAATATGTTTCTTTTTTTTTCTAGTTTTGGTAGAGTGGTAAATCCTTATTTATAGGTTGAGTTCCGAAATAACTAATGGACTTTAATTGATGTAACTATGTCTGTTGAGCAGACAGAGGACATTGGAATGCAATTGATCCAGGCAACAATGTAGCATATATATCTCCCTTGCTCTACAATGAGAGAAAGGAATGGAAGACTGTCCAAGCATAATTACAAATCCTTTGGCAGGTAGAAAAGTTTCCATACATTTATTACAGCATTTTATTGGTGCGCCAAGCTGTTGGTCTGGTGTTTTGCTTTCATTTGTCTAACTCTGTCTGTAAAGTCTTTTTTGCCAACTGTAAGCATTCATGTTTTACCTTTGAGATCTAATAATTAACACTTCCACAAACAATGGATCCAGTGGAGCTCCACTTTGAATGTGAACAGTTGTGTTAGGAGGACTCCCAAATGCTGGTGTGACATTTCAGGTCTAATATGGAACCGTCCAAAAAGACCCCAATTCCATTTCCATGAATCATTCTTTCTACCTTTAGTTTTACAGGGGATTTTGTATTACACTACTCCTTTGTGAAGTGTCTGATTTATTATGTGTTTTTCTGCCTTGCTCAGAAACTTCCAATAAATTATTGGGTGCTTTGTGAGCGGTATATGGAAGCAAATGCAAACTGACAGCCACTGAAATTTAGTCATTAAATTAAAGCACAGGCAACACATTCTGTAGCTTGGTGTCTGCATAATGATAAACTTTGCTCTGTATAATTCTTCACAATGAAGCCTTCATTGCCTAAAGTGCATTGATGTGGTCAGAGAGGGTTGACTTGTACAGTCTTGCCTGTTATTTTTCACTAACTACAGCAACCCTAGACAAAAGCATTATGTGGCAGTCTGACTGATATATTCTATATATGTAATGTAGTAATCTGCATTAAAGGACAAAGGAAGCTTTATTGACTGTGTCTTAAATCATTGATTGCCACAGATGACCCTTTAGTATTCCAATCCGGGGACAATAGGGGCAATTCAAGTAAGCTGTGAAAGGGATCATATGCCCCGTGATTATTCATGTACCAGTGACAGCAGATGCTCCAGACCTGTTTGTCATATCTGCTATGGAACCATTTAGGACGAGGCAGCCGGACTGAGTGTCCTCATCATTTAATCAACAAATGCTTCACTTGATGAAAATCAAAGCTGAACATGTTGAACTGAAAATGGTTGCATAGAGGGAGGCAAACCTTAAAAGCATGCAAATGGGTGAAGGTGGCAGGAGTAATTGGGCTGACAGTCACAGTGACCTATGCATACATGTCATTTAGTGGAAAGGCTCAGATTATCACAACTCTGACCGTTACATACTAAGCAGAAATCATGAGCGTAATGAAAGAGACGGCTACTGAAACATGGAACGATGTGTTCTCTACAAACACTGCTGTGGTAATTGCTTTATAATTATACTCCCTTTAAAATGCAGTGTTTAGCAATCAAATTTGTGTTGGTTGGACAGTATTGTAATAATTTTAGTTGCTTTTAGCTTATGCAGGCATTTCCATTCCACAATCCTGCCTTTCTGTTAACAAAAACAACTCATTATTTTATCAGCAGGAAGACTGATGTCCTATAACTGTTAAGCTGGGCATGAAGATTCAGATTAGAGCAACATCAGTGTCCGTATCCTTGACACTTCTTCACAGTCGCAGTCCCGGTCCCAGCCACTGGGAGCCCTCGGTCTGCCTTCCTCACTGTGAACAAGCCAAAATGGAAACCGATTGGTTGGAGGGGATGTGAATGCATTACACTATACAATCTCCGTACAATCTCGGTGATTGTATCTGTATATCTCTCGGTATCACTGCCACCAGTCTGGAAAATGAGCCAGACGTCTCCTAACTAAACTATCCCTGTGGGAGAAAAAGTTAATTCAAAATAACCTATCTAGAAATAACAATATCTATCACTAGGTAGCGTCTCTCCAGTTGCTTAGATTCTTTGTGGGTCATTCAGAACAGGTACAGACTGAAATGATTAAGATCATTTATTTTAAAAGATAAATTCGTGCATAAAAATATTAAAGAAAAATGTAACAAAAACTAACAAAGGAACAATAGTTTTTTCAATAGTTAAAATAAATGGGGTAAAACAGAAAAAAGAGAACTTGTCTGAGGAGCAAGAGTTTACCAGAGGAGAAGTGTCCTTAGAAATGAGTCCAAATATTGTAATCCAGCGGTCCAATTCTGGAGTTGCAATGACGGGTGTTAGAACACGAAGACGGCAGTTCGAGGTCAGCAAAAGTTGCGCAGAAGAAAACAGTTTCAGGACAATCCAGGACAAGACAAAAGACTTCAGACTTCAGACAATCACTGAGTAGATGGAGGATGCTTTTAACCCCTTCTTCCTCCATGGGAGGAGTTGATACCAGAGCTGACCAAGCCTCTCACCTGGTCAGTCAGACAGCCCCCTCATTAGACAGGATAGGACAGCCATGTACATATGAATATGTATAACTTGCCAGAGAAGCATGTGACCATGATATGGGGGACATGTTCTTTCCCCACATGGTTTACTAAATTCATAAGGCCCCCATACACGGGTCCGTTTCCCATTGGATTCTGGGACGATCGATTCTGGGCGCGTGCACGCGAAACGATCGTCCTGGAATCGCGTGAAGCCCACCTTGTCCGTCCGATCACGTCCGATCGTTCGGAGGCCCAGAATCGGATCGGACAGAGAACCAACATATTGGTCTTTCTGATCCGATTCTGCACACATCAGGGGGAGTTGCCATTTGTGGAGTAAGCGATCGGACACGGAATCGTCCAGGAATCCGTGGGACAAGGTGGTATGTAGCGATCGGACAGACTTAATTGGCCGATCGATTGGACCTCCGATTCCCGCTGAGATCGCCGGAATCGATCGGATAGGTGATCGATCGGCCATGGAATCCGACTGTGTATGGCTAGCTATAGAGACCAAACATGAGTATTTTATGTTATGCTACGATGCTAACCTAGAGATCTCAGCTTTGGAAGGCCACACACACTCCATCCTTGTTTCCTCATATACAATTTCCTATGGAGAGTCACCTCTGCGATTTACCAGTATCTCCCATGTATGGAAATATGGTTTTATTGGCAATCTCTCCGATCATTGATCCAAGGGGTGAATAAAGAGTCAGATTCGTGTTCCCTGTATGCACTCACTCGTTCACCTCCTCCCTCTTCTTCAGAATACCAGATACTACATGGTTTATTGGGGGGTATAAAAGTGGGTTATCTCAGTTCTCTGAAGTACGGATCTCTGAGCATTTACGACCCCCTAGATGTTTACACAAGTGGGCACAACCAGGCATGGTGGACATTCCATGGTTTCTTAGAGAATTGTTTTTTTTTGGAATGAACTGTAAAGGTCTGGGGGAAATGTAATTGTGGCTTAGGTTAAGATATATGTACGGCGATTACAACGATTATTCGTCACAATCGGGTGCTGTGCAACATCAGGCCACCCGATGTTGCTCTAATCTGTTACAAGATTTGAGCCACAATGGATCCTGCTCGAAAGAACTGGACCAAACGGGTTTCGAGCATTCCATTACTTTGAATTGGGACTGCAGGTCTCCATTCAAATTAATGGCCTGGGCTGCCAGCTAAAGGGCACACAGGTGGCTGTGATCAGCTAGCTGCAGGGGGTGGGGCCAGCATGTCTCTGTGCGACGGGGGTGCGCAGGCTGGCTGACTTTCTCTCTCTGCTTCTGCCCAATTGATCACTGGCTGGGGAAAAGCAGAGACCCCGGGGAAACCGGGTCCCCATCGAACTGGAATTGATGTGCCCATGTGGTCGATTGCAATTTACCCATGTATGCCCAGCTTTAGTATACCATTTACTTGGAGACGTATGATTTATAACTCATTGGTAGAGATGTACTATGGGGTGATGGGAAGCAAAATGTGGAGGTGCTGCCCATCCACTGTGTTGGTTCCTGTTGTGGAAAAATGTTCCCCTTTTAAACCCCTGCCAAATTTTATATTTGCGCAATACAATCTAACTTTTTCTTTAGTCCTCGGGGCATTACACACATGGAGTGCTTTTTTGTAAAAACCATGCTATCGTTATTCTGTACCCTCTCTTCTCCGCCTTCACATTCCCAGCACTATCGATGATGTGCATAAAAAAAGCTACGTGGCCTCCTTTAATTGGAAATCAATGGTGCCCCTCCCTCTGAAAGATGGGCAGGGAGAGCGATTTGGAGGGACACCTTGGGCTCCATCAGGCAGGTAAGTATGCCAGAGCATAGCAAACTAGCTCACCCTTAACTAACTTGGGCTAATCACCCAGAAGATTATAGCAGTACCGAAATATAAACAGATTAAGATGTAATCTGTTTATACTTTCAATCTGCTATAGCCCCCCCCCCCCCCAGACATCACTGATGCCCCTGCACTGCATGTATCCAGGAAGAAGCAGTCGGTGTAGGGCGCTGTCCGTTTGTCTGGAACAAATATGCAATCCAGAGTGAGCACTAATGCAAGCACAGCTAAAGTGCATACTGCAGTGCAAATTAGAAAAGTCTGAAATGCACTGCACAAAATAATACATTAGTCCTAGTGAGTAAACAGGTTTCGTATGCAATGTTATGTACCATGTGGTTTGCTGTCACCCAGCGCTAGAAACTCACATTGTCATATATGGCGTGTTATGAGTAATATGGGTGTCAATTTGTGTGGCAATATTATACACAATTTGAGACACAGGGCTGTACCATTCACAAGGGGTGGGGGGCAAGCCAAAAACGGTGCTGTAGCCATCACACTGACATTGCAACTGTGGTTCTTGATTAAGTCGTGCCTTCCTGTTAACTTGCCAGTGTTTCTCCACATGGTGCTCTGGTTAGAATATTAAATGTTACCCTCCTCTGGGAGTAAAATGGGGTCACCCTGTGTTAACCTCAAACCCTGCACCAAGCTAGTGATCCTACTTCAGTCCCCAAATATCATCCTGATTCTTGACAGACCAGCAGCCAGAGATATTATTATGATCTCATATTTATATAAAGGAGGATTAGTTTTTGAGAATTGCTTATACATAATTGATTGGCTTTCAATGCTTTCAGTTCTCTTTTCCTCACTTCTAATTGTACACAGCACCTTATACACTCACCTAGCATTGTCAGCCAATAACCCCAAGTTATAGCTGAATGTAATTACAAACTATTCTAGATGCAGGACATCATTATTAAATGATTTTAGCAGTGATGCAAGTCTGCATCAATATTTGTGTATACAGGGAGTGCAGAATTATTAGGCAAATGAGTATTTTGACCACATCATCCTCTTTATGCATGTTGTCTTACTCCAAGCTGTATAGGCTCGAAAGCCTACTACCAATTAAGCATATTAGGTGATGTGCATCTCTGTAATGAGAAGGGGTATGGTCTAATGACATCAACACCCTATATTAGGTGTGCATAATTATTAGGCAACTTCCTTTCCTTTGGCAAAATGGGTCAAAAGAAGGACTTGACAGGCTTAGAAAAGTCAAAAATAGTGAGATATCTTGCAGAGGGATGCAGCACTCTTAAAATTTCAAAGCTTCTGAAGCGTGATCATCGAACAATCAAGCGTTTCATTCAAAATAGACAACAGGCGCAAAATAACTGCCCATGAACTGAAAAAAGTCAAGCGTGCAGCTGCCAAGATGCCACTTGCCACCAGTTTGGCCATATTTCAGAGCTGCAACATCACTGGAGTGCCCAAAAGCACAAGGTGTGCAATACTCAGAGACAGAAAGGCTGAAAGACGACCACCACTGAACAAGACACACAAGCTGAAACGTCAAGACTGGGCCAAGAAATATCTCAAGACTGGTTTTTCTAAGGTTTTATGGACTGATGAAATGAGAGTGAGTCTTGATGGGCCAGATGGATGGGCACGTGGCTGGATTGGTAAAGGGCAGAGAGCTCCAGTCCGACTCAGACACCTGCAAGGTGGAGGGGGAGTACTGGTTTGGGCTGGTATCATCAAAGATGAGCTTGTGGATGGAGTAAGCTCAACTCCCGTCCTACTTTTGCCGTTTCTGGAAGACACTTTCAAGCATTGGTCAGGAGAAGTCTGCATCCTTTCAAAACATGATTTTCATGCAGGACTGCTCCATCACACGCGTCAATTACTTCACTCGTGGCTGGCAAGAAGGTTATAAAGAAGAAAATAATAAAATGGCCTTCGTTTTCACCTGATTCTGAATCCCCATTGAACCTGTGGTCCATCATCAAATGTGTGATTTACAGGAGGGAAAACAGTACCCTCTTGAACAGTGTCTGGGAGGCTGTGGTTGCTGTGCACGCTTTTTTGATGTGAACATATCCAAAAAACTGACAGATCCATGATGGCAGGCTTTTGAGTTGTCTTTCAAAGGTGGCTTATATTGGTCACTTTGATTTTTTTGTTTTGTTTTTGTGTCGTGTTTTTTGTGTTTGTATGTTTTTGGTTTCCTGTTTTTTTGTTGGGTTCTTTGTTTTTGTTGTTGCCTTTTTGCCTTTTTATGTCCCTTGCCCACGATATCCCCTAAAATAGCTTAAACTAAAAACAACTTAAAACTACTTCCAAAAATATTCACTTTGTATTAATGAGTTTTTTGGGTTCATTGAGAACTGGTTGTTTGTTCAATAATAAAAGTTTCCTCAAAAATACCACTTGCCTAATATTCTGCATCCCTGTAAAATGAGATTACTTACATCCCGGCTATACTGACGATCCTGCCATACATTATCCTTCAGCAACTTATTTTCATAGGGTGACAACCTATGTTAAAGATACAAATCACTAAAGCAAATCATAGATGACCCATATAGTATTTTTTATATTTATAGTAGAGAGAAATAGGAGTAGTTTTATATTTTAAAAGAAATATTTTAAAAGAGTGTGTGTGCTTACATGATTTGTGTGTGTAATTCAATAAAATTGCCATCCCGGCACATTGAGATGAATCATTTTGGTTTCGGGTTTTAGTTTGGGCACTTCCCCATCACTGACCTAGACCCATGCAATAGCAAAGGCTGCGGATTCTATCTTAATCAAGTGATATCTTAATAGCAGATGCATGATGCACACATTTTCATGATAAATACAAGTGACATAGGCTGACACAACATTCTGAGACTCTGTAATCTTGAATCGGAGGTGTTGACTCTTTACAGACAAGAAGTTAAAAATAAATCCTCTTAACCTCACCGGATGTGTGAGGAGGACAGCACATCTTTATTAAGTGAACCCTCCAGTGTAGATCTACTTTTTCATTTGATGATCATTCACACAAACACTGAACACAACTGTACAGATCCTCATCCATCACCTCTTGTCACCACGTTTGATGACTGTATTCATCTCCACAATGAGTGGAGCTGTCATTCATAGCAGCTCCGCAGTATTCCAGTGAAATAGGACAATAAGTTGCCTCTGCACATGCTATTAGGATTACTTCTGTAAAAAAAGAGGACTGCAGGGCCCATGTATATATTTTTTTCACTCAATATCAAGAAAACGTTTAGTAGTTACCCATGAACAATGAACCTTGAATAATAGTTGGATGACTGTTGAGTTTAAAACAAGAGATGGTTGAATTTTTTTAATTAAATTTCAACTTGCTGACCTAATGAGTTAATTGGAAAGCCTCTGAATATTGTATCAATACCAAAATTGCTGGAGATGTAGAGAAGAGGTATTGAAACATTTAAACAAGTATTGCTGTAGCACTTGTAGATACATTAACCGCCCTAGCGTTATGGACGGCAGCACCTCGTCCAGCGCTCCAACTACTACTATCGCACTGGACAAGGTGCTGCCGTCCAGTACAATGCAGGGCTCTGGGAGAGCGCATACTCACGCTGTCCTGTGTCCCCTTCATGCGACATGTCTGCTCGGCTGCTCGTGTCTCCCCCCCCCCCCGCTCCGAGTGACGGGTCTTCTAGTGAAAAGATTCTTCCTCCGGCACGATCACACAGGTTGTGATCCTGCCGGAGGAAGAGTAGAGATCATCTTCTCGCTGGCGAACGGAGCGGGTCGAACACCCGCACTGCTCGCCGGGGAGAAGATGGGCGAACATCCATGTTCGCCGCCGAACTGTCCGCCTTGCGGACAGTTCGGCCATCACTAGTCCTAATTTTTGTGTTTTTTTTTCATTATTTTTCTTAAGAATTTTTTATTTGACATAATTGTTTGTTTCAAACATTAATATAGTCAGGATGTCTATTGGACCCTTGTACAGACATATTTTGGGAAGTTACAGGCCTACGACATAAAGAAAAATTTACCATTGAAATCTATGGTGCACTTTTGGTACAGAAATCTGGACCTCAGCAGTGCGCTAGGGAGGTTAAAAGTGAAGTTTTTTATGTGAGCGATACTTTTTAAAAAATTTCCCAAAACGCTTCTGTACCTCTCCAACTATTTTTTCCATGATTATAATTTTTTGCTAGAAATAATGAAATATGTTAGTTGGATGACCTGAGTTTAAAAAAACACAACGGACCATTAACGCAACATGGAAACAACTCCATTAAAAGTCAATTTATGTGTTTACATTGCAAATGTCATTTGATGCAGTAGAAACATGTAAATGTAGATGTGGGTTTCTGGCTGGATCACCAGGTGCAAATTCATGAAAAAAAATCTGGTAAGAATCAATATATCAATCTTTTGTTCTTGGTTTTTCATACACTGTAACACTAAAAGAACATGAAGCATTTACTTTATTCTACAGCCCCCATTGTAAATGATATTCCAGACGCTTAGTGTGCCTTTAAGCAATGTTTATCCATCAACAGATGATTCAAATATCAGAGTATGACAGAAGGCTTCATTACCTCATCCTATTTTTTTTACTTGATTCAATTTGGCTTTCGGTTAATGCCATCACAGTAAAGTATCATTTATACGGAATTTGATTCTGGCACCATAGCAACTATGTCTTCCTATCTGCCTCAGATAAACATAGAAAATCATTTGCACTGTGTCGCTTCTATTAATAACATTTAGGGGGCAGAAGGTTGTTTGGTGAGAGTGAGATTGTTTCATAAAGTATGTGCCGTCACAGATCAGTAGAGAGCTGCTAGCCGAGAACTTCTCCCAGGATGGGGCACTCTGATTAATAACTGTATAGAACACCCGTCACTTTACCGGTGACATCTACTTCACTCCAATCCTCAACCAGAAGAACACTTCTTGACTCAATTTCCATGTGATCCGCACCCCAGAACAAAGATTAATAATATATAGTGTGGCTTGGATTTGCAGTATTCAGAGGAACGGCAGAATAAATCCCCCCTGGGAAGCAGTTATCCAATTCGTTCTGACTTCAAAAAGAAATTGGATATTTTTCCTAGATTACAATGTTCCTATGATACCGTCATGAGAAAAAAAGTATGCCCTCTATCAACTCTGAGGCTTTAAATATCCGAACATAATAAAAAAAATGATCTGGCCCTCATCAATTAAAATAAATAAAATCTTTTAGCTCTGACCTCAAGTGTAGAACAGCATGTATCCAAAATGAAGCCAAAATAAAAAAATATTGTAGAAGGAAAGCATACATCACTGTGGAGGATATTTTGGCTTATTCTTAATTAAAACATTGTTTCAGTTCTTTGAGCCCTGTGCTCAATTCTCCCAGCTGTCTTAAGGCTCTGATCCAGCATTTCAGTTGGGTTGAGGTCTGTACTTTGACTGAGCCATTGCAAAACCTTGAGTGCTGGTGAGTACCCAGTTTCCTCAAAGTTTTACCTTTACATAGGTAGCCTCACATTTTATTTTAGAATACTTTGCTATACAGAGCAGGCCATGGTCAATTTACTGAAACATAACAAGCACAACTAATTTCTCCTCCAACACCATGCCTAAAAGTCATTAGGCAAAGACATACCAGTCATTCCTCCCATTTTGGCCAGGAAAGTCCTGTTTTTTTATGTGACTTTCCTAGCCAAATCCTGATTTCACTGAATCCCAGGTATATACCTTAATTTTGTGTTCATAATTATTTTTCAACACTGAACACTCTTAGAAAGAAGTTGTACTTTCTTTTTACCATTATATAAATAAAGTGGAATGCTTTTTACATTCGCTACCTATTCGCTACCTGCTAAAGGTACTTCACTAAACACATTGCACTTCTTGATTTATTCTATAAAGAATAAAAATGGCAAAAACGAATGTTTATAGGGCAATAATCCATATCAACTAAATAGATTATATAGAAATGCTTCATTCTAATTCAACAGACACACATTTGGTAGTATAGTAGGAAAATTTTAGCATTTAAGGCTGATTGATGTTTTATTTAGCACATTATTTGTAGAAAAAAAGTAAAACACCTCAAATTGTTTTTATAACTGTCAAATAAAATAGTTTTATTTGAAGTGCTTCTTGAGTTGTTATAATACCTTCCAGTTTGTGTATTGATGATTAGCATATCTACTCTGAAACAGTGCTGTCACTTTGTCACTGGAAGCTTCCTTATTTCATTTACACCTCCTGTCTTAGGATGCCAGCTGAGTATCCTATTATTCCTCATAAGACATTCTGGGATATCAGCATGAAAAACAACATCAAGGCTCTCGAAGACTCGGAAAGGTAAAGAGCTCATTGTGGAAAGAGCGGTTCATTTACTGTCATTATTTCTGCCTGAAGCCACCCATTTCATGTCCCTTGGAGAGGGCATCTCTGTTCTCTGCTAATGTGCAAATCTAGTTTTGTAGCATTTCTGATGTGTTGCTGAACTCACTCTGCATGCTGCAAAGCTCTGAGCAGGATTAAGTGTCTTGGCAATAGGCGTATCTCCTACGTCAACATACGCCAAAGTCAGCCAGCCTTGTGCGTCTTAGTTTGTGTTTATGGTTGCCCATTCAGGGGTCAGATTTTACAAGTAAAATGAGCAGTCTATGAATCATTTCCTTTGAGTATACAAGTTAATGGTTACCATTCATAGTATTAATTGATTAACATGTAAAGATATATTTGAGCATGAAAAATCTCTGAACTATTTTAACTGATCAGAATTTATCACTAACCTCTCTCCCCCCCACACTTAAAAAGTGAACAATTAACTGTGGAGTCCTAGAAATAGAAACATTTATGAACAACATTATCTTTTTATGTTGTTCACAGAATAGCTACTAGTTGCTGGCCACATTCACATCGACTTGCTAGGGAAAAGGTTTGGTTTAAATGGTCGCAAAAAATGTTAGGCCAACCGAATTGGTGCAAGTTTGTCCATCCCTGCTCAGTTTTAGTATGCTACTATTGTAGTGAAGTGGAATGGTGCTGAAAGGGTCAATGTTGTTTATCCCAGCAGTAAAGGATCCAGAATTAACCTCTGTGGTCGTATTCCCCAGTGTGACTTGGGGTAAATTTTTGTGGCAAAAAATGGTAATCCTGAGTCCTTGGGAGTGTGTGGGACACCTCCTACCTGGCAGATAGACATATTCTGACAGGCATTGGCATCCTAAGTCCTCACAACTCCAGTGTCATTGATGATGCTGGGGATGTGGCGGGGGGGGGGGGGGTTTATCTCTTTAATGTGTTTTTATTTTCTTTACCACTCTCAGCACCCTTTTCCTGATGAAATGGGGCCACCAGGAAGGTTAAGAGGGTAGTGATTACATTAAAACCAAAGGTAGTAAGAGACTGTCAGAGTTCAGGTACTTGAAGGAGAGCCCTGTCTAGTCTCTCCCTGATATTGTACTCCAGTTACATAACCAGTGTTGGAATGCCCCTGCCCTGAGGAGCGCTATTAAAACAAAGCATGCCCCATCTGAAGGGTCGGACTCCCCCTGTCCAGGTTATTGGGCTTGTGAGCTCTCCAGCTACCCACAGGAGGCCCCCATAAGACCAGATACCCTACTGTCCATCATTGATAACCCAAGAGGCACCGTAAGTCTTGGCACTATTTTTGGTTCCATCAATAACTATTATTCTCGGATGTTAAGCTAAATGCATTGGAGGGAGAAGTAGTATCAGAAGGATAGAGCTGTTTTCTTTACAGGATTTCTTTAAAACGATTGTGTGGAGACCTGCTCAGTTCCAATTATATTCAGAAGGTAAACATTTTGTAGGTCGTATTAGTTTTGATAATAATGAGATGTGCAGATTTCTAAGTTATTGTTGTTAATGGTAATTGTTGTTAACTCTTAATGTTAATCTTTCTTATTATAAGAAATATGGTGGCTGGCATTGCTGACCTTCTAAAAATGTTAGTAACTTGTTTTTTGTGCTAGTGACTTTCATACTTTTTTGTTAAAGATCATACCTTTATTGAGGTGGGAGTTTTGAGGGAAGTTGGTCTAATAGAAAAAATAGGTAACGACAGGTCCATGACAGGATGTTATAGGGAATGTAGCTTGGGTATTCCTGTCATCCACAACAGCCCACACATAGTTGTTTACTCTTCTCCATGCTGCTTGTAATTAAAATAAAATATCTCTTGGTTTGAGTTTAAATTAGCGACAGTACCAAGTCAAAAAGTTCTGTCAAATACCTCTTGGCATTTCAGTTAAATAAGATTTTTAGTAATGGTGTTTATTTATTTACCTGTATGAACATTTTTTGGTTGTTAAAGGAAATTTTGGAGTAGACTTTTAAAGCATCGAATCACTAACAATTCAGTGCAGTCAGCTCTTCCTGACGGGCATGTTTTCAATGAGAGTTATTGATTTACCACCAGCGAATGTTTGGTGAAAGTCAACTGAGTCAAAATGACTGTTATAATTATTGTTATTTCAGCCAGTTGTGTTTAACTACCTATCAGCAGACACTTTGACACAGAACCCATTAGCTGAGCAGTGTTCATACAGTTGAAAGTCATGCATGGTCCTACCTCAGTCATGCATGTTTGTTTATTCCGTATAGAAGGAGAGCCTGTCTGCCAGCCTTGTCTTTTCATCACCGACAGATGTAATGGCTTTTTGTGCTCTCTGCACAGCATGTTTGCCCAGATGTTCATGTGAAGTGGGATTAGGGGAGAGGTTTTAATAAGGAACAGAAGTAACTGCGCGGGCATGGTGTATAGGCAGGAGGCCCAAGCGGTGAAGAGCTCAATGTTGAGTTCTTGTTTTATGTAAGTCACATTAATGTGGTAGCATCCTCCAGTGCATTGTTTTCTCTGCACACCACTAACATAAAGAGAGATTTCAATAGTTACATTTCCCTGTCCAGGACAAACTGCTTGTGATAATAGTCATGAGACACCCCTCATGGATTATTTTTCCTTAAGTTTCCCTGCGGGTGATGTGACCCGTGATTCATTTCCTCTCACATTACATCATCTGGGCACGCTAGCTAGTGTTGCTGTCTTTATCTACTCAAAGCTTTGAAGCTGTACCGCCATAGCCCTCTGGTACAGCGTACAACAACACAATTCAAACACAGTGAAAATGAAGATAAAAAGCTATCTTTACTTACTAGTTTTTAATGATGTGGAGTCAGAACTTGGTGATCTAAATATCTGGCTGTGGCGTACAAAGCTGTCTTTGATCAGACAGGGAAGAAAGTGAAATTTAATTTGGACACTTGTGTGCCCTCTTCCTTTTCATTTACTGCTTTTTGCTTAAAAGCACTTTAATATTTTTTTTTTTTTTAAGTTTTGGTTCAGCTTATTCTGTACAGCAGAGAAGAAATGTTAAAGGCCACTTCTATCTAAAGATGATACTTCAGATGCACCGGTACCCAGATTAGGAAACATCAAACTTAATTGGTATTGTTCATGCTGATCTGCAGGCTAAAGACAATTGTGCTCTCCATTCTCTATTATAACCTGGCATTAAAAAACCTTTACTTAGCTCACTCACCTATTGTAAAAGTGAAGTTATCCTTTAAGAAGCAAGCTCACGGTAGCCTCAACCCACAAATGTATTCTAAGATGAAAACCTCTCCCACGGGTATTACTTCCGCCAATGGCAGCAGTTTGCTCTGTTGTTGAGAACTTGGCCAAACACATCTAGAGCACTGCAGCCCATATCTGTGCAGTAGGATTCCACAGAATGCAATAGGATACTGCTCCAACAGGTAAATCCCATTCCATTCTTTATGAAACTCTTGTGTACTACAGGTGTACCATCCATACATATACCCTATTTTCCACTGTCTTATATTAATTTTAGGTGCAAAAAATGCACTAGGGCTTATTTCTGGGTTTAGAAGAAGTGACAAAACGCCTCCTGTCATGTCTTTTCTAAATATGGAAGCTTTCTCTGGGACATGGAAGGTCCTATTTTTCAGGAAGCTCTTATATTAGAAGCACAGGGGGGGGGGGGGGGGGGGGGGGGGGGGGGGGTAGCAGTTAGTTCTTTTGTAGGTCTTACTTTCGGGTAGGTGTTATATTCGGGGAAACAGGGTATACACACATTAAATGTAAATCACTATTATGCTTTTAATGCCCAGCAACTAGAAGATATTACATGAACATTACAGTAATGGATGCCATAGTCTCTTAATTTAACCCTAACTAGCACCTCCACTCTTTCACTGACCTACTAATGACATCCTCATAATGACATTACATGCACAGCTTCAAAACTTCTTTAGGGTTGCCACTACTCTTACTCTCTCCCTTGTCCTACTTTCAATACTAGTGATGGCCGAACTGTCCACGGTTTGCTCTTCTTCTCGCCGGCGAACAGTACGGGTGTTAGACCTGCCCCCTTTGCCGACGAGAAGAAGTCTATAATTCTTCCTTCCTTTCTGCGCCGGGTCCGGTCGGAGGAAGAATTATTTTCACTAGAGACCGGGTAGAGACACCCGATTTCTGTTACTATAAAGGGCACGGGCCGGTAAAGTGATGTCCGTCAATTCCAGTTCAAGAAACAAGGAACTGTGCTTCCATACAGCGGAAGTGACGTTGTGGTGTCTTTTCCGGTATAGTTCCGATTCAAATTCCCTGCCAACAGCCAAGCTGCAAAGGGGAAACAAGGCAGCCACCTAGTCATCTATTTCAGAATGAGGGATATCCTGAGACTTTATGCTTTGAAGAAAAATCAGGCCTGGTCACTGTTGGCAATAAAGACACTTGTGGACAGACAGGTAAACCAAACACAGGAGCACACCCAAGCACACTGCTATGCAGAGGCTATAATGGCAATGGTGTGCATGGCAAATTCTGATTAAATGTACAGATTGCCCTATCGCATTGTCCCAACTGGCTCTATAGGATTGGTAAACCTTCAAGGAGTTAAGATTTAGTTGTTGAAGCTACTTGGACATCATCTCACATTCACTGGTTGTATTGCTTATATCAGGCAGAACTCAGGTTATGTCTAGTGTTGAGCAGCATATGGTATATTCGAATTCGCGTAATTTCGCGAAAATACAAAGAAATATTCTAAATTCATAAAATTTGATTAGTCTGTATTCTATTGCCTTACATTGTGCATGCCCCGTGTGCAATGATTCGCAAAGATTCGCAATGCTGCTTTACAGCTTCTCTTCCTCATTCTGTGATCCTAGCCAGCACAAGCAAAGTGTGTATTGCGCACATCCATTCGCAATGCGCATACACATGCGCGCTGTATGCCGGTAAAAAATGTTGAAGCATAATATGACAAATATCCACTATTGCGAATATCTGCGGGCATATTCGCGAAATATTGTGAATTCTCGAATGACGGATATTCGTCGAATATATTCGAATTTCGAATATTCTCGTTCAACACTAGTTATGTCCTGTCTCCTTTACTTATTGATCAGAAGAAGCATTGCATAACCTGCTGTAAAAAAATCGCTATTTAGGCCTTTTAGTATAATTTTTCTTTTATATTCTAAGCGATTCTCTTACATTGCATTGTCTTACTTCTGTCCTATCGAACGTTTCTCTTCTGCAATTAAGCCAAAAGTATATTTTACTTGTCTTCAAACAGACTGGGCAGATTTATACACCGATACTCATTAAGCAAAGAGGATTATTATTATCAATGGTACATAATTAGGTTATTATTAAATTTTCAATACAGCTTGTAACGCTTCAGCAGAAAATTAGCCTTTATGTCGACGGAAATAGGCCATGGTGCTTCAGGAAGAAATGCCTCAGTATTTTTAGACTGCATGAAACAATTGCTTTGGTTTCTATCCAGCGACTGAGCTGCAGTCATCAGTAATATGCGAAATCTCAGATGGAATTTAAATACTTGCTACATCCTTGTAGCAGTTTTTCTTTTTTTTTAATCATTAGGTTTTTATTGAATAAAAAATATACAGATATCATCAATAAAACGATCAACAGTTTCCAAACAAGGAGGAATAAACAACATACATAGGAATGTGCTAGGATACATCGAGATCAGTATCAAAATTATGGGAATTGTATCGGAAAGCATATGCAAAAGCAGTGATAAATGAGACAACAATCTTTTAGACATGTATGAGAGTACATCTTTGTAGTGTTTCACCATATTTTTAGCTTATCCTCGTGCATACTCAACTGGTATCCTACAACATTAAATCAACATAAAATTATACTTGAGTAGAATGTTAAGGGGATTTCCATGAGAGGTAGTGGGAAAGGGGCGGGTAGGGGGTGGCTAAGAATAACTATGGGGTTAATAGTCGTGTCGAGAGGGGTGCGACACAGAAGGATACAAGAAGAAAGGGGAAGAGAAAAGGTAGGAAATTAAGATCCTAGCAGCTCTGCGTACTTGTCTGAGGTTGCAAATTGTTGCCATTTCTCCCATGTCGCTGCAAATTTATCCTCTGCGTTGTGTATAGAGGCTGTCAAGTCTTCCATTAATCGTATTTCAGTAACTTTGGATAACCACAGCGAGATGGTAGGTGGAGTATTTTGCTTCCATAACAGAGGGATGCATGTGCGAGCTGCCGTAATGAGGTGTTTAGTAAGAGATCGTTTATACTTAGAGATAGGCCACGAGTTCAAATGTAGCAAGTATATAGCCGGGTCCTCACCTAAATCCACATCAGTGATCAATTTAATGCCAAAGCGGACCTTTTCCCAGAAGGGCCGAATTTTGTCACATTCCCAAAATATGTGTAAAAATGTGCCCATGGAGCTCTCACACCTCCAACACTTGTCAGAAATTGAGTCTTTATATTTGTGGAGTAGAGTGGGTACTCTATACCATCTAGAAATTATTTTTTAGCTCTGCTCTTGAAAACGAGATGCCATAGAGGATTGGTAGGCCAGGCGTAGCATTTTGTCCAGTTGCGACCGTGAGAACGTTACCGAGAGATCTTGTTCCCAGGCTTCTATGAAGGGTAAAACGTGTATCTCAGGGGGGCGACTAGGTTATCATATATTAGAGAGATCGAGTGTCTGACAGGTTTAGCCTCTCTACAGATCGTTTCAAAGTATGTGAGTTGGCGAGTGTAGTCACTATGAAAAGGAATGCTATGTAGAAAGTGTCGGAGTTGCAGTGAATTCCAGAAGTGTGGACCCATTTCTTCTATGTTCCTAATGTCAGTTAACGTAAGCCAACCTGTCTGTGAAGCGAAGTCCAGAGCACGAAACATACCCCTTTTGACTAATGTGGAGAAGGGCTGCATTTTGATCCCAGGTGGGAATGTTGGGTTTTCTAGTACTGGGTACATAGGAGACGGCGAAGGAGAGAAATTTGCGCCACCCATGAGTTTACGTGTAATGGAGATTGTGGGCCAAATCAAAGGGTGGGTAGTGATCGAAAGGGGGATGCCATGGTTTGTCCAAGGAATACCCCTGAGATCCCAAGGCGAGTCCTCCTGTTCCATAGTAACCCATTGTTTGTGGATCGAATGGCAGCACCAGTCTACTACTCTAGTCATATGGATAGCAGCGTGGTATTTGAAGATATCCGGGAGACCAATTCAACCTTTTTCTTTGGGAAAGCATAGAGTCGAGTACTTGATTCTAGCAGCCTTCCCTCCCCATATAAATTTCAAGATTGTGGATCTGATTTTAGAAAAGAAGGCAGTTGGGATTTTGATGGGTAGGGCTTGCATCACATATAGAAACTGTGGTAAAATCATCATCTTGATGGCTGTGCACCTTCCAAACCATGAAAGAGTGACATCCCGCCATGTCTGTAAACTTAGCTTAATCTTTGTCAGCAGTTTTGTTTACTTTAGTTTTACCATAGAAAGGTTTGTTGAAATGGTTTGTTGAAATGCAATAGACGGGAAGCATATTTGTTCTATTTTAGGTGCATTATTAGTATAACAACAGATAATGAATTTCATAAATTGAGTATTACATAGCAGGGAAATAAACACTGCCTAAAGGAATGGCCATTCCTTATAAAAATAGAAAAAGAAAACATAGTGGTAAAGTCCACAATCACTGCAACTCTATACCAATAGCTCTTAACATTGCACCAGCAATAACAGTTATTATACAGCTAATTTCCAGTATATAAATCTTGATTGGCTGGTCATTAATTGCTTATGGTCATTGCATTAATGACACTTATTTCAAGAAAGACCACAGTTAAAGCTGTTCACCTTTGAACTCTTTATAGATTTGAGCAAGTATGGAGGTCTGTAGGAGTGGAATGAGTCACTTTTCTGTCTCATAGTTCTGTCTCATAGTTCCCTAGCATCCAGTCCATACTTTTCTAAAAAATATGGCATGGACAAGCAAAGCAGAGCTCGGCCCTCCCTCATCTCCCTTCACATTACTGGCGTCGTTGATGCCAGGTCCATGACTTCACTCCTGCCTCTTTTGCAGCCAGGAACAATCTGCAATTTCGCCAATACAGAGAATTGCCGTGGTAAGTATGCCCAAGTGTAGCTCAGAGTGAGTTTGTTTTGTGAAACCACCTTACCCCGAGCTGCACGCAGGATGACTGCTAGGGAGGTTAATGAAATAGTTTTAATATGGCAAACAGATTTAAGGGAACCTAGAATTAAAAATCTTGCTGATGTATAGTACTAAATTTACCCGTGTTTTCCTCAAAAAGTTAAAAATGTTGTATATACCATAGCATATAATATGTTCTCTGTACATTAGTATATGTATGTGATATTTGAGAAATAATCATTCAGCATGCTTAAGCAAAATGGCACTGTGATATTCAATATGGGATAGTAATATACAGACTGTACAGGCACAAAGGTACAAGTTGTGTGATTCTTAAAGTGAACCTAAACTTCTAA
Organism: Ptychadena robeensis; assembly: GCA_036250615.1. Classification (NCBI taxonomy): domain Eukaryota; kingdom Metazoa; phylum Chordata; class Amphibia; order Anura; family Ptychadenidae; genus Ptychadena; species Ptychadena robeensis. The sequence goes on from CM070034.1 coordinate 114,159,187, forward strand.
AAATAGCCTTAGAATCAGTTATTTATATTCACTACCTTGTATTGTGATCTGTAAGTGTGTTCATGAAAACTGACATGCCTGCTATATGTGTGAAAAAAATAACCCTCCTCTAAGGATGCCACTTAGCTTGGGTCGCCCCTTGTGTGTAGTGATGTCGATGCTGCTATAAGCTACTGACCTTTTTCTCCCCAGTACCCTCTTAGTAGCCAAGTCCCTCTCTCAAGAACCCACTGTGTTTCCTTATGTCTTTGGTCAACTGATGCCAGAGGCATGGCACTAAACATCTCCATGGCACTGCCTTGGCAGCAGTTGTCTCAGGGGGCAGATTTGGATGCCATTTTCAACCTTCTTAGCAGTTTGCCTCCCTGGCCGACTTTGTAAAAAGCAAAACAGAAAGATAAACAGATTCACATTTCATTGATGATGGCGGGGATGGGAGGACCAAGGATACCTATGCCTGTATTTACATACAGGCCAATGGCGAATGCTTCATCACCGACATCCAGGAAGAAGAGCCAAGGAACTTGTGGATGGCGCAGGCTTGCCTGCATAAGCTACCAGGAGAAAGGCTCAGAGTAACTGCTTTTTGTAAACAAACCTACACTCTGGGCGACTGCCAGGGAGCTAAATGAATGAGGTAAAAGGAGGATTGCTAACACTTTGCCCTATGAGTCACCTGAGAACAAGCTGCTTGAATAAGTTTAGGTTGCTTTCAAATAAAAGTTATTTTTTATTACAAAAATCTCCATCACAAATAGAATTTTTTTTCTACTTTAAATCTACAATTTATTGTAAACAGCAATTTAAAATCTATTATTTGGTCATGTTGGCTTTGTTTGGCCCCCTAATTTAGCTTCAGTGCATCTCAACCGTGTCATACAAGACTTAAGCAGCACTTCTGCCTTTAGGGCCAAGACACTGTCAGCTCAAAGTTTATATGTTACTTGTGTTTGAGAGATTTTGTCTCATATTTTGAAAAACATATAAGGTAATTATTATCCTACAGAACAGGACACAAAGAAAAGGTTATACCTTCCAATTTGGGAGTTTAAAATGGCCCCGTGTAAAAATAAATACATATAGTTTTATATTCTATATTGTTATTTAGATATCAAGAGACAACACAAAAATAAAAAGAGATGTCTCTTTTTAGAGACCCTATTTGTACATACTACAATATTCAAGATTTTTTTACATCAGTACCCAGAACTACCACGCATTGGGTTCAAAATATGCGCACAATGCTGATTTGCACAATGAAGATAATAATGGCTAGAGAGCACAAATTTTTGAATTTACGAATAGGAATATTGCCTATTCTGCTCATCACTAATCCAGAAACTGGTATACAGGTGGTACGGAAAGTATTCTGACCCCCTTAACTGTTTCACTCTTTGTTATATTGCAGCCATTTGCTAAAATCTTTGACGTTTTTTCCCCTCATGAATGTACACACAGCACTCCATACTGACAGAAAAACACAGAATTGTAGAAATTTTTGCACATTTGTTAAAAAAGAAAAACTAAAATATCACATGGTCCTAAGTATTCAGACCCTTCGCTCAATATTTGGTAGAAGCGCCCTTTTGATCTTATACAGCCATGAGTTTTTTTGGCAAAGAAGCAACACGTTTTTCACTCCTGGATTTGGGGATCTTCTGCCATTCCTCCAGGTTGGATGGTAAACGTTGGTGGACAGCCATTTTTAGGTCTCTCCAGAGATGCTCAATTGGGTTTAAGTCAGGGCTCTGGCTGGGCCATTCAAGAACAGTCACGGAGTTGATGTGAAGCCACTCCTTCGCTATTTTAGCTGTGTGCTTGGGGTCATTGTCTTGTTGGAAGTTAAACCATCAGCCCAGTCTGAGATCCTGAGCACTCTGGAGATGGTTTTAATCCAGGATATCCCTGTACTTGACTGCATTCATCTTTACCTCGATTGCAACCGTCATCTTGTCCCTGCAGCTGAAAAACACCCCCTCAGCATGATGCTGCCACCACCATGCTTCACTGTTAGGACTGCATTGGACAGGTGATGAGCAGTGCCTGATATCCTCCACACATACTGCTTAGAATTAATGGCAAAAAGCTCTATCTTGGTATAATCAGACCAGAGAATCTTATTTTTCACCATCTTGGAGTCCTTCAGGTGTTTGTAAGCAAACTCCATGCATGCTGTCATGTGTCTTGAACTGAGGAGAAGCTTCTTTTGGGCCACTCTGCCATAAAGCCCCGACTGGTGGAGGCCTGCAGTGATTGTTGACTTTCTACAACTTTCTCCCATCTCCCGGCTGCATCTCGAGAGCTCAGCCACAGTGATCTTTGGTTCTTCTTTAGCACTTTCACCAAGGCTCTTCTCCCCCGATTAGTTTGGCCAGACGGCCAGCTCTAGGAAGGGTTCTGGTTTTCCCAAACATCTTCCATTTAAGGATTATGGAGGCCATTGTGCTCATAGGAACTTTAAGTGCTGCAGAAATTTTTATGTAACCTTGGCCAGATCAGTGCCTTGCCACAATTCTGTCTCTGAGCTCTTCAGGCAGTTCCTGTTACCCCCCTTCCCATACTCGCTCCCTACCTCTGAGTGGGACTCCTAGGGGCGCACGCTCTGTCTCACCTGAGCTTTAAAGCATACTTGGAGCCAATTCAGGTGGGAGACCACCCCTCCCATGGGATGTGGGGGTCATAGACAGCACTGCTATATAAGGGAAGACCTTCCCTGTGTCCATGCTGTTTGTTCAGCTTACTGATGTGTGACTTGTGCTTAGATCTTGAATTATCCTTACCAGACCCTGCTTGTGAACCCAACATCCTCGATTTCTCGTACTCCCGACTGTGGCTTTGATTCCTCCATTACGCATCCACGATTGCCATCTGCCGTCGACTCTGCGCGTGCACCATAGTTTCCGAAGTTTTGCTGCCATACCCTTACCCATACGCTTGTCACGACCATTCTCTTCGCCGTCTCATCCCTTTTTGGTACTCCCGGTCGCATCTCCGTTGACGCACACCTCAAGGGGAGCTTCCCCATCGTCTCCTTATCCTCCTTGGGGTTCAACCGTTGGGTAACACGGGGGTGGCAGGACCTGCTGTGCTACAGCAAATCGAGAAAAGTCCACAGGCCCCCTCAAGGGGCACCCGAACACCTCACTATCTCCCATTAGGGGGGCACTGGGGGAAAACCTTGTAACACGCTGACCCCCTGCACCCTGTGGAACCTGCGCCAACACTGGTGACCCCTCGGGGAGGTAATAGTTCCTTTGACCCTATGATTCTCATTTGCTCTGACATGCACTGTAAGGTCTTATATAGACAGGTGTGTGGCTTTCCTAATCAAGTACAAACAGTATAATCAAACACAGCTGGACTCAAATGAAGGTGTAGAACCATCTTAAGGATGATCTGAAGAAATGGACCTCGCCTCGAGTTAAATATATGAGTGTCACAAAGCAAAGGGTCTGAATACTTAGGACCATGTAATATTTCAGTTTTTCTTTTATAAATAATTAGCAAAAATGTTCTTAAATTTGCAAAAAAACAAGATTCTGTGTTTTTCTGACAATATGGGGTGCTGTGTGTACATTAATCAGGAAAAAAAGAACTCAAAAGATTTTAGCAAATGGCTGCAATATAAAGCTAGCCATAGACACCTCGATCCATGGCAGACATTTAGCAGACTCATTACAGCGTGGTGATGTCACCACGCTGTGAGCAGTCTGCTAAATGTCGGACAGGAATCCTGTGTGTTCCACTAACACACAGGACTCCTGTCAGACTGAAGCCAAATAACTCGGAGGGGGAGTTAACAGCCAGCAGCGCAGTCGGGCAGAAAAAGAACCGGCAGGTCGGATCCATGTGCGATCCGACCTGCCGGCTTTTTTTCTTCAAAAGTCAAGATGGGCTCCCACATAGTTGCGGCAGACCAACCTTTATGTGCTCAGCGGGAGCGAGCACGCAGGTTGGTCTGCTACAACTATGGCTGGGAATCTGCCCGTCTATGGGGGGCTTAACAAAGAGTGAAAAATGTAACGAGGTCTGAATACGTTCCATACCCACTGTACAGCTGAAGGCCCAGAAGCCTTTCTGTGGATCTTAACATGCATTTTATTTTTTACTGAAATCAATGTTTCAGAATTCAAAATGCAATGTGTCAAAACAGGCACAAATGCATCTGGCTAATGATGGATTGCCATAGATATGGTCTAATGTACACAATTTTATACCAGTTTAAAAAACTTTAGGTCTTAAGCAGGTATGGCGGACAGTATTGGGTTATGAGTAGTAACTGCTGAAGGGTAGAAGAAAAGATTAAAGATGTACACGTAGAAGATCACATGGCTATAGCTAAATGTTATGGGTTTTGTTCTATGCAGACGTACTGTTGCCTCTGTAGAACAGTCACAAGCAATAATCGTCAGCCCACCGCTCAGACACAATCGCTTCAGTCTGACCTTCACTTCCTCTGCCATAGGGCAGAAGATATAGTTTACTGAACTGCTTTTATCAACAGTATGACTATTTTTCTGAAATGATGACCTAGGCAAGCCAGACCTGGTGCCTGCCTCAATCCTTCAGGCTCAGAACACTCAGCTTAGAGGCCCTTCGCAGGGAATAGAGCTATCACAGCGTGTGCTAATGAATAGATCCACACTGCTCTCTAGGATTTGACTGTGCAACCTTTCTGTGAGCCCTCCGTAAATGAAAAGAGCCCATGAATGTTAATGGAAGCTGCTACAGCAAAGTAAAACTGGAATACTATAATGATTTGAAGGGCTTTGTAGAAACTCGTCCCTGTGTAAGTATTGCTGGTATATTGATAAAGCATAAAATGGTTTTGTAAATTGAAATTGTCCCTTTCTCATTGTTAGATGAGTAAAGTGGAACGAATAGGGTGAATCTAATGGCCCCCATACATGCACAGATTTTTAAATCGGTCGACTGAAAATTGGTGCATGCCCACATGGTCCGATCAACTAAAATTGATCGTAATTGTGAAAAAAATCGATCAAAACATGATCGGACATGTCGGAAAATTTTGATCAGTTGAGTACAAATTGAGTACAAAATATTTTGTAACCAACGAATTTTGATTGTTCTTGATCATTTGCATTTTACTAATACTTCATTGTCATCAAATGACCATGCCCTCTGTACACAGCACTACAGATTGAAAAAATAATCGCCCGATTAAACAATCAATTTCATGGACGATCAAAAATTAGAAAATCAATAAAAAATTGGTTATTCCATGTGGAGTATGTTTTATTTTCCATCAATCTCCAACTGTACGATTGAAATTAATTTTTATTTTTATTTTTTCCACAATGAAATAAATTGATCGTTTTTAGTCGAACGCTGAAATCTGTGTATATATGGGGGGCATTACCCTAATGACCCTTATCTTTTACTCAACACTTCTAAAGGCTGGAATATACGGCTCGGAATTTGAGCCAATAGAGAGATCTCTGCAGTGAAGTGAAGATTTCATAGTTAGATTGACTTAAAAAGATCAATAATAATCGTAATCACAGATATATTGACATATATTGCATGTCAGTTCGATGGAATTTAATGATTATCAGACATTATGTCGATTTAATAGTTATCGGACCTGTCCGTAAATTTTTATCGATTTAACAATAATTGAGAGAAGAATTTTTTAAAAGGATTTTTTTCTTCGATCGAGTAACGTTAAAATATACGCCTACCCCATCACTTACTATCGAATTAATAAAATCTTTCGATGTTCTTGAAAAATCGATTGTATTATATTCGAACCTGAAAAAAGAATAGTTTTTTTTAAACAAATCGATGTTCAATTAAAAAAAATTGAACTTTCTTATTGCATCTAACATCGATTTTTTGAAATCTTCACGTCTCTGGGGACCTTTAAGGTAGCCATACACGGGTCGATTTTCCACTTGATTCCTGGCCGATCGATCACCGGGCGCGTGCACGCCGATTGATCGGTGAGGAATCGAGTGCAGCCCACCTTGACCGATTGACCCCGCCCGATCGACTTGGCCCCCAAATCGGATCGGCCAGAGAACCAACCTGTTGGTGTTTTCTGATCGATTGGGCACACATCAAGGGGAGTTGACATTTGTGAATCGATCGATCGGGAACAGAATCGTCCAGGAATCGGTGGCCTAAGGTGGTAGGCACAGACTTGATTGGGCGATCGATCGACGCCTGTGGCTTCACCGGAATCGATCGGATGGGCGATCGATCGCTCACGAGTCGACACATGTATGGCTAGCTTTAGACTAACCTAATCTAACCCAACCTCATATCTATACTTACAATGTTGTTCTGGCCATGGCCTTGGAGTTTGTATTACATCTTCTCTCCCATGATTGCAACTACCCATTGCAAGCTACCTACGCTTCTGTGTGAGCTCTAACAAACAGAATATTGAGCTTAAATCTAAAAGTCTATCATGCTTGTTTTTCATAGATACCGATGATGAGATGAAATGCAGTGCTGAATGTCTTCAAACCTCAGGATCCAAGCCATCAGTTTATAGTAGGTACAAATCTGGGGTGGTTAGATTAAGGGTGTCCATACATGGCTCAATTTTGTAAAAGATTCAAACACAATGGAGCAACACCGCGTTGGTCGAACCGGGAAACGGACATGTCATTCAGACAAGCAGCGGGGAGAGCCGAACCCCCCCCTTACCTCACACAGCCTGCGATCGGCTCCTGGTAGGGGAAAGGGGCAGAGCCTAGCACCGCTGTGAAAACTACAGACAAGGCCCCCCCCTCTTCTGTCCGGCTCTCCCCAAAGCAGCCAGCCAGTGTTGTGAGCTATTTTAGGTAGGAAAATAGCTCACAACACCGGATAAGGGACCCCATCGAATGGGAATCGATGTGCTAAGTGGTGCACATGAATGTGGTGTCGATACCCATGCAATTGATGGCAGTGTGGTGACATCACCACACTGCCATCGATTGCACGGGTATCGACCTGTGTGTGGGCACCTTAAGTTAGGTGTATCTATTGTATGTGAATCCTCCACTGACAAATGAATTAACAATTTTGGTAAGGAGGCGCTTAGACCATTATGTTTGGCTGTAATATCTATGAAGAGGAATATACTTCTGCGCAGGGTGAAGGTCCCTTTAGGACCGTGCTCCAGCATTCCCCTGGGCCCTCTGAGGAGATAAAAGAGAGCCACCCGGAAGAGGCTGGGCTCACTCCGAGGATCGAGGATGTAAGACAGGTCTGTCCTGTGCCCCTCTCCTCTGCCAGACCTACCTTCCAGGTGCCAGCACCAGCCCACTTACAGCCGGGGAGCGGAATAGTACGTTGGCTGGCTGACTGCCCGCCGTTGACCCTTCTGCTCTGCTCAGAGTGGGGTGGTACTCATCCGCAGATCGCCGGCCTCTGCCTCTGTGGACCGTGCCCTGCTGCCCCACCACTGTGGTCCCCACTGACCTGAGGTACCATTACCTCACGAACCAAAATAATTATAGAACTTGTTACGCTTGTTGGACTGTCATCTGCCTAAAGTTGGACTCTGTTCTGTTTGCCACCTGTTTGCTGGAGTTTGAGACCCCGCTGGGTCTCAGTGTGTTCAATAAAAAATGTAAAACCAACCTCAGCCTCCTCTGTCTCCCTGGTTGTCTCTTGTGTAGTTACACTTCATTATAGAATTTACTTTATGTGAATACACAGAAGAAGGAAATGGGGATATCTTATCAATGGCAGAAGTTGCCACCCAGCCTAGCTTTTCTGCTGATAGGTTTTCTGTTCTACCTACATGAGACTCTTGGGCATCTGCAGATTTATGTTTCAAACCTGGCTTAAATCACTGAATTGGCTTTATCATTGACATTGGATTCATTTCTATGGTTCCTTACAGTTCCTATAAACTGAAACTTCTTTTTGTCAGCTTATTGCATTCTGAATGTCAATATGCATTTTCCCAGGTGTGCAATGAAGTATATAACATTAAATGAGTTCTGCTTGTTTTCCATCCATTACAGGCTGTTGTGTTCGCTTGTTTGCCTCTATAGCTTTTATAAACCCTTAATGATCCTCAGTGGAAATCAATGAAAGTAAGTGCCCTGCCATTGTATGGTGAAGTGCGATTTTTAGCATTTGTTATGTATATCGATATACTCATAAAATCACATAAAGGACATCTTATCTCGCCTTAATCAAAAAGGTGTAATGGTGTAACTGCAATCGAGTTGTCTTATCTTATACAAGGTCCTGCATGACATATCTTCTATACCAATATTGTCTGAAATTGTCACATTAAAATATAGAAGACTGGTGCTGCAAAGAGAAGCGCTACAGCAAGTCTGCAACTTTAATTATTTGTTACAATTTTTTTCTTTTTTGTTGTACTATTATTCTTTGTGTCCCTGACATGCTTAAAAACATTTACGTAACAGGTGACAAAATAACAACCCTGAATCCTAAAGTGTCATTTATCTTATAGGGATTAGCATGGCAGTGCTAAAATATTGGAGGATCAAATACGGGGATCACATCATAATTAGCGCTGAGCGAGAATATATTCTAAGAATATCTGACATTTGAGAATTTGCAATATTTCGCGAATGTGTGCTCAGATATTTGCAATGGCGGATATTTGTCATACTATACTTTAACATTGTTTACCGGCATACATCGCGCATATATGTGCGCATTGCAAATGGATACGTGCAATATGCACAGTGCTCATACTGGCTAACATCACAGAATGAAGAAGAGAAGCTGAAAAGCTATAAAAAACAGCTACGCGTGATGTAAGGCAATAGAATACAGTCAAATCACATTTTACGAATTTCAAATGTTCCTTAACCTCCCCAGCGTTATGGGCTTTTTGTGCAATTTTTTTCTGGCATGAAAAGCCGTTTCCCGGGCAATCGTGGCGGAGTACAGTGATTGCTGGCTCTCCCCCCAGCCCTCTACACACCACCGGTGTCAATTAGATGCCGGCAGTGTGTGTGGAGAAAATCAAATTGTGTATAAAGCTAGCCATACACTGCACGGATTCCCTGGCTGATCGATTCAGCACCGATGGATTCCGGCGATTCCGCCGGCATTCACAGGTGAGAACGATCAGCCAATTAGGGAATCCGATCGTGGCAGCCCACCTTGCACCGCCGGATCCGTGTCCAATGGATCGGCTCCCTGACCGCAACGCCCCCTGATCAGAGCAGAATCGGACCCGAAAAGACCAACAGGTTGGTTCTTCCTCGGATCCGATTCTGTGCCCCCGATCCATCGGATGCGGTCGGATGGGCAAGGTGGGCTGCAGAGGATTCCGGCACGATGGATACGCGTGCACGCGCCCGGAATCCATCGCACCGGAATCCGGCACGAATCCGTGCCGTGTATGGCAGCCTTTACTAAATGTTATTTAACACCATATTTGAAAAACAGGTCCCTTGACAGAACTCCTGCTAGAACAACTTTGTCACACCTTCTTACCAGCCAACAGAATCCTTTAATGAGCTCTGTGGGTACATAAAACAATTCCCACTCCATTAACATTTAGCCCCAAATATAGAGGCGACAAATAACCAAATATAACAAAATACTCCAACCGTGATTTTATATTTTATAATCAAGAACACAAACAGGAGGGATTATTCATATTCGTATTGTACAGCGCTGCGTAATATGTTGGCGCTATATAAATAAATGAAAATAATAATAAATGGCTGCTCCCTAGCCCCTTGGCTTTCTTCACATGCTAATCCTCCTGACCCTTCCATTTCTCCCATACTAGACAATACAAACAGTGGGGTTATCACACTGTATAAAATACTCTGCCTGGCCAAAAAAGTCACCACCTGTATTTAACCAAGCAAATAGGTACAGGTCTAGGTTAAGCTACAGTATGTGCTCCAAGAATGAGGTCAGCTGACTACCTGAATATACTTAATGACCAGGTTATTATATCAATTTTTTTCCTGATGGCATTTTTCCTGATGGCATGAGCATATTCCAAGACGACTTTGACAGGATTCATTGGGCTTCAAATTGTGAAAGAGCACGAGACATCCTTTTCATACATGGATTGGCCACCAGAGTCCAGACCTTAACCCCATTGAGAAACTTTGGGATGTATTATATATATATATATGTGCTGGAGAGCGCTTTGTGCAGCAGTCAGACTCTACCATCATCAATGCAAGATGCAACACTGGATGGAAATAAATCTTGTGACATTGCAGAAGCTTATCGAAACAATGCCACAGCGAATGTGCGCTGTAATCAAAGCTAAAGGCAGCCCAACAAAATATTAGAGTGTGTGACCTTTTATTTTGGGACAGGCAGTGTATTAAAAATAACACACATGTCCGAGCAACACTATTGCTGAATTTAACTCAAAAAGACTAATTAGCCAATCCCAGGGCCCAGCATAGAGATAGGTAACAGAAGGGGTCACCTTGGTTGCTTTAGCAGAAGAGGGGGCCAAAACAGATAGGAAAGGCTTACCTATGCTGCTGATGCAGTTTGAAGCTCAAGTAGTACATGCTTAGAACTTTGTACCCACACTGGTCACTACTGAAACAATGGCAGACATTAGGTTATTCTTTACAGTTTATGATGAGGGCACAAAATGGTGATTACATAGCAGTTATAAAATACCACGCTGGCCATAGTATTTTTTACAGTGAGTATACTTTAAGTTGTTTGTATACCATTCAGCATTTTATTTCATTTACTTATTTATGATTTCATTCAATTCCATTACATTTTATATTACATATACAGATTTAGCTTCCGTTTGTGACTCTGTAAATTAGTGTCTGGGAGGTTACTTCATTAAGGTTTTCATTGGGTTTATATCTTTGGTACATAGCCTATAACGGAAGTGGAAATATTGGCATCTACTCTGAAAACAAATTATGTGTATAAGTGAGATGAGTTGCTCTGTTCTATTCAGAAAAACAGGATATCTCATTTAGCTTCAGTATAAATCAATAAAAGTCTTTATTATGTGAACCACTGGCTAAAGGAAATCCTGATCAATATTTTAGGATGAGTTTGCACTTTTTTCCCTGCCACTCCCTATGCAATTTAAAGGACCTGGACCATCTCCTATTCAACTTGTTAGAAAATGAGACAGATTGGAGACGTATTTCCAGTCAACAATCCCCATGTCTTTGGATTAATGCCTGATTATCCTACTGCATAGCATTAGGCTTTCCTGAGTATTTATAGCTTTATGTGTATAGTGCTAGGAGGACTAATCAAAACAAACATTTTGGTTAGGCTATGTTCCCACTCAGATGATCAGCCGCGGGGCGTACGCAAATTTAATTGCTGACTATTTTTACACACATTTTTAACCCCCCCATTAACCCCCCCCCCCCTT
>CM070034.1:114170627-114187973 GCA_036250615.1 Ptychadena robeensis
CTGCCCTTACTGTAATGCCAGTAGCCATGTCAGATGCTGGCATTACAGTGATTGGCTGGCTGGAAAGCGTCATCTACAGTATATAGCACCTGATGGCGCATGTTCAGCTCAGATAGAGCCAGGGAGAGACGCTGTTAGGCAGGGAGAGATTAGTGTGTGCAGCAATTCCACAGATCTCATTTCATCAAAGATCCAAAAGTCCAAATATACTGTCCATATTCTGGTGTTTTTATAGTGTCCCAAACAGTGTCTGTAGTTCAGATTACATTCATCTGGGTCTGCTGTTCATATTCTGGTGTTTTTTGTGACATAAACAGACGGGCATCTGAAAAAATGTTCTGAATTTTAAATTGAATTTAATCTGGGGCAAATATACTGTCCATATTCTGGTGTTTTCTGTGACATATAATAGTCCATAATTTCAAGATTAAAAATCTGTGGGGTGATCTGAAGAGGGCTGTGCACAGAATCTGACAGATTTGAGTGGGCAAATCTTGCTAAGTCAAAATGTGCCATGCTTATGGCGTCATACCCAAAATGTGCCATGCTGATAGAGTCATACCCAAAAAGACTGAGTGCTGTAATAAAATAAAAAGGTGCTTCAACAAAGTATTCGTTTAAGGGTGTGCACATTTATGTAACCATATTATTTTAGTTGTATATTTTTTCTTCCCTTCACCTAAAACAATTCAGTTATTTTTTCAATTGAGTGGTACAGTTTATAGGTCACATTAAAGGTGGAAAATGTTCTGAAATGATGGTCAGCTCAACTGCAGGCCCTCAATTCTTTTATAGGGTCCGCTGAACCGTATACACTTGCATTTTATTTTTTAGAGCATCAGCCCACCTGCAGGAACTCCCATATCATGTTTTAGAGCATCAGCTTACCTGCAGACAATGGCATATAATGTTCTAGTCATTTGTCCTGTAAAATGCATCCAGACATCGCCCCTATGCTGTTCCCGGTCTATTTGGGTGGTGTTTCTGTCCCTTTCTGACTTTCTGACCTTTTCCAATGGACCAGGCACCCTCCCCTCTTCAGAGCAGATTCTTGAAGATGTGACTTTCTTGTATTGTTATCATATCTGCAAACAATATTTTTGTCATTCACTTTCTGTCTTAAAGATGCAACAGGAGGCAAGAGCTACCCCTTGACCCCTTGTTCTTGTCTTCCAGCATTGGGGTATTTCTCTTTGACTCTTAATCAGGTGTATACTCAAAATATAAAAAATATATATTTAAAATTAAAGTTTGACTTACCTCTGAGCTGGTATGATGGTGGCATTGCATTCTACAATCTAAAAAAATACACTTACCTGCTGTTCCCTTGAATCATATGAGAGATTCCATCTTTATTTAAAGACTTCCGGGGGTTAACTTAGGGTGCAATATCACGAGTGGCCTCTGGGGGCATTTATAATGGTTTTCTATGGGAGAACAGGGAGTTACCCATCTATCCTTGTGCTCAGATATGTTGAGCTCTTCCAGGTCCTCAGTCACGGTGCACATCATCAGAGCCAGGAAGAGAAGAGGGGCGGCAAGGGGCCTTCTTAAATAACTCATTACAGGTAAGTTTATTTTTGTGCCACCCTCCTTATTATCCTTATTTTAGTGGCATAGATTTTTCTAATTACAATAGCCATGAGGGCAAGAGAACTAGACACTGATAATTTAGTGTTTTTAATGGACACAGACAGAAGAGGTCTAACCTGTCACCGCCCTTTACTCAGAAACACATTAAAACACATCCAAGTTTTATAAAATTTTATAGCTTTATTTTTACTTGCGATTTTTATCTCTTTTACAATAGCACGTCTTTCAACACCATCCATCAATTAGATCAACTACAAAATAATTATTCAGGGCAATTTTAGAACAACTGAATTTGCCAAATAGGCATGTAGGAATGCCTACAAATTTAGGAGTATTTGTGTCTGCATTCAATAACAACTTGGTGGCATCCACCCTCCAGTTGAAGATATAGGCCAGTGATGGCAGAATTTTTCAGGCCGAGTTCCCAAATGGAAACACATAACCCAAATTTTTTTATTTTAAAGTGCCAATACGGCAATGTAACCTGAATACTGAGGTTCTAGTTTAAACAATGGGAGACGCAGATTTTTTGTCCCAGTAAGGGATGCGGTTATTGATAGCATGTCTATTACTGGCCAAAAATCACGGGGCAGTGTGAAATGACACTAACATTTTTTAAAATTTGAAGAACAAAACAAGAATAAGGAGAAAGCAAGAAGCTCAGAGACCCTGCAGGACTTGACAGAAACTTGTGGTGTCCTCACCTCCATGGCAGCATCATTGCTGTGTCTTCATTTTGAGACCTTGGCTGTACTATTTATGATGCTGTTGTAGTAAAGTCGACTTGTCGTGATGACATCATCACATGTCACAGACACAGTTAAGGAACACAAGTGTCCATTAATAAACAACTTTTATTTGAACCTTAACAGTCAACAAGACAATAAAACAAAAGTAGCTAATACCTCAAATTTGTTTACATTACACCAGTCGAGTTCAGCTCCAGAATACGATGCTACCCGAGCTGAAAAAATCTCCTCTCCTGCCATCCACACCAATCAGAGACAGACTGCAGACACGCTGATACACAGTCTGTCTGTGCGTGCTAACTGAGAGGGCTCTGCGTGCTGTCTTGGGCACACGTTCCATAGGTTCTCCATCACGGCGAACCTATAGGCTTTAGAGGGGCAAATGTTGGCGTAGGCTATGCATGATTGTGGCAACATCTGACTTATTAGGCAAATACTTTTTATATAATAGGGAAAATCTGTAAAAAAGATCATTTACAAAAACAGAAAACATGAGGTATGCATGGAATATGAAGGTATATATATTTGTCCTTTTGTCAATTGCTGTTGTATAGTCCAATGTGTTCATATATACCAAAGTACATTGCGAAGGTCAGCAACGATGGATGTAGTTGTTAGATTTCAATATATAATAATAGAAAAGTTGTAAATCCTCTTTTAGTATTCTACCCCACATTTCCTTGCAGGCTGTGTTCTCCTTATAACACTGAGCTCACTGTTCACTGTGAAATTATCAGCCGGATGCTCAGACTTCAGCGTATAATGAGCCTCAGATGATAACAAGGCAGGAAACGTGCTTCCATTTAATGCATCTGAGCTCCCTATTTCGGGTTATTTGTTTTTTTAATGGTCCGCTTCCACCGTTACGATTCCACTACCGTTTAACCCTATTCTCCTGACAGAAAAGTAGATTTTATTTTCTACAGTTCATTTCAGTCCTTACAAAATCTTCCATGGAAAAGTTGAGGCACAGAAGTTATAATAGTGTTCATGCATTGGCTGAATATCTGTTGAGAAAGATAATTTTAGGCTTTTTCTTTTATTCAGCCTGCTTATGCAATGCACTGCCATTCAAGGCTGACAAGATAGAGATGTCCTTGTACAAAGAATTGTTCAATGATTAGGTCACATTTTCTAAATTTCCACTGATGATCAGTAAAGAGTGATGACTTTTGTTCTCCTAAAGGATTGTGCAGTGATAAACAAATTTCTTTATTTCGGCAAATCATTAAATGCTTCAAAAACATAAGTTGATAATTTAAAACAATGTATACATACATCTTTACATTGACACACAATAGTAACCCAAAAATTGGGAAGGAATGAGGGTTCCATAATTCGTCTCTCTTCATTCGACATCCCTTACAAATGCTCCAAGCCATACAGCTAAATGTTGTATTTATATTCTTAGACATGTTTCACCACCCGGCTTTCTCAAGAAGATAGTAAACATATCACTTTGAAGAGTCAGTGCTCAGCATATGTAATTATATACAGATAAATCAACAGCAAAGAAAAAATATGATCAATGCCTATCCAACTTCAATTATTATTTCATACAAGTCAGTGTAAAGGTCCCCACATAGCGAGTGGGGAGCGACAGATGAGCTGTGGAGAGCAGCGTGGGTTTTTATAAAGTAATCAGTGTAGATGGTAATTACGTGTTGCCTATGTAATATTCAAAAGAACAAAACCAAGACCAAACTGACATAAAATAAACATAGTGCTTGCTTCTTCCGTAGGGTAGCCCCCTTTACTCTTTAACTAGAGTACTATTCGGTGGCAGTTGGCACCCAATAAAAATGTTTTTGGAGGATACCCTAACATGTTACAGCTTATACAAGATGTTAGTAATTGGGTTTAGATCTAGTTTATTTAAAATCATTCTATAGGACAGTGTGTATTTTGGCTAGTTCAATGTATTTTAATGCTGCAATGGTAGATGCTCTATTCCTAACATGGCTGTGGCTAGTTATATGTAGGGAAGGCCCTGACACAATCAGCCAGCTCCTATATAACTGACATATGTCAGTAATTAAAGTAGTGAACTGATATTAGACCTACCCTTACCTATGGATAGTGAACCAAACACAACCAAGCCTAATAACAAATAAAAAGATATTAAGGTTCTCATGTTTGTATAGAGCCATCAAATAAACCAAGGACACTGTCTGTACAACTCTGATTTCCCAGAAACTGTGCATGGGGGCAGTACATCTGTATGACAGACAGTTAAAGATTTAACCATTCATCACTCCTCTTTGGTCCTTCTAGCTATAATGTACATTAACTATGTTGGACAAAGATCAAAATGAGAACTTCTCAGGAAGAGAACATTTTTGCATATACAGTAAGTTAATCTGCCTCTATAGCTGCATATAATTTCTTGACTTGTTGTCAATAAGCAACCAGTTTATAGACTTTTGCATCATTGTCTCAATTTACAATATAAAAAATCTTTACTGTAAACCCTAGGCTCCACGATCTGTTAAAACCTCTGCGATTTTGCCAGGGCTGTCTCCACAGATCCCCTGGTCCCTGCCTCTGTCAGGTTAATGTCGACACAGCCCATCTGCGGCCACTGTAGGCTTTATTTACAGCATGCAGTATTATATTTCCAAGCAGTTCATTGTCAAGCCCTTGATCAAGCTTGACTGCTTGAAACTGTTGATGCTAAATTGTATTCTGATGTAATATGATTTGGGCCTGGTTAGAAAATGTAAAAGAAGGGAGACCTATAATTCTCACCTTGAGATAAAAGAACTAACAAGGTGCCCTGCTCTCTAATGAAGCAGTAAAAATGTAAGACGATCAAATCCTAAAATACAGCCTGGTTACACAGTCACTACCAACACCAAGCTTTGTTGGGTTGTCCTCAAAAGTCAGTTCAGTAAATACAGTACAAATGGATAAGGCAGGAGACGCTGTTCAAGGACAATCCAAAGCACAGTACACCCAATCACACTGCTATACAAAGGCTTTAACTGGCATAGGTGTGCATGACAGATCCTCATTAAATGGCCAGATTGCACAATATCATTGTGCCACCTGGCGCTATACAATTGGTAAACAGTTAGCTGGTGAATCTCCTGCAGCTGATTGGCAGCAAGAAATTCAAACTAAACATGCAGCAAGGTAACAGTAGGGATGGACCGAACTGTTCGCCGGAGAACAGTTCGTCCGCGAACTCGGCATGTTCGCCGATCCTCTCGCCGGCGGACAGTACGGGTGTTCGACCCGCCCCGTTCGCCGGCCAGAAGAAGATCTAAATTCTTCCTCCGGCAGGATCAGAACCTGCGAGATCGTGCCGGAGGAAGAATCTTTTCACTACAAGACCGGCATGAAGCCGGTCTTGTAGTGAAAATGTCGGCTCAGAACAGAAAGTGACGTCAGTGACGTCACAGCCGGCTCCCGCAACCAGGAACTATGCGTTCCAGGATGCGGATGCGGCGTCACTGACGTCACATTTGGTTTTTCCGATTGGCGGGGAATTTGAATGTCTCCGCGAACAGGGCGGACGGCGGACTTCTTTAAAAGTTCGACCCGCCCTGTTCGCGGACACTCCAGGCCGATGTTCGCCCATCTCTAGGTAACAGTACTGTACTGTGCTGAACACAGCCATATGGCCTCTGGGGATGCAGTTTGGCCAAGCAGTAGTTAGGCCAGAAGTGATCCCTCCAGGAAGACATGCTTTGGCCCTGCTGCTAGCTGCACGTTGCAAGTTCGCTGGTGGGTACCTTACAAAAGGCAACTAAAGTTACATGCTCCAAAAAAAACAGCTGTACTAGTCATGGTGGTCGAAGAAGCCACAAAATATGTGAGATTGGAAAACTAGACCAAGGCATGAATTATTAAAAGTTTCCTTTTATTGATAGTAAGATTACTCTAATAACACTCATTTATGTATTTAATAAAAACAGTAAAATTTTATTATTTTGTGTAGCTATTAGGGAAGTCCATGGTTATAAAAAGATAAAGAAACGTTTACCATTCTCAGAAATACCCCCTGAAAAGCCAATTCACTTTTAAATGAGGGGAACTACATGCACCTGGTTTTCACATAAGTATGTATTTGTTTTGTATAGGTCTTTTTTTCCCGCATAATTTTATTTTGCTGACTGGAAATGTCTTCCTGCATTATAAGAATAGAAGGAAGTCCTCTCTTGACACTTTCCTCACAGTGGAGATGAGGTGCAATCCTTAGCGGAAGGCCCATCCCTTGTTGGGTTTTTGCTCTTCTCACCTCCAAAAGCCTTGAAATTATTTATAAAGATGCTGTGTGACGCACGTGTACACAGAGTGTATGAACCTCCCCTCCTTTCTGCTTTCCTCAACAGTTCCTGACATTGTGTTTCCTTGAGTCTCCCCTGCTTCTAATATCTGGAACTTATAAATATCATTCAGATTCTCTGCAAACCTGCTCTGGTATTATTTTAGTAGGATGGTCTAAGAAGGTCCTCAACAGCCTTTTCTGACATTATTGGAAAATCTCTGATGATATGACCTTTACACTAACAAAGTGTTTCAAGATTATTGTAGATTACCATTATGATTGCAATTTTTTGACTAGTTAACCTGTGAGGTAATTGCAAAGCCCAGAAGCAAGGTATCATTATCAAATCTGCTGAAAACATTTCTATTTCTAGTAATCATTTAGAGCTGTAATATTTAAATATGAAAATAGTATACAGAAATTGCCACCCAGTGAGTTTGTTGTAATGGAATTTGTTCTTATATAACATATCATACATTTCCCCTCTGGCTTTACTTAGTTGTGTTCTGTTTTTGTTTATGGTTTTATCCATCTTAATATTTTAATGTAATCTTTATAAATATAGACATAATGAAAACGAACACCGAAAAACATACAAATCTGTCTGGAAGGGGAAAAAAGTACAGTACTTTGTTGAAGCACCTTTTGATTTAATTGAACCATTCAGACTTTTTGAGTATGAAGGTGTTGGTCCTGCCCAAAGGGTTTTTGCATGAGAAAAAATATATATAAATACAGTGAATATAAACAGTCTACACTGAATCCGATTGAAAATCTATGTGGTGGTGTGAAGAGGGTTGTGCACAGGAGATGAACTCTGTGTTTCTGCAAAGAAGAGTGGTCAAATCTTGCCAAGTCAAAATGTGCCATCCTGAACCGTGGGAGCGGACGTTCTGTGCGTGGAGATGCCTTGTTGATGCCAGAGGTCAGAGGAGAATGGCCAGAGTGGTTCGAGCTGATAGAAAGGTAGCAGTAACTCAAATAACTACTTGTTACAACCAAGGTATGCATAAGAGCATCTCTGAAAGCACAACACATCGAACCTTGAGGTAAATGGGCTACCACAGCAGAAGACCACACCGTGGCCACTCCAGTCAGCTAAGAACAGGAAATTGAGGCTACAATTCGCACAGGCTCAACGAAATTGGACAATAGATTGGAAAAATGTTGCCTGGTCTGATGAGTCTTGATTTCTGCTGTGACATGTCCATCCCTTTATGACCACAGTGTACCCATCTTCTAATGGCTACTTCCAGCAGGATAATGCACGTGTCATAAAGCCTGAATATTCTCATACTGGGTTCTTGAACATGACAATGAGTTTACTATACTCAAATGGCCTCCACAGTCACCAGATCTCTATCCAAAAGAGCACCTTTGGGATGTGGTGGAATGGAGATTCGCATCATGGATGTGCAGCCGCCAAATCTGCACCAACTGTGTGATGCTATGATGTCAACATGGACCAATTCCTCTGAGGAATGTTTCCAGTACATTGTTGAAGAATTGCAGAATTAAGGCAGTTCTGAAGGCAAAAGGGGGTCCAACCCGGTACTAACAAGGTGTGCCTAATGAAGTGGCCAGTGAGTGTATATTGTAGTTAATAGGTTTGTCCCTGGTGTAAAAGCAGATCATTTTAAGGAATGTATAACCCAGACCCCAGGCCCTCAGCAAAAGGTAAATAAAATGGCTGAATTCAACAATATTTTTGAATAAATGAAGTTGAATGTCGAGTAAAAATTGGACTTTGAACTTTATGCAAAAACAACATTAACTGGAAAAATACTTCTCTTTTTAATGTTCCCACAACCCTTCTCTTCATGTGCTCTTTGTGTTGATACCTTTGCAATTAAAGGTCCCCATATATTGGTTGATTTTTGCATTGATTCCCACACAATGCATCGCCATGCGTGTCTGTGGTGATCAATTGTTCTCGAATTGATTGAAGGAAAATCAACCTGTGTATGCCCACCTTTAACTCTCAAATAATTTTTTTTGTTTTTCTATTGCCATATGCCCCTATGGAATTATCCTTATTATGATATATATCTTATATATTTTACAGAAAGAGAATCTGTTTTCTGTATAAGACTTGCTAAGTTGATTTTATGATCGGCTATCTTCTCTAAAAACACACACTAAAACACTAACCAGATAAAAATGTTCACAAAACTAAAGGCAATAAGTAAACGAATACAACTAATATTATAGGTTGTCAAACATAATGCTGTGTTGAATGTGTACAGAGCCATCACACAGATAAACCTTGGTTTTCTAACAGGATGTATATCTTCTCTCCCAGGTATATGGGACACAGGATACATTCAGAGCTTGGCCAGATGATTGCCTGTGAATCATTTGACCGATAAATGGGGAGTGAAATGAAGAACCTTTTGTAAGTCATTTCTTATTATCATCAGCTTTGCTCTATGTAAACAAGCCATATCCTTCCTTAGAGAGGATGAGGATGTTATTCATAAATCCCCTCCTTTATAACCTCTCCTTCACTTCTGTCCAGCACATCCTAATGACAGCTGCGTGTTTCAGGAAAGCGTGCTAATAGAGATAATGGTGTCATCTACTACTGGGGTTCTACTGACTCCCTGATACTTATACTCCAGAGACTTTCATTTGCTTTTTTTATTTTATCTTTTACGTAATACATTCTGGTTGTCACCTCTTACTTCACTGATACAGAAACAGTAATGCTGAAATGTGTCATATGCTGACCTTATTGTCAAAAACATTCTCCACAGCAGATTGTTTTCCTGTTATGATAAAATTTCATACATGATTAATATAATTATAATGGCAATGAGCATTGACTGTGTAGGAAGAATAGAAATACCAGTATTTGTTAAGCCGGACTTCCAAAAAAATTACATCCAAAGGTTGATTATGGTTAGATAATGTGAATCCATATTATTCCACATCTTAGTAAATCAGGTCTACATAAAGAAGGGTTCATATCCTTCTTTTTACATAAAATGCATGAAATCTGTCTGTATTTCATTTCACTATAATATTAGCTTGGTGGCCAGAGATGCCATAAGTGCATCAAAACTAAGGAATCAAAACCTCAGAAAACCAACCGCTTATTACCTGGTTATCATATTTCTCTTCTCTTGTTCATGATTTTAATAGCAGGTGAGCACTCATATCCTCTGTGATACAAATATTCATCCTCTAAGACCTAATCTGCAGCATATCTTGTTGGTGGACCTTCTTTATGATGTCTCAATATACAAAAATATCACATATTTTTTTTCAAAATATTTCTCTCCCTTGAATTGGGGAAGCTGTATCCAGAATGGATGTTGTCTATCTTGACAATCTATAACATCTCTTAAGCTAGCCATACACGTGTCGGATTCCATGTCCGCTCGATCACCCATCCGATCGATTCCGGCGATCTCAGCGGGACTCGGAGCTCCGATCGAGCGGCCAATTAAGTGATCCGATCGCTGCATACCACCTTGTCCAGCTGATTCCGGGACGAATCCGTGTCCGATTGTCCACCTCACAAATGGCAACACCCCCTGATCTGTGCAGAATCAATCTGATGGAACCAACATGTTGGTTCTCTGTCGGATCCGATTCTGAGCCCCGGAACGGACGGACCTGATCGATCGGACAAGGTGGGCTGCACGCGATTCCGGCACGATCGTTTGGCGTGCACGCGCCCGGAATCGATCGGACCGGAATCAGACAGGAATCTGACCCGTGTATGGGGGCCTTTACATGGAGGATGAGATTTTGACATCTAGTCACAATGTAATTTGTTTTAAATTAAACTGATATGTTTTCTATACAGCGGCATTACGCAATTTAAAAAATAGATAGGCTTAAGCTAGCCATACACAGGTCGATTATTTTGCTATCTGATTGCTGATTAGATTTTCTTTCGATTGCCGATTTTTAATAGATCGATTCCGTCACAGGAATCAATTTACAGGACATGTCGGTAATTCTTAGATCATTTTTATTACTTTGAAAAGGGTGCCCGGACGATTCTCGGCAGGTCTGGCCGGTCAATCTGCCAGAAGATTGGCTGCTTTTCTAAGCATGTGTGACCAGCTTTAGAAATTGTTAAAGTGCTTACTTCTGTTATGATGTACCTTATTGGCTGAGGCAGATGGTAAGAGGTCGTTTAGTGTGGAAAAAGAATTTACCACACTTCAGTCAGAAGAATAGTATTCATTAGGTTGTATTCATTGTATTGTATTCATTTTCCCTCACCTCTTCCTCAATTTTCTTGTGTTTTTATAACTTTTTTATAACTTTGATCAATTACTTTGTTTACAGATTTCAAAACTTGTCACAGCAGCTGTGGGGTTGTAAGGTCCTTAAAGGTGGTCTGGTCCTGTAAAAGATCATTGGAAGGGACTGTGGTAGGTTAAGGATGTCGGTTAAGGACCCTTTGTTAAGAATGTCGGAGTGCAAGCGAACTAGTTCTTTAAGGTGGTATCTGCATTTTAATGTAATTGTCTATGTGTCTGTGTAGTGCGACTGGAGGTTCAGGTATTGGGTAATACAGGGTGCTGGATAACTGCCTTAAAGGGCCCTTTATTCTAATCTATAACAGATTGATGATGAAATGATTATTATATATTATATTTTGTTAGATATGTTGGTAATAAAAGGCTGCTGGGCAACTCCACTATTTGCAGTTAGGTTCTTGGGAGTGACGTTCCGACACAAAGGGGCAGCTATCTTTTATACCCTAGTCATGGGTACAGAGCTTCTGTAAGCAGAAAATGTTGTCTTTGAAGGTTCTCATTCATCACGTCTTATTATATCTGCAGCAGTAAGCCAAAGCAGCTGGAATTGTTGAAGTTGTCTTTAATAGCTTTTGCTAGTCATCCAACTGGCTTTTTTAATTTGTGAATCAACCAGTCTAAACACTAAATTGAGATATCCAGTCACATGATAAGTACAACATCTTCAAGAAAACTTCATCAAGTCCAGTTGTTTTTTTATTTACAATTACAATTACAATCACATGACCAGGATGTATGGGAACCATTACAAACAATTTTGTGTTTCATGTTTTCTAACAGCTGAGTGCAGTTTTCTTTTTTTTTAAAGTTGGTAAGCCTACCAGGACTGTTGCAGAATAGTTGTTTTAACATTTCTCAACTCTCTTGTGCCCAATCAATGGTATCACCAATATCTCAGCAAAGCCATGCAAACAGGTTTTTTTTGTTCACATGAATTAGCTTTAGCAGTCACCATGAGGCCCTAGCCATAAGTACATTTACTGAAAATAACCACATTATTTTAACTGTGTTGGATCATTTTAGGAGGATAAATTCTCAAAAGTGGATGTTAAAACGTCATCAGGATTGCATTTTAACATAAAAAAAGTAAATGTCAAAGTAATTTTGTCATGAAAACATGGAATAGATTTTTCAGCCGTAAACATGAGAGACTGAGCTAAAAATGACTGTCCTGCAATCAACTTTGTACTGCTATTTGAGGTTTATGACGAACAACAATATTTTTTATGAAGACAATACATCTGCCGGTAAATACTACAGCAATGCATTTGTGCATTATCATTCTGATCATCAAGCTGTCATTTTTGTATTTTCTATGTTCCCCATGGGAAGCATTCTGAGTAGAAAATAAAATATTTAAAAGTCTTTATTATTTTATATTATTTTATATATTTTTAATTTTTTAATATTCTTCTTCTTATTATTTATTTATATACGCATCACTGTACAATACATTCAAGTAGAGATACAACATACAAGATACAAGATAATACACAAAGGTACAGGTTATGACACAGGAGGAGTAGAGGACCCTGCCCGATCGGGCTTACAATCTAAAAGGGTGGGGAATAAAGTATACAATAGGTTTAGGGGAATGGAACTGTCATGGTTGTAATGTTAGGAGTGAGAAGATGGGTAGGCGAGACTGAAAAAGTGGATTTTCAGGGCTCTAGAAGCAACATGTGTGATGAAGTTATGAGTGTGGATGTCATTAGTAGGTCACTGGAGGAGCAGAGGAGCCAGTTAGGCGTGTATTTGTGTACCACGTTGGAAATGTAAGTTGGACAAGAGGTGTGGAGTGATTTAAAGGCAAGGCACTTAATTCTTTTGACAATTGGAAGCGCCTGTAGAGATTTGCAGAGAGGAGCAGCAGATGAGGAGCTGTTAGAGGAGTAAATTAATCAAGCAACAACATTCATGATGGACTGAAGAGGTGAGCATCAAGTTAGAGGAACTGCAAAAAATAAGTAGACCAATAGTGTTCAATAACAAGGTTTTATTAAAAGTCTTGTGCCTTGGTCAATGCTGCCTGCTATAAATTATTCTTCTTGAATATGAGGTGAGTTTGAGACACTTCTCAGAGTTGATTGACAGGTACATCTGACCTGCAATTGGCTCCTCTTACCTTCTTCTAAGTTGCATCAAATTTATGCTGCTTTGCTTTCCTATGGACTTGTATAGAAAGAGAGGCATTTCTGAATTTAAGACAGAAGCTGTTATATTATTGATCTCAGATTGTGTTGCAAGGGAGTTCAGTATATTCAGTATAAAGTTTAATTCTTAACCAGATGCCTAAAATATGTTTTGCCTGCTCCCATTGTACCTTGAACAGAAAAGGAATACAATTTTTATTGTAAAAGAATACAATATCTCCTTCCATTTGTTAGATAACTATGTTTACACAAAACGAACCAATTTATTCCTTTAAATAGCATAACATGTTATTTTATTAATCAAGTTACAATCTGTATTTTGTTTTTGTTTTTTTAAAGTTGGTAAAGTAAAGGATCAAATTAGAAATCCATGGCGAAAAAGGAAGAAAAATAAAGCAAAGCCAAGGGAATAGAGTAGAAGAGAGAGACAATCTCCCAATAGCATGGATTTTACTTGAGCCGACAAAGTATTTCTAGTCCTTGCACTTGGGAGATAGTCTTAGTCTATTGCAACATTTCATATTGCATTACGGCATATTCCTTTGCCTTATTATTCTTCCCAATTTGCCATAAATTTCTTATTTTATTCTTTAATTGATGATTTAGCTGATGATGATGCAGTTGGACAGATCAAATCATTAGGTATACCTAGCTGGGCAACTGAAGACTGGAACAGTACATAGAAGATATCATGAGAGGATCAGAGAGAACCATTACCACATGGAATGAGATGCACATTAATAATAATAGATAATAGTACTAGCCTATGGAATTTGGCAGGAAGAATTGGAAGCCATAGTCCATATATATGAAATCAGTATATATAAGCCAGAAACCTTTAGCACATGCTGAAAGCTGGAGTGCAAGAAGCCATTTAGACTAACTCGTAGGAATGTACTGGTGACGGTGAAGCCCCAAAATACCCACAAACACAGAACAGATGAGACTCAGATGAAAGGCAAAGACCACAGGTATAAACAATCAAAACCAGGTCTGTAGTGATGACGGCACATCCAGTACATTGATTTATTTTAGTAGAAGAGTGCAATTGGTCTGTTCTATGGTTTCACAATTGCAATATGCAGATTGAGTGTCCCACTTTCTTGAAGGGTCATTAGAACAAAGGTACCTTGTGTATGGATATCTCAGATATCTCCTTTTAGAGTGATTACAAGTTTGCTTTCATTTAGTGTAATGTGTTTCATCTTCACTGCTAATTCTAGCCACATTTAAGTGTCCTTATTCTTCATTGTGTTCTTTGGAGGCATCCCCCTTAGTTTTATCAATTTAATACCTGTTTGTTAGAGAGCGTACTGCACCTACTTGCAGCAAACTTTGATGTTGTTAAGCTCTTAATTTCATACTAAAAAGAAAATAAAATTGTTCCAGTTAGTACAGGCTCTTTTTTCCCATCTAGGTTAATCACACATAGTTCCTAACAACACTTTAAAGATCTAATTTCAGACATGTCTTCACAAGGGGACAAGAATATTGCACTTTGTGTCAATCTTGTGCAAGCTAAATAGATCTATCCCATGGTCTATTTAATGACAGATAATTCTGCAGATGCATTCACGTCTGGAATCATGTTACTCATGTTAAATTAATACATATATTTCAACCATATCATATGTTTTATTGATGAGCAAAACTGATGCCTTCTTTACAGTAGGACTATAAATCCTTCGGTAATATTCTAAATATGCAGACGAGATCCTAGCATGATAGTGTTGCAGCCTGGGTGCTATATATCTATCCACATCGGTTTGAATTATTTTATGAATGCCCGCTTGGTATAGCAGAGTTATCAGATTATCAGAATGATGACAGTTTGGTAAAGTTTGAAAACAACACTGCTATTGTTAACAACAAAACTTCCACCAGTTATTCACTATGAATGTAGACATATTTTGTTATGAACCTGTGATGATAATTGTGCTGTATTGTATTTTATGTTTGTTTAAGATCAGCTCAAGGCAATACACTTCTTTCTTTATTTAAATACATTGAATTGTAATATGCATTTTTTTTGTCTCAAAAAGAAATGTGTAATTCTTTTCTACCATTTGATGAGATGAATGATTTTTTAAAAATTGCAACTAGTTGAGTGAATTTTGAAGCAAACATGTTTTTTTACCAAAATTGCTGGAGATGTGGAGAAGGGTTATTCAAAATGTTTTTGTGCTTCTCCACATCTCCAGCAATTAAGTAATAAAACCACGTTCAGAGGCTTTGCAATCAACTAGTCAAAATTTCGAGACCATCGCTATTGATGATCCAGACACCGCCAGCTGCTGGACCTTTAAGTTAAGTCTCACAGCTTTCTAGGACACATTTCAGGCCAACTGATTGCACAGTGAACGGGCAGCAGCACAATAATACATTGTCCCTCTACTTTTCTTTTCCTATTCATATTCACACTAAAATATAGTGCAGTTAGCTACTTAGCTCTCTCGGTCTTGTAGCATATTTTATTGTATGGAGAAGGCATGTGGTTGGCCAACAGAGAGGTCAGTGTTTAGTGATATAATGAGCTGAACCCCAAAATTACCCCAGGAGACACCTGAAGATTGGCATCAGAGTCAATCAGTTGTGATGAAGAACTATACATGTCTATATCTACATAGTCTTTCTGTATTTGATTGAGAATATAGCATAACCCTAATGACCTCTACTGAAGTACACAGGAAATAAAAAACAAATAAAACAGAAAATGTAAGCTCTTCTTCTATGGTAGTTGATTAGTTAACCATGAATTACTCAATGTTGCCTCTTAATGATTGTAGAACATCATCACCATTAACCCTTGTAATGTACATTCTGAGCAGCTTCTGTGGTTGCTGGCTCTGGTCTCACTCTTCTGTCTTACTTTTGGTTAGTACGGTTACTCATCACAATGATGGCACATAGGACAGGTGGAGGCAGGCCAGTGCCAGTGACCACAGAGGTTGGTCCTTCTGAATTGACATTGTGGATTAGATCTGTTTGCCACATAATTTGCTATAATACATTATATACATTTAAATATTTTCAAATTAATACATTTACTGCAGTGATTGGTGAGGGGCCTGAGTTTGACTGTATACATGGATTACATTTTTACCAGCAATAGATTCTACAGACTAAACTTCGCTTTACTTTTCATTTTTTTATTTCTATTGTTTTGTTTGCTCCTATTTTTCTGTCTCATAGTGAAAAGTATCAAACATGAAACAATTCAGTGGCATTTAAAATGACATGTTACATAAACATCAAAGCATTAGGCAAAGAGGACTTAAGGTAGATCTGTAGATAAGCTCAGGTGTGGCCTGGTTGTAGTGTATTGTGTATAGAGATAGCCTCTTCATGAATGTTATGTCTTACTAAGGTAGGTCTATCCCAGTGTTTAACTAGCTTGACCTTTCCATTGCAACAGTGAAAATAAACAGTTGTATGAATGCTTTTGTGAACCTTTTGACATGCATCTGGTCTAATCTGCATACAGGCTATAATATTGACTCACAGCACTCATTGCATTTTACATAGTTATAATGGCATACTGTCATGGGGAAAGAGAAAGCAGCCTCTAAAGTCACTTAATTCTAAAGTTTTACATATCAGCAAATAATTAAAAGTCTTAAAGTTAAGTAAACACATCTTCAGATGAATAGCAACACATGACATACTAAACCATTTGGTTATGTATTTAACAAAGATGAAGAAACAAAAATAAAGTACACCATTAGTCCTTCCATAAGATTCAAGAATGTCAGTATATGGGCGTCTGTAGAAAGCAACAGTTTGGGCATTTGCCTGGTCTGCATTGTTCAGGTCTCTGTTAAAACTGAGCCAAGGCGGACAGGCTATTAACAATATCTGCCATGCTCAGAGAAAGAGATACATGTCAGACTCTAAACTGTAGAACTGCCAAAGGATCTAACCATAATAGAAATGTATTTACACTACTTTAAATATACAGATCCATAGATCTTATAAACTGAAGGAAACTCCCTAATACTTTATGGACCAATATATACTGTATTTTTTACATTACAAGGCACATCCCATAATTCGGAGGTCAAATACAAAAAAATGTAAATAAAGTCAGAGACACAGCCATTCACATATAAAGTAAATCTACAACATAGTCTAACATATAAGGCAGGACTGGACCATGCAGTATTCACTCTAGATTCCTCCAGCCATGGCAAAAGGTCAGTAGCAAGAGGTAAGGCTTTGTTCTACTCCCTACAGTCAACAGTGATGGCGCGAACCTGGAATTTGATGTTCGCGAACGGCGAACGCGAACCTCCGCAAAT
>CM070034.1:114208548-114222038 GCA_036250615.1 Ptychadena robeensis
CTGTACACGTTACTGAGCCGCACAGGCTTACCTGCCCACGAACCGACCATGAGCAAAAGGTGGCCAAGAATGAGCTTCTGGGCAGAATCAAGCGTGAAACGTCGCCCCCTGATTAGAATAGCCACGCCCGCCGACTTACAGTCTTGGTTTTATCTACTATTAAATGGGCCCTGAAATTGATCTAACAAAATTGAGAATTGAATTGAGTGAAATAATGAGTACATAATGCACACAAAGGAGGGAGTAAGAAAATGTGAGATGCAGGTTGCCCACACACCACAATCATCTACAACACAAATTGTACATCCGCTGGTGAGTGACTCAAGTTCTGACAATATAACTGCCTGCATTTTGTTTTCTCATTCTGTATTTGTAGTCTACCACCTATGCATATTTCATTCCTGTCCCTCTGCTGAATTTGTACCCTGTTATGAGGGTGCTGCAGCAGACTGCAGCAATTTCTGTTTACAAAGAGGAGAATGAGTAAAGTGTTGGACTTATGACCAGGTTCCCCCAGGGGGAGCTCTGGCTCAGGCCCTATAAAAGTGCTGGTTTCCAATTGCTCAGGGCTCTGTGTTGCTGTGGTGGATGAAAGTGTAAGCAGAGGCTAGAGACACCCTTCCCACCAAGGTGCAAGTTAGGAAGCATGCAAGCAGCTTTCGAGCATTATAGACAGTGAGTAGAACTGGGACCTTTGCTCCCTGTTCCTGAAAGACCCAGGCGTGGGCTGACCAGAGAGGAGGACCCACTGTGGCAGAGTGGAAACCAGTTGGACTGTCCAGAGGATCACTCTGTGTGACCTGAAAGCCCCAGGCACCACATATTGGTATTTGCAGTATTCTGACCCTCATTCATTAGTTTTCATGTATTGAATTTCCTCTAGTAAACCTGTTGTTCAAAGTTCCGTGGTGTGATTCTGGAGTCCACTACTCTTTACCTGCTCTATTACAACCCCACCACCCAAGCATGTTCGAACTAGTGTACTTTTTGCTGCCTCTATAACCTGCCATGGACACATTCCATATTCCTAGTATCTATAATTAGGCGCATAATACCTAAAGCTTGCAAAAACAACCATTGTGCACCTTGAAATATTTCCTTTATTCCTGACTACAACCATTTCTGCTGACTCTGGCAGTCCTGCAATATCATTGATAAGCTGTGTCTAGACAGAGTGATGTCAGCTTGTATTATTCCTTCCATTGTCAACGTGGGCAGGAAGGACCATTTACTAATAAGCTCTGAAATGCATTAGAGTAAAAGCATGCATCAATCCACGACACCCTTGATTATGTGTGTGCATGGTTTGCCTTAGAGTTCAAGGATATCTTATAATAATAAATAACAGATTTTTTGTCAATTGAGTAATGGGAAATTGGACAACATCGCAAAACCCAAAATCGTAATGTTTTCCAAAAGCTGTTGCATTCCTGTGTTAAATTTGTGAGCTGGGGCAATGAGATCACAATAATTATACCTTTCTAGTACCGTAATGCAGAATAAGCAGAACCTTTCAATAATGCTCTATAGGGAAGTACAAGCTTTGCAAAATCCTGAATGTACTTATTTAGCCTGAATTTATTTAATCACATTCTATAATCTTTTTTTTTCCTTTGCTTCTCTTAAGGTTCACAATCAGATCTGTGGGGTGTGGTACCAAATACACTACCACAAGTCATACCACACTGCATAGTAATACAAGGTGATATGCTTGTTCTGAGTGGCACACCAATGCACCATGCCAACAATTGCATATTGCAACACACCCCAATGTACAGTAGCAGATGATTTAATTTGATTGAGTATTGTTTAGTTAGATCTGGCTGGCTGGTAATACCTCATTTTATTGCCATCGTCCCCTTCCACTGCATTGTACCTGTGCCTCAGTAATCATTCTTCTTGGCTTAGGTCTAAGGGCTTGTTTACACTGCCTCTTTATTCCTGGGTTTGTCACATGACCAACACAAGGTAAAAAAGATGCAGATAGGACACCTCACATTCAAGTGGATAAGACAGCGCCCACTTATGTGTAAAAAAAAAGCACCATACCACTTTGTTTTCAATGCGGAGTACCACTTCTTGTGGCAGTGAATCTTTGCTACTCAAATTAATAGGGAGGTGGCAAGGCACCCTAAAATGCAAGCAAGCTGCCCATAAATTATCTAAAGCCCCCCATACACGTTCCGATTTTTCGTACGAATTTTGCCCGACCGACCAACGTGGTCGGGAGATTAATCGATCGGGAGGTAAATCGGATGCGGTATTATGTACCCGGCTGATCCCGATTTCCCAAAATCGGCCAAAAAATCGGTCGGGACCGCTTCCGATCTGTCCATATATTTTGGTCAATCTGCTGTTAATAAATGTTAATAGTGTCGGGCCGATCGATTGGTGATAATTCGAATTCCGATTTTTCTGCCAGCCGACTGACCGACCATAACATTTTAGGTGAAAATCGGGTGACATGATCTGAGGAAAAAACACTCGGGAGAAAATCGGAATGTGTATGGGGGGCTTAAGGCAATTGATCCCCTCAGACAGACATGTTAGTGCCAACATCTTAACACAACATTAAGAACTAAATCGAATTAAAGTTCTCTCCCCCTGGGTAAGGAAGGAGGGTTAAGGGATTTTAGAGGTATCAAGGTGTTAAAATAACATCACAGTGTTTATTGATGAATTATCTTCCATGCATTAGTACAGTTGTGGGCCAACTTTTAGACTAGTTGGCCACAATGTTTTTTTTAAATTTGACAGAGGAACCTGGTCTCAAGTCCTCCCAGCCTGGGTGGGAAATGTAAACAGGATTCATTGATAAATTGATACCGGTAAACATTGTATTGCAGAAATGGTCAAACAACAGCCTTTGAAACCATAACAATCATCTTCTTTGCATTATCTCTACTTATTGCATGGAACAAGTAAAGGGGAGCCAGATTAGTAATTCTACTAATATTAGACTCTATATTCGCGAATATTCGCAATTGCAAGCAAACTGCGAACATATATGCGCAGTTATAATCGTGATTACCTTCAAAATGAATGGTCATCCATGCCCATAAGCTTCCCAAAATGTGAATATCCGCCGCCATATTCGCAAAATTTACGAATTCTCAAATAGCCGTTATTCGCCGAATATATTCGCTATTTGAATATTCAAGCTCAACACTAATTAAATGGACTGGATATGGCCTGCGGGCCATAGTTTGTTCACGTCTGCAAACAAATAAACAAGGCCAATCCGCTGTTTGGGCAGCATGGACTCATCACACCAACATGTCCATGCCACCCAATGGAAGCAGAGCCTAATCTTATAATGTTTGATCCTCATCTTCTAAATCAACTCTGCCAAATCAGACATTGTGATCCCACTAAGGTCTCTTTCACACCGTGTGTTCTGCAAAACCATACCTCAAAAGCATTTTGAGGTAAGCTGCATTTTACAGTTTGCATTTTGGCTGCACATTTTTAAATAAATTAATTGGAAGTGCTTGCAAAATGCACTCTGTTGTGTATTTAAAGAAACACAAAAGGTTTTAATGCTTCTAAAGCAGCCACAGCCTCCTGCCAGCATGTTGCCAAGTGGTCCCATCATAGTGGTCCTACGTTCCTCCTACTCCTAGTCAGATCTCTAGCTGTGCAATTGGCAGAGCTCATGATTCCATAATGCCACTGCTGCCATCCAGAAATCAAGCACACAGGCTTCTCTATTCAGGCTGTGGCTGCTTCTTATAAGAAAAAAAAATACTTGAGCACCTTGTGTTTTGATGCACCTGGAATGTATTTAGCTAATTTAAACTAAAAGCTCAGTTAGGATTTGAAACGCTTTAAATGATTAATGACACGTCTTACTTAAAGTCACATTTAGCCACACCAGCAAGAGTGCTTTGCCCACATTATGCTCGTAAAACACATGAGATAGCTTATTTTCACACTAGCTTATTGGTGCTGGATGAGAGTTTTGTTATTTTTTGTGTTCAGTATAATACGACACAGAGGTTCTGCAAAGCGCAGCACTTACACGCAATCATACTAAATAAATACGTGCTCATACTTCAAACAGGGTGGACTGGTGAAGGACTTCCAACATGGAATCACAGAGTATGCTTTCAATCAGAACTGCTAAATTAGCATATGAAAAAGGGGGCCAGACCATCCTCTGTCTTTCATCACTTTCAATTCTGAGCAAAATTATACACTGCTGTTTCAGCTTACCTCCCCGCACTTAAAAAAGAATTGTCTCATGCCTGTTAACCATTTGTTGCAAGACCTTACAGCTATGTAGGCCAGGCATTCATCTTCATCATTGCTGCTATAGACTGAGGCACAGCAGGCTGTATTGAAGGGATTCACTTGTCTGGATATGACAAGGTTGCAGTGAGATGGGAAAAAACAGCTGGAGCTGAATGCCTTTCTCGGTCTAAACCTCTGGAAATCAGCATCACTGTCATGATTTGCATCAGTGGTTATTCCCTGAGAACTACAGAGGAACACACAGAAAGCTCATCATGGTGTTTATTTACTTTCAGTTCTACCTTGAATCTCAAACTTTGCTAGTTATATAACAAGTAGGCCTTCCCCATTGAAGCCTATGTTTTAAACCAAACTCAGCTTTGCGTTATTACATTTTACATTTTGATTATGTGATCAATGATGTATGTGTGATAGAAAGTTGACAGTCCTCATACAAATGTACACATGATAAGGTTTGTCTGTCCACGAACAGTATATTTACAGTTTAAAACACATATGTCACGAATATGCCGGTGCATAGGGCCCTGGTGGTTGGCAGGTGATTAGTGATGGCCGAACTTCGGCCATGTCCGTCCGCGAACGGGCGGAGCGGACTTTTAAAAAAGTCCTCCGTCCGCCCATTTGTGGACAAATTCAAATTCCCCACCTCTGGGCGGGGAATTTGAATCTGAAAACCCGGATGTGACGTCAGTGACATCACATCCGGCACCTGGAACGCATAGTTCCTGGGTGTGCTAATCGGATGTGACGTCACTGGGTTTGCGAGCCGGTTTATCACTGAAAGACCGGGTTCTCTACCCGGTCTTCAGTGAAAAGATTCTTCCTGCGGTGGGATCTTGCTGCTTATGATCCCACCGGAGGAAGAATAGAGGGCTCCTTCTCGCCGGTGAACAGGGCGGGTCGAACACCCATACTGTCCGCTGGCGAGAAGGAGGGCAAAAATGCTTGTTCGCGGCCATCACTACAGGTGATGTGTGTGTTTTTATGCTGGAGGGGGAATACTGCACCGAAGGCTAGAAACTGCACTGACTATATCTGCGTGCCATGTAAATCACACAATGGGTAAGCCAAGGAAATCAAGCCATCTGTTCCCTGCTTAAATTATTTTTTCTGGCTCATGTTAGGGTCCCCATACACCTTTAGATTTATCTGTCAGATTTCTTTTAGATCTTCTTTTGCTTTACCAAAACCATATAAAATGAGGAACCATCTAAAGCTGGGTACACACATGTAGATATGGACCAGATCGATGGCCGCTTCGACAGCCGTGTGCGCTCACTGTCATCTATCTGGCCCATATTATATGCAGCCATCCCTGCATATAATCCCCAACAGGGATATCAGACATGACCGTCAATCAAGGCCGATGTCTGTTGCTTTGCATGGAGACCACGGATCCCCATGCAAAGCACCGGCTGAGCTGGAGAGAGAGCAGAGCTGTCTCTCTAGCTCCACTCATATCTGACAGCAGCGTGATGATGTCATCACACTGCTGCAGGGTACATCGGACTGCTCCAACATCGAGCCGTCTGTTCCCTGCTTAAACCATCAAGTCTTCCTGTGTTCAATCGCAAAGAACCCTATCCTACATAGTTGTTGGTAGATCTAAAGTATATCTGACAGAGAGATCAAAAGGTGTATGGCCAGCTTTACAGTGGATTTTAAAAGTCTAGTAAAATGTCAGGTTCCTGTGCTGTACTAAATGAGACAAAGGCAAAATATTTGTTACCTATAAACTGTATCACTCAAATGAAATCCAAACTGAAATCTTTTAGGTAGAGAGAAGAAAAAATATAAAAATAAAATGATATGGTTGCATAAGTGTAAACTAATACTTTGTTGAAGCACCTTTTGATATTATTACAGCATGCAGTCTTTTTGGGTATGAGTCTATCAGCATTGCACAGTTTGACTTGGCACTCTTCTTTGCAGAAACACTCCAATTCTGTCAGATTGCAAGGGCATCTCCTGTGCACAGTCCTATTCAGATCACCCCACAGATTTTCAATCGGATTCAGGTCTGGGCTCTGGTTGGGCTATTCCAAAACTTTTTCTGGTGAAGCCATTCCTTTGTTGATTTGGATGTATGCTTTGGGTTGTTGTTGTGCTGAAAGATGAAGTTCCTCCTTATGTTCAGCTTTCTAGCAAGGCCTAAAGGTTTTGTACAAATATTGACTGGTATTTGGAACTGTTCATAATTCCCTCTATCTTAACTTAAGGCCCCCATACACGTGTCGGATTCCTACCGTATTCCGGCACGATCGATTCCGGGCGCGTGCACGCCAAACGATGTGCCGGAATCGCATGCAGCCCACCTTGTCCAATCGATCAGGTCCGATCGTTCAGGGGCCCAGAATCGGATCCGACAGAGAACCAACATGTTGGTTCCATCAGATTGATTCTGTCCGGATCAGGGGGAGTTGCCATTTGTGAGGTGGACAATCGGACACGGAATCATCCCGGAATCCGTTGGACAAGGTGGTATGCAGCGATGGATACTCTTAATTGGCCGATTGATCACACCTGCGATTTCCGGCAGAATCGCCGGAATCGATCGGGTGAGTGATCAATGGCTAGCTTAAGGCCGGAGCTTCAGAAGCAAACAGCCCCAAATCATGATTCTGCCACCAATATGCTTTACTGTGGGTATGGTGTTCTTTGGTGTTGTGCAGTATTGAAGTGGTATAGTATAGTGGCAAGACAAAAGCCTTTACTAACGAAGAAAAACATCCAAGCCAGGCTACATTTTGCAAAAACACATCTGAAGTGTCCCAAAAGCATGCGGGAAAGGTTTTGTCCTGATTAAACCAAGGTTGAACTTTTTGGCTATAATTTCAAAAGATATGTTTGGTGCAAAAACAATCACAAAAAACATCACCAAAAGAACACCATAACCAAAGTGAAGTCAAAATGTGCCATGCCATGAGTCATGGCCCAAAAAACTGAGTACTGTAATAACATCAAATAGTGCATCAACAAAGTATTAGTTTAAGGGTATGCACTCTCATGCAACCACAATATTTTATTTTTATATTTTGTCTTCAGTTTGTTTTTTATTTGAGTGGTATAAATTCTAAAATTATTTATCTTTGTCTTATTTTTGTACAGCACAGGAGCCTGACATTTTAACAGGCGTGTGAAGACGTTTTATAGCCACAGTATGTCTCGTCTGCACTCTGGATATAGACAAAAAATTGAGGTCACACATGAGTTTCACACTCAACATTAAAGCGGACCTACCACCTGGGAGGTCACTTAGCATTATCATGTGCAGCTAAGCAGATAATGCTGAGATCCTTGATTGTAGAAAACGAATCTTCTTCTAACAGCTGTAGGGAAGCTTGTTAGGAGTTCTCCCCTCCCACTGCATTACGTCTCGCCTGGGCAGCCGAAGTGGTGTGTGGGATATCTCTCTCCAGGCAGGAAATCGTCAGCAGCTGAATCCCCCTCTTCACACCAGCAGCAGCTACGATCCGAGAGGGGAGGAGAGGGGGGGGTCAGTGTGGGCGGAAGTGTGCAGAAGCCAGGAGATAAGATGCCAGCATGAGAAATCCAAGCACGTGAAGACAGTTTAGTGAGAGTTTTTTTTGTGTAGCAGTTTCTCATCATCTGAACTGCTGACAGGTGAATATTGTGTCTGTGTAATGTATGTCTGTTTTTTTATTGTAAGTGTAAAACTGCTTTAAGTGATCATTCCATCTGACTGAGTACCTAATGCCTGCCATACACACCCCGATGGTGTGCAGGCAGACTAGTCTCGATGTGCACCGAGATTAAAACGTGATGACGTCATCACGTTTGCACCCCGGTGCATTATGGGGCCCCTTCAGTCGGCGGCACCCTTTGTGTGCCGGCCATAAGCTGCAAGGAAGACGCCATCTTCATTGAAGCTTATAGCATCGGCTTTCATCGGCTCGCGCCGGCCAGAGATTATCGGACATGTCCGTTCTCTGGCCAGCCGAGCAGTGGGGCGACAGGGATCTGTCGCCCCATGTGGGCACATGCCGATTAGCGGCCGATTTTTAACCTGACCGACGGCACGAGCGCGCACGCCCGTCGGTCAGATTAAAAATTGTCTGCTTATCGGCATGTGTATGGCTAGCTTAACTGTTCACTGAAACAATAATATTTGATGTACAAATGGGTGTCCTGTGTGTAGTCTTGGATAGCTATGCAGCTTACGTTTTTGGATTTATCTTTGTTACATTCTTTGCCCAATGGATAGACAGGTAACCAAAGTATCAGCAAAGCTGAAATAGGAAATAAATGACTGTGCTGATGCTGTATGTTAGGGCTATGTAAATCAATGGCTGGCTAAATCATGACAAATGCTTTGGAAGGTAACCAGTCGGAGACATGGACACTGTGTATACTGAGAAGACTGCATTCCGCTCTGCTAGGCGGTTCAATGAATTTACATTTTTCTTAAAAAGGTTCACACCTATCATTTGGTGTACTGTAGACTTCTTGGATATGCTTAACATGCCATTCACAATATGAATAAAAATGGATTGAAGGTATCCAAAAGTATCCAAAGTGGATTTACATGATAAACAGGTAATTGGATGTAAAGTGGATAGGTGTCAACCAGGCTTGAGATGGTTTTTGAGGGCTGCTTCACACCTATACATTTCTATGCACATTGATTAACAAATATAAAGCATAGCTAAAAAGTTCACATTATAACCAATGGGCTCTTATGCATTTACCGGTAGGTATGTTTAATTCTAGAAAAAGGTGTTGGGAAAATTAGAAGCCCTTTAAATGTAAAGCATTTATCCTTTAAAAACGCACAATAATGCAAATCAAAATAAGTGGATTTACTTGATTCTGTAGTAATTTAGCACTAAACCACACAGTTGGTGGTAGATGGTGATAGATTTGTAGTCCTAGACTGTAGATCTTGTACAAGAGATAACATATATTCCTTTCAAATGCCCTTTATATCTTTTTTCACAAAAGCTCATTTTGGGATTTGGAGTTGAATGTGTAGAAACTCTCCTTGGGGCTTGTGTTGCTTGAAGAAAAAAAATAGATGATGGCCAATAAAGGATTGGTGTGGCAATGGGTGACTCATTTTGAGTAACTGGTTTTTATAGTGTCTGATTCTATCTACAGAATCTGTAGCATCAAATGTATGCCCAATGCTTAAAGTTTATGTAAAGGCAAAGTGCTCTTGATTTGAGAATGATTAATTAATGTGTTAGTTAATGTTAAGTGATGATCGCGAATATCCGGATTCCGAATATTAATCGCGAATATCGGCAATTCGGAAATTCGCGAAGATGGTGAATATATTGCCGAATATTCGCAATTCCGGATATTCTGTATTTTTTTCCATTACACATGCCTCTCAATGCAAGTGGACGAATGGGAAGGCTGCAACAAGACCTTAGCAACACTCCCTGCGACCATCAACAGTTTTTAAATCCAATATTGGGGTGATGCGAATATTGCGAAAATCTTCACTTTTGAAAATTCGCACACACATTTGCGCCATGTTAAACATATATTGTACGCGCGAAATTCGCAATAATAACTGCCGATATTCGCAATTAAAAAAACCCCGATTATTGCCAAATGTGAATATTTTCCAAATGTTTTCCATAAAATTTGCGGCATGCCGCGAATACGAATGTTGCCTATGCCACTCATCACTATTAGTTAATGTGCCAAGTTTAAATGGATGTCTAGGTTTCCTCAAGGATGAATTATGCCTAAAGATGGCCATACATGCACGACCTTGCAGTCGAACCCTTGAGAGCAACATGATGACCATGCGCATAAGCTTTCTCGATTGAACGGAGAATCGAGGCGCCGCACTTCTGCACAGTCGATACCCCGGTCCCCATCCAAAGTTATGGAAATGGGACAGGGTTTATCAACATGTTAGTTTCCTGTTTGATCAAGGTTTCTTCAAGAGGGATAGATTAAAGAAAGGGTGGCCGCAATCAATTCGACAACAATCAATCACTGTGAATGCCCACGGCAATTGATTGTTCTCGAATCATGTGTATGGTTACCTTTGTTTTTATGAACACTGTTTTAAAAACAGAAAGTGAAGGGAAATCCAAACATTTTCAGTTGCTGTCATAATGTCCCCATACATGGGTCAATACTCATTCAATCAATGACCCGCTTAACGCGCTGCGCTCGAGCGCTCATGGATTGAATGGGAATCTATGCGCACCACTTTGTCCCCATTCAAAGCAATGAAGATCAAACGGTATTAACCAACATGTTGATCCCTGTTCCACCAATTGTCCTTAAAGCAGGATCTCTAGGACAGGGTGGTCGCAATCGATGACCCAGGCATCAATGGCCACAAACGCGCATAGCGTGATGTTATCGATCATGTGGGTCATCGTTGGTAACAGCAGGTAACAACAGGTATTGACCTATGTATGTGGACCTGGAGGTGAGTAAAAGTCCTCTGCTGGGGACATTTATCATCTGTACCATCTATGTTTTATGAAACAAAAATAAATCTATTTTTGACATGGACAGGAAAAAAACAGTAGTTTTAATTTTTAACTATTTTAACCCCCCCCCCCCCAACAAAACATTTATGTAATTTAGAGAATCTTATATCTGGGTTTTATGTGGTCCTATCAGCAGAGGTTTACTTTGCAACACATACATTAACCATTTCCCCATGTTTAACTGTTAAGTTATATGTTTAGTTGTGTGACTCTTTACATAAAGTCATCTGACTAATACATCTCCTCTCTTGTCATACTCTCATAAATTGCCTCTTTTGCCTGTAATGTGCATGTTGCTTCCTGTGGCTTTCCTAGTCCTGAGTGACATTGTAATCAAGCATTATGAGCAATATTCGGGGATCATGCAGAGATGCTACATACTTCAAATAGATGTTCATGTCGATTATTGTTATTAGTGACTCATTGTAGCAGACACATTCCTTGCTGTGATAAAGATCAATTCAATTGTATGTCATGGGACAGCTATGTTGAATAGTAGCACTTGATACATCATTTTTCCTGAATAACCTATTGGCTTCATATGATGGTGATAAACTTCAGATGATTGTTTGAAGGGCTCATAGTAATTCCATGTGCTTTCATTTGAACAGGACCATTGGAGATAATGGACATGCGTTGAGTTGCCCATCATAATACAAAATTAATAGGTACCATATCGTGTCGATTCACTTAAGATTTTAATAGAAAAAAATAAAATGTTTAACTTTTTTTTATAGCTAGGACTCATTTATTAAAGATTTGTTTTCTTCTCATCAAAGACCAGGTCAGAGGTAATAATAAACCAATATAATCAATGTTATTATTAGATCGATCATTTACCTGGTTGTGTAGTCCACACATGAACCAGTGTATAAACACCCTTAAGATGTAATTGGGCACCAGTGGGTTTTATATATTTCCACATTGCTAATTTTAAGCAGTAGCAAGAATTTATGAACACTCAGTAAATTTGATTCTAATAAAATAGATCGAAATTCGATTTGATTGTGAATTTTTGAGTTCCCATGCAAATTTTCGATTGGCTAATATATGACATGATATAATATTTGCAATAAACACTTCTGTCAGAGCCCCAGATCCGCTGGTCCAGGGGCTCTTGGAGGCTTGACGGAGGCCAGCGGATCCAATAGCGGATGTGGAGGAATGCTAGTGGTAGGGGGCCCCAAAAAATTACCTAGTATGGGGCCCTGAAATTTCTGATGCCAGCCCTGCAGCAATCCACCAATGAGGCCTATGTGGTGGAGTGACAAGACTCATGACACATGGCAGCCTGAAGGACAATATCTGGTCTAATGAGACAAAAATTGAACTCCTTGGTGTGAATGACAGGCATCACGTTTGGAGGAAACCAGGCACAGCTCATCACCAGGCCAATACCATACCTACAGTGAAGCATGCTGGTGGCAGCATTGTGCTGTGGGAATGTTATTCATCGACAGCAACTGGGAGAATTGTCAGGATAAAAGGGAAAAACTGACTGGCTGCAGCAATGTACAGAGACATCCTAGATTTAAACCTGCTCCAGAGAGCTCTTGAACCTCAGACTGGGGTGTTGGTTT
Source organism: Ptychadena robeensis (assembly GCA_036250615.1). Taxonomy (NCBI): domain Eukaryota; kingdom Metazoa; phylum Chordata; class Amphibia; order Anura; family Ptychadenidae; genus Ptychadena; species Ptychadena robeensis. The sequence continues at coordinate 114,220,865 of CM070034.1, forward strand.
GTCTTTCAGCAGGGCAATACCCCTAAGCATACAGCCAAGATATCAAAGGATTGGCATCAGGACAATTCTGTGAATGTCCTTGAGTGGCCCAGCCAGAGCCCAGGCTTGAATCCGATGAACATATCTGGAGAGATCTTAAAATGTGCACTGATGCCTCCCATCCAACCTGATGGAGCTTAAGAGGTGCAGCAAAGAGAAATAGGCTGCAATTGTTGCCAAAGGGGCATTGACAGTATTAAACAAAGTAAAGTATAAAACTAATACTGTGAATTCATATAAGGCTGAAGCATAACAAAAAAATAAATGATGTACTTTCCGGATGCACTGTAAATGCAACCAAGGGTGACAATAGAGTAAAAGCAAGGAAGATATTCAATAGCTACACCATATGTATATTACATACATTGCTTTACCAGACTGAAGGTCATTCGGACAGTGCTGCATACTTTCATTTAATACAACTTTTTTAAAGATTTTTTAAATAATTTTTTATGGGTCCTCTAAGATAAGTAAGAATCAGTAACTTGTTTTCGACTCTGCGATATATAATCTAGGGTTGGGCATAACTTGAATTCATAAGATCATCTTAATGAAGGAGGTTACCACTTACCAGAAAATAGAACTATAATCACAGGCCCAACACGGCAGTCCTGTCTGAACTTGACAATGCTGGCAGATATCTTTATCCAGTTTTTTCATGTTTTAAAGCTTTTGTGGATAGATTAATGGCATGCAGAAAAACAAAAACTGATAAAGCTTTTTAAACTAATAGTGCCTCATTTAGTGGGCCTATGTTTTGGATGTAGGAAAAGCTAGCTTTATTATTATCAAGTAATTATCCTTTCATAATCCATAATGATGAAAATGCATAATAATTCAAAACAAGAGCTCACGGTCTAATTGTCCTGCTGAAGCCATATATACAGAGCTAATTATTTTAGGGATGTTAGAGGAAACATTACAACAAAGCCAATGGACAACATATAAACACCTTGCACTATTCAAATATAATCCCCATTATTGTAAGGTAGGAGAAGTGGGACTGAGACATGATGTTGCTCATAGTCTTAAGGTGGCCATACATGGGCGAAACCCGTTCAATTGATGAACCTTTCCATCCTCTCTGGTCTCCCTCTCACTAGACTTTCGCCTCTTCAGTCCATCATGAATGCTG
>CM070034.1:114229679-114271076 GCA_036250615.1 Ptychadena robeensis
AAAGAACGCCCAATAATGAACAACCCTTCCTCACCTTCAGGGTACATTAGAGGAAACCCTTGTTAGAGACATACTTTTGTACATCTCTAGCAAGTTTGGCGATGATACCATGTTCAGGGGCTTTGCAATTAACTCAAAATCGTCGAAATGGTTGAATTTTTTTTTTAAAATTCGACCATCTCTAGTGTACACTTCCGATCCTGTAAAAGTAGATGCATAAGCTATAAAGTTCCATATATACTTGCGTATCAGAATACCTGAATATAAGCCGAGGTACTTAATTGGACCAAAAAACCCTGGAAAACGGAGTGACTTAAGTTTAAAACTAGGATTACACGTATAGATTTTTGCACAATCGATGATAGATTCGATCAGGATGTTCAATATTTCGATTATCGATTGTGACACTATCAAATGTATACACTCTATTTTCATTCGACCGAATCAAAAGATCGAACAAAAATTATTGAATGAAATTATTTGACGCGTTCGATTTACATGCAATGTTTACCAATTCGATTACATTTTACCAACATGTCCGAATTTTTGTTCGATATCTTTCCCTTTTGTTTGATGTTGGTTAATTGAAACATTTGTATGGTGTTAAGCTAGCCATACATGTGTCGATTCCATGAACGATCGATCACCCATCCGATCGATTCCGGCGATGCCACAGGTGATCGCCCAATTAAGTCTGTGCCTACCACCTTAGGCCAACGATTCCTGGATGATTCCGTGCCCGATCGATCACTTCACAAATGGCAACTCCCCCTGATGTGTGCTGAATCGATCAGAAAGATGTTGGTTCTCTGGCCGATCCGATTCAGGGGGCCATGTCGATCGGGCGGGGTCGATCGGGCAAGGTGGGCTGCACTCAATTCTTAGCCGATCGATCGGCGTGCACGTGCCCGGTGATCGATCGGCCAGGAATCGTGTGCGGAATCTACCCGTGTATGGCCACCTTTAGATTTTCATTCGACCGATTAAAAAATCTATATTTTGAATCCATCGAACTAAAAAATTGGCTCATGTATTTCCACTTTAAGTCTAGAGTAGGAAATGCAGCAGCAAAGGCAAACACAGCAAATGGGCTTTTGTTTTCGGATATAATTTTTTTAAATAGCTGATTTGTGAGTCTCTGATCACTGACGTGCTGGACATTTACGGAGGGAGGTACGCACAATGTTTTTTACAGGATCGGAAGTTTACACATCGTCAGAAAAAAATTGCTCTAGCTTATGTAGTTTTTGTATTAATTAATTTCAACCTTAAGTCTTCAAATCTTTCAACTTGACTTTGAACCTAATTAATGCAAAAGCAATATCTGTCAGAACAAGATTTTTTTTCAAATGTTGCTTAAACCTCCCTAACTCTGTAGCACATTTTCCGGATCTTTATAATTAACCACCTGTGGAATTTGCATCTGTTAACTATAAGCCAAATTTAAATTTTCAGCACATTTTGAGTGCTAAAAAAATTGGCTTATATTTAAGTATAAACGGTACTCTCAAAGTGCAGGTTTTGGCCAGGACTCCACTAGGATTTGCCGAATTGTGGCGTAATCATGGTGCCTGCATCTTTTGTATGCATCTCATTTATTTTTAGTTGGTTACATACGTACGATGTGCGCACATCCTATCACAACACAATTTTTAGAACATGGTAAAGCAAAATTAATGAGATGTGTACAAAAGACACGACCACTGTGATTTTGCCAAAACGTGTGGAGCCCTGGCCTTAAACTGCCACCAAAACTCTGCTATCAGATTGGCTTCTTTAGTGCTGAGACTAACTATGCCACCCCTTCAATAATAAATTCCTATCTGCCTGTAGAAATCTGAGTTACTATGTATACCAAGTTGCACAGCACAGAGTACAACTTCAGCATATCCCAGGATGTAAAACTCATCATCTCAAATCAAGATGACTAGAATATGGAAGAAGAGCAGGTGAAGATTCTAGCACCGACAAGGGAGCTTACAGACATCACATCGCTGAAGGTTAAGTGTACGTAATTTGTCAACTGTACTCAGCTTTGATATTTTTGTTTCATTTTAGCTTTAAAGTAGTAAGTGCCATAGGCAATCCACTTTCACCCATGTGACTGTAATTTTAAAATGTTTGGAATCTGAAAAGGCTGAAAATAGCTGTAAATTTTTGGTAAATAGAGATACTTACCCTGGTATGTGAATTGAGGCTTATATTTTATATCTCCATGGGTGAGATATCTTCAGTAAAGTTCCTAGTTTTACTTGATGCAGTGGTTAAGAAAGTAAGAAATTGTATCACACTCCCTAGATGGATCCTCCTTATGGAAGAACAAAAAAATGATCGGTGTGAGCTGTCCTAAGATTGTGTTCTTTGCTCTCCGCTTGTTTTGTGGCATAAATACTAAACCTGCAGTGAGGAAGTTGTACCACTGTATTCTGAGGGGTAATTATTTGGGTTACTCAATTTACCATTTATGCCCATCCATCATTACAATGGTTGTAGTTGGACTCTGTCCAGTTTATAATTTTACGCATTAATACTTTCATGCTGATCAGATGCAGATTGTTTTGTGGTGATTTCTATATTACATTATTACAGATATTATTATTACAGATTGTTTGCACCAAATACCAATACTATTTTCAAGTATTGTATGTGCTAATGTAACATTGGTCTCTATGTGCCATACAGTGGACCCATGATTTGTTTCTAAGGGTTGGTTGCATGTCAAGTTGGTTGTGAGTCAAAATCTTAGAAATAATGTGTTCTGAACCTCCCAAAGCACCCCTTACCTAACCTTTTAATATTTTAAAAAAACTGTGTTTAATATGTTTTATTTACCAGAAACACCAATAATTGTCCTGATGTTCTCTCCTAAAATGTGCCTAGCCTACCAGAAACAAACATCTGTAATCACTAGTGATGGCCGAACTTCGGCCAGGTCCGCCCATTAGCGGGGAATCTGAATCTGAACAACCGGATGTGACTTCAGTGGCGCCACATCTGGTACCTGGAAAGCATAGTTCCTGGTTACGTTGGCCGGATGTGACGTCACTGACTTCACTTCAAGGTTTATGAGCCGGCTGCTCACTAGAAGACCGGCTTCATGTCCTCCGGCTTCTTCCTCCGCCGAGATCTCGCTGCTCCTGATCCTGCCGGAGGAAGAATAGAGAGCTCCTTCTCGCTGGTGAACAGGGCGGGTCGGACACCCATACTGCTCGCCGGCAGGAAGGAGGGTGAACATGAGATGGCCCATTACTACCTTTTAGTGAGATTGGTCACATAAATGTCACTCTCATATTATCTTCACAATTTTCTTATTTTCAATTGTGATTGTGTAGTGTAATAGCATTGCACTTAAATTGTGTATATATATATATATATATAAATTATAAACTTGGGGGGTCCGGGATTCACAGTTACCACACCGGAATTCAACTTCAATTCAATCAACAAGGTTTTATTTATGCCAAAAATTTACAGTTTGGCTTAGCTTCAGTTATTCAAAAACAACAGTCCTTCAGCAAAACAGCAAAGGCAAGAAAAAAAATAGAAGTCTCACGTGTGGAGAACCATCCAGACAGTGTCCATTACTTTTCCCCCTTGATTAGGTCAGGTGACCTGGTTAAAAGACTGCTGTGCAGCCAACATACACCCACAGGTGCTGGGTGGGGTGAATAGGAGGCCCTCCCAACCATTCTGCCTATTCACAGTCCATGTATACACATTAAAACAAATATAATGGTTGGAAGTTAATTGTCATAAGTCAAACTGATTGTAAATCAAGGGTCTGCTGTATTGATAAAGCAGAATGTCTAAAGGTACCCATGCACGTTGCGATTTTTCGTCCGATTTAAGCCCGTCCGACCGATCCGGTCGGTCGGGTAGGTCGATCGTTCAGTATTCGTAACATGCAAATGTAGTCCGACCGATGTTGTTTTTAGAAAAATCGGCCGGAAAGTCAGTCAGGGCCCGAATGATGATGCCCGTAATTCCGTAAGTCGGTCAACCACATTTAAAAGAGACTTTTAAAAGATTCCCGATTTTGCTGCAATTCCAGCTGCCAGTCTTTTAGGGTATGTCTCTACCAGCTTTGCACATCTAGAGACTGAAATCCTTGCCCATTCTTCTTTGCAAAACAGCTCCAGCTCAGTCAGATTAGATGGACAGCCTTTGTGAACAGCAGTTTTCCGATCTTGCCACAGATTCTCAATTGGATTTAGATCTGGAATTTGACTTGGCCATTCCAACACATGGATATGTTTTGTTTTCAACCGTTCCATTGTTGCCCTGGCTTTATGTTTAGGGTCGTTGTCCTGCTGGAAGGTGAACCTCCACCCCAGTCTAAAGTCTTTTGCAGACTCCAAGAGGTTTTCTTCCAAGATTGCTCCATCCATCTTCCCATCTTCCCTGTCCCTGCTGAAGAGAAGCACCCCCAGAGCATGATGCTGCCACCACCATATTTGACAGTGGGGATGGTGTGTCCCCCACATGGCTTGTGGCAAACTGCAAACTGGACTTCTGATGCTTTTCTGTTAACAATGGCTTTCTTCTTGCCACTCTTCCATAAAGGCCAACTTTGTGCAGTGCACGACTAATAGTTGTCCTATGGACAGATTCCCCCACCTGAGCTGTAGATCTCTGCAGCTCGTCCAGAGTCAGCATGGGTCTCTTGACTGCATTTCTGATCAGCACTCTCCTTGTTCGGCCTGTGAGTTTAGGTGGATGGCCTTGTCTTTGTAGGTTTACAGTTGTGCCATACTCCTTCCATTTCTGAATGATTGCTTGAACAGTGCTCCGTGAGATGTTCAAGGCTTTGGAAATCGTTTTGTAGCCTTAGCCTGCTTTACATTTCTCAATAACTTTATCCCTGACCTGTCTGGTGTGTTCCTGGGACTTCATGGTGTTGTTGCTTCTAATATTCTCTTAGACAACCTCTGAGGCTGTCACAGAGCAGCTGTATGTGTACTGACATTAGATTACACACAGGTGGACTTAGTCATTAGCACTAATCAGGCAATGTCTATGGGCAACTGACTGCACTCAGACCAAAGGGGGCTGAATAAGCACATCCCACTTTGCAGTTATATATTTGTAAAAAATTTTGGAATCATGTATGATTTTCATTCCACTTCTCACATGTACACCACTTTGTATTGGTCTTTCACGTGGGATTCCATAAAAATGTATTCATGTTTGTGGCAAATGTGACAAAATGTGGAAAAGTTCCGAATACTTTTGCAAGCCACTGTGTCTTGTCCCATTAGTAACTTTTAGGAGGATCCATGTGAGCACCAAAGACTGTAAATGCTGATCTATATATGGCACTTAAGGTAGGCATACACAGGCCGAAATTCTTGGCCGATCAACCGTCATGTGTGTCACCGCTCGCCCACAGACTGGGTGCGCCCACCTTGTCAGGTCAACCAGGATCCTCCCGCTTACTGTGCAATCCGACATGTCTGTCTTTCAGACAATCTGCCCTTTAGAGTGCCACCACCTTTTTTGTGGCAAACCATAAAGATATACAAGAATGTATACCTTTTAAGCTGTTGTGTTTCGGTGTGTGCACAAACAAAGAGAAACAAGACCAATATTTGCTTAGGTATTTGAAAAAAAAGTTCTTGGAATGGCATAATCTTTTAAATAAAAATGTAATGTAATGAGTCATTAGGCTCAACGTGTCATCAAGCTTTATGCAAACAGTTCAATAAATCTTACAATTTAGGGGATTCAGTTTGCATATGGGCATATAATAATGTTTTCTAAAAGCCAGATCTATTTAGGAGTTAATAACATAGCCGCTGAACATCTTATAACCACTAACATTGCTGGCGATGGAGAGAAGGGCTGTGGAAACATTACATATAAAAAGTTTTGTCTTTTTTGTAGTTATCTCCAGCATGTTGGCGATGATACCATGTTCAGGGGCTTTGCAATAAACTCAAAGTCAGATGAAAATTCAATATCTATCAATATAAATCCTGTAAAGTGCACCAGACCTGGCTTCCCCTAATGTCTACAGGTTGCAGAGACTTGACTGTGCATCTGTGCTTCCTTCCAGTGAAGATGGCTGCTCACTTTTTTAGGAGCACATTGTTTTAATGTGCCCCGCTTTTCTGGTTGGCAGCAGTGAAGTACATTGATATTAATAACTAGAAAGTGGGACACTTTTTAATTATTTGTAACAACGTTTTTTTGGCATCTTTAATTTTCATAGAAGTATAGCCTTAATATGAAGAAAAGTCTTATATCGTATTTTTCCAATTACAGTCAGTAAAGGGTAACTTCAGCAGCCATTCTGTATGATGATGAGTTCTAAGTTGGTGCATTAGGGTTTCATCACCCAAATTGCTCGAGATGGGTTCCCACACCCCTTATAAAAAAGAAAGTGTTATACACACATAGACCTTCCATGAAACAAATTGAAATTTTCAAGTCAAAGTTGTGGCTTTTTTTATGCAAAAACTTCCAGAGCATATGTGGCCAAAAAGTAGATCACAGTGTAACTTTTGGGGTTGTTTTCACATATTTATTAACATGCAGTAAGGTAATAGCCAAATATTTACAGAATTGTATTGTGCCATACATGTTCATGCTTTTATCCAAGGTTAACAATATATATTTTATATACGAAGTATACTTGGTATGTATATTGTGACAGGGTGAGCTCCTGTCACTGATTTGTTAGGGGTTAAGGCCTGAGTGATATAGGCTCAGCTGGTCTCATCAGAGAGAGAGATCCCAGAGAAGGGGATGCTGGGAGACAGAGAGAGACTGGGACTGCTGGAAGGGCTTGTTTCCACTTGAAGCGGAAGCCCGCGGTTGTGCACGGCGCAGATACATCCGCGCCCATTCTTTTCAATGGGCTATTCCGCGGCCACCCAGTACTGACCAAGGCCATAGAGGTGAATGGCCGCCACCAAAAACCGCATGAGATGCGGTTCTTAGCGGCGGCAATCGCGCATTCCGTAGCCTATTTAAGTAGGAAATTGACACCTGCTGAACAGAACTACTCCATAGTGGAGAGGGAATGTCTGGCCATTAAATGGGCTTTGGATAGCCTCTGGTATTATTTGTTAGGGCGACCCTTCCGCCTTGTTACTGATCATGCCCTTCTAAGGTGGATGTCCCAACATCGGGACCACAATGCCCGAGTTACCCGGTGGTTCCTGGCTCTACAAGACTTCCAGTATGTGGTGGTGCATAGACCACAATGCGGATGGCCTCTCCCGGGTCTTTTATAATTTTGCGAGTATCCCGTCGCCTGACATAGAACCGAGTAGGAGAGCGGGTGGTACTGGGACCGCTGGTAGGCCCTTGAGGGGGGTTGTGGATGCTGGGAGGTATTTTCCCTTCCCTATATCCCTTTTCCATCTGGGGGTCTGGGGTCCCAGCTTGGTGTTGACGGTGTTCCGCCCTGGGTCGGAACAGAGGGGGGGGGGGGGATATGTGACAGGGTGAGCTCCTGTCACTGGTTTGTTAGGGGTTAAGACCTGAGTAATATAGGCTCAGCTGGTCTCATCAGACAGAGAGATCCCAGAGAAGGGGATCCTGGGAGACAGAGAGAAACTGGGACTGCTGGAAGTGTGGTTGGTTTTTACCTGCTGAGTATCCAAGGCTGAAGTAAGCTCACTGCTTGAACCGTTGAAGTGCTGGGTCCTACATCATTCCCCCGATCCCTGACAATATATATATATAATTTTGACCTGGTCATTTTAAAGGTAGCTGGCAAGCCAAAAACATGCGGCCACCCCTGTGCTACAGCAATACTTTTTCCTGGCCCCCTCATGTCAGCCTTACCATAGGTCATCTCTGCCCCCTTGACCCCTTAGAACATACATGACATGAGGGATTGGCCAGGAAAGGAAAATTACAGGTAAGTATGGTTAACAATTTTCCGGTTTTTGTTTTTTTTTGCTCCATTTATCTCCAGCAGGAGGCTTTGCAATAAACTCTCAAATAAACTAGTCGAAATGTTGCAAGCATCTAAAAATGACAACAAGCTAACAAGTTACTTTCTGTAACTTCCTGTGGATTATAAAGGCTTATTAGTGTTGTACAGATTTTTTATGGGATACATAAGTATAGTAATGTCATTTTATAATTTTCTCCTTTATTTGACAACAAATTGAGGTTAAATCAATGTTGAGGCCAAGACTTGGTTTGCAGTTTGAAATTAAACACTTACCTTCAATTCTCAATTCTTGCCTCTGTTCCAAAAAATCTAAAAAACAACCGTGTTCTTTGCTCAGACTGTTATTCCAGTATTTGCTTGGGCTGCGGCCCTGCTGTGCTGGGAGTTTGATTCATTACGCCTTAGCTCTGATATCATTGCTGTCCTGGGGTTCAGAGCAGTGAGCAGAGTGTGAATAAAACAACATTATTGCCTCATGCCTTCCCTACTGTTCAAACAGTTTTCCATCGCACTCTAATACCACAAAGTGTGTTTATGTTTGTCTTTTTTGCATTATTAAATCACGATTTTAATAATTAATCTGGTCACTGCACCACATGTAGTTACTGCGCGTTTAGTAGTGCTGGCAAGGCAAAAACCAAGCCAGGAATTGACCCAACTTTGAAATCTAAAGCAGCGCAGCGGGCAGCCATGAAGCAGACAGCGGTGTTCTTTACAGTAATCTCTACCCTATTAATTCTCAAACACATAATATCTCTGTAACATGTCACAGCAAAATCTGTCCTAATTACATTCTATAAGCCAGCTCTTCAGAACTGTTACAGGCTCACACATGGAGCATAGCGCCGACAATCATGTTAGACTTCCATCAGCTGCTGGCAAGATATTACTGCAATATGATAAACATTTCATGTGCACTGATGCCTTACAATCTTGCAGTTGGGGCTGTTGGGGAATTATTTATGACTGTTCACTTTGCTTCTACCAGCTCTGTTTAAGTTGACGAAGTAAAAATCTAAAGCATATCTAAAAAACCATATGATGCAGTTTATGATATAAATAATAGTGATGATATTTTTGCGTTTTCCAAGTTTTCCAAGGGGGTTCATAGAGTTTTGGCAAAGTTAACTCCACGTGCCAAATAGAATGTTGGTTATGATAACAAATAAGCTTACTAGAGCAATAATTCAAGGTATTTATTTGCTAAAAACGTTGTACTTTGTACATACACGCTTTGTACTTTGTACATACAATGTGAAATGGGAAATACCTTCCCTGGCAGTCACCCCGAAAATAGCTTGGGGTAAGTATGTTTACAAACATTACTAACCCAGAGCTAAACTGGGGGTTGCTTATCTTGTCCCAGGCAAGGTGGGAGGCAGGTATTTTAAATTGATTACTCTGTAATCAGTTTTTAATTGCCCATACCAAATTAAAAATAAATTGGGCAGACTGCTTGGAGTGTTAGGAAAGTCAGACCAGTGACTAATGAAGCATATTCAAGATAACCTTTGTTTATGGTGTCTGATTTGAGTATCAGAGAGACCACACAACAATTCTGATCTAATTAGGGTCCTTCTTAAAATTTTAATCCAACCCTTCTTCTAATCTGGGTGGCCCGGAAAAGGCAGCTCACCTTTCCTGTTCATCCCAGGTCCCTTTGGGAAGTTCAAATATTGAGGGGTAGGGTCTCTTAATATTCTGTCCTTCAAACTGATGTCGGAGGTATGGTGGAGGTAAAAGGGAATTCTGGAAGCCTCAATTTTATATTTAACCTATAGATCTTCTTCTTAAGTTCATTATTAAGCTATGGTTTAGTTAAAACATACAAACATTACCAGCAGCACTCCTTTACATTTTTTGGATTCTGACAACTGAAACCCAGTTGTCATCCTTCTCCATAAAAAGCCTGTTGCCATAGTTTGGCCTCACTAAGACCTCAAAATGGCATAAGGTAATGCAGTCACATGGCATCATGGACATAGACCTCCTATCCTTCACAGCCATGTTTTAAATCAAAGAATGAAGTCCCAGAATTGTAAAAGGTGTGCGCTTTTTACTGTGTTGCTTATTAGGAAATTGCTAAATTGATTAATGAAGACTGGCTGTGCAATCTGTAAATCTGTTGATTAATAAAAAAAAAGAAAAGCATGGGTACAAGGTGAATGGATTACTGATGAGATGAATGCTGGAATTTGTAGTTTGTGAATAGTGATGGCCCGAACTGTTCGCCGGAGAACTATCCGAGGCGACAGTCGCTATTGTTTCGTGTTCCGCCCATGTTACGCCGAAATATGGCTGATGTTCGGGTCTGCCCCCTATCTTTTAACATTGGCAGAAACTTGGACCCCCGTGAGTTCACAGTCAGCAGACATAATCCAGCCAATGAGCCCCCAACCCCCAACTCACAGGACACTTTACACCCCTATAACATATTCAAGTAACAGACCCCGACCAATTCTGCTGAAGAAGGAGACAGTTAGGAAAGAGAGCTATGCATTGCTGCATGGGGAAACCATTAGCTGACAGTGTTCTGTGTAATCTTTATACAGCGTCCACTGGATATCCCATCCATCCATCCATGGGGAGGAATATACATCTCCGCCAAGTGTCCTCCACACGGACCAGCACCACCAGGTCCTACCACACTGCCATCCACCACCAGGTCCGCCATTACTGGACCATCTCCCCCAGTGTCCTCCCACGACCATCTCCACCAGTGTCCTCCCACAAATGGACCATCACCACCAGTGTACGACCCATACGACCATCTCCCCAGTGTCCTCCACACTGACATCTCCCCCAGTGTCCTTCCACAAATGACATCACCACTCAGTGTCCTGCCACACGTCCCTATCAACCGGTCCTCCACACTGTCCATCTCAACCGGTGTCTCCATAAAATTTAATTCACCTTTTTAGCGGTAGGGGGGACAACGTGGAATGGAGGAAGCAGTCTCACGTTGTTTCAGTGGGAATTCCAACACAGGCATTTCCACAACCATGTTGTTAGTGCTCTCCAGCTCCCTCTATGTTCAAATCCCATTATGACTATCATTGTAGAGAAGAGAAATCCTTCGTGCGGATTTATTGCAGGAAAGATTTTTTCTTGGGAGTTTTGCATGGATCCCCCTCTGTCATGTGTCATGTGTCCCAGGGTTAGTCCTTGAAATAACTTTTCCAACACTATGTGGCCAGAAAAGGGTCCATTTGTTTTTAATAATGTTCGCCTGCCCAGGGAATCTATGGGGTTCGCCGAGTCGCCGGGAGGGCTTCGCGTGCGGAGGTTCGCGTTCGCCATTCGCGAACATCAAATTCCAGGTTCGCGCCATCACTATTTGTGAAGTGAAGTTAATAGCTGGGTTCTACATAGCAGGGGAAATGCTAGAAACACCACCCCATAGACTCTTTCCACTAGAATAGAATCACATAAAATATTTTTTTATTTATAAACATCATGGTCATCTTTTTAAGATACTGCCAATGGACAATCCCCCCCCCCCCCCCCCCCCCCCCCCCCCCCATCTGTCCTGGTAACAAAAGGTTTTTTCTTGCATTTTTTCCATGTGTCAATGGAAAATTTTAGATAGAGGAGACAACTGACATGGGTCCAACCTCTTCTGTACTTTATGCTAAACTAATAAAATGTAGATTTATTTTTATATTATGTAGTTCTTATTTTTATGTATAACTTCTTTTGCATCATTACAACAAAGTAAATAAAAGGTTAAATTTGTAATAAAAGTAATTGTAATATCCACTTCTAATTTATTGGTAATGCTTGCTGTTTTGTTGGCTTGTCTATACAACTCCCATTGCTACACCAGCTGCTAAAAAGCCATTGGAAATTATTCTACTACCCGGCATTGGCATGGGGAGGTGCACAAGTGTAACATGACACAGAGCAGCTTTACCAGCCATTTTGCAATGTTTGTTATTTGAGCTCTTTCCTTGCCATTGTTTTAGATGCCTGTGGAGGGTGCAGCTTTGATTTTAAGAATTAAACCATCTAGTCCTAACACATATTTTTTCTCTGAGTTTAAAATGGGGTCATGGCTGGGCGCACTAAAGAACATTGCTTACATATTATGCTCAGTATTAAATCACTTTCTATAGAGACTCATCTCTGCCACATTCAGTAGCAGTACTGCGTTAAAAAACACATAGCCACATGACTAATGTAAATGATAAACAGAAGGTAACCCTTTGATATATTTCAGTGTCACTTTACCATCAAAACTTTTGTACACCAGTTTCCTGTTATGTGTTGGCTACACAATTTGCCTCTCTTTGTTCTCTATCACCTTGGTGTGTACCCGAGCTTTCAATTCCATCTCCTGCTTGGTGGAATAATAAAAAAAATGTTCTATGAGCCTTATTTGTTTTCTCTGCCGATAATGCTTCATATACTTTGCCTCAGGACAACACTGAGTTTTAACAATAAACATTAGACTTTTTTCCAGAGCAGCTTGGCAGGCTTATTGAAGGTATATAGGCTTAGCAATAGATTATTCTCTCACAGTAGGGAGCTTTGGATGGTGTGTAAGCTTTCTCTCTGTCCTTACATGCCCGGGACAAAAGACGCATCATGTAAGTTGGCTCTAAAGTTCTGAAGTTTTTCTGGGCGTAAAGCCTAAGGCTCTTGTGTTTTTGACCACAAAATAGGTTTGATCTGAAAGGTTAGTTGATCTTTACTACTTTAAATATTGTAATTATTTGCAGTGATTAGTGGTGGAAAAGTTAATAATTTGCCAATCCAATTTACATTTTGCAAACAGTATACCTTTGAAAATATCATACCAATACCACTAAACTTCAAATATTTACAATGCTTAACTCTTATTAATATTCCTGGCTGTTTATTGCTTTAACATTATTGCTTTATTAGTGCCAGGAATGTGATATAGAGAAGAACATAAGGCCATCAGACATTGTAGTGTGGTCTTGGCAACTTAGATTGTTGGCCAACAGTTAGCAACATGGCCAGGTCTATAGACCATGATGAAAATAAGTACTCAATGACAAATCTGAAAGATTTCCTTTATTTCATCTGCTGTGGATTCCTCTAAAAAATTTCTCCAAATTGGCACCTCAATTCCTGTATCCTCTATGAAAAAACTCTACTTTTCATATGCTGTGGCACTTCAGGTCTCCAGAAAGACTCAACCCCCTATGTGTATGATCAACTAAATATTGTTAGTCGTCCACCAACATCCAAAATATTACATAAAAAGAGTGAAAAATTTGCACCATATTGCCAATTACACTGTCCCAACCATATGGGGACAGAGGCAAAAGAGGATTTTCAGGTGGACATTCAGGTAAACATGAGTAAAAATACTAGTAAAGAATAAGTAAAAAAATCTAAGTTTATATAGAGTCCAAGCTTAATAAATGTAATGCAAACAAGTCCACGTAGGTATTCATGCAAGAGATTGTCAACGCGTTTCACAACACCACTGTTGCTTCATCAGGACATTTCAAGCATAGGGAGTAGCTGATGTTGGCACTGCAAGGGAACATAGTGCTGTTCAAGTTGTGGGGAAGCACAGGACGTGGTCCCCCAAACAGAGGTATTGTTGTTGTTTATCAGTGTGAGCATTTGAACGTACAAATATATGCAAAAAGGGTCAGTTCTTGTTCTGGGACGTATTAAGTTCAACTTCACCATTCAACATCAATTTATTTTTTTCTACTTCTTAGAGTCTACAGGTAAACCAGGATACACAGGTACTCCTATTTCATGCCACTATATTAATTAAAATCACAAAATAGCAATACATGTTTTTAAAATATCAAAGATACATATAATCTGTAATAACTTGATGTTACATTTGTAAGGACATGCATTTAGTGCTGAATCCTAAAGCATTGAATGGTTTTCATTACCATTACAGGGAATGACATATGATACTAATAGACCTTGGACATACAAGAGTCCTAATAAAAACAAAGGCAAAAAAATGTATTTCTGCCCTAATGTCAACATTAAATGCAGTGTGTTCATTATACTGTATACAAAATGTAATTTTGTAATCTTTTGTCGAAAAAATGAAATCACTAGATAACTATAGGCTGATGTTCTCATCATTTTCAGAGATGAATCTGTTGAAAACAATATTCTTTTAGGAGAGCTCTCATGTTCTCATCTGGAAAACATGAATAAATAATGACTTAGGATCTCTAAAAGAAAATTGTTCTCAACAAAATTTCTAATTTCCTATAGAACACGCTATCAGCTTCAATTCTGTCCTGGAAAGGTAAATTTGCAATAAGAATATTGGTTTCATTTGCAGTAACACAGAAATATGGTGATGGAGAAGGAGTTACACAGAGGTATGGACTATCGCAAACTGTGTTTTAGTGACCTACAGTATATACTGAAATAAAGTGTGCGGAAAATGTTACATTCGACTTATACTTGAGATAAGACATGAAAATCTCGAATTTCCACATGTGGACTTTGTGAGTTAACATTCTACAATCCCCAGATTAGCTGGACAATGTAAAGGGTTGTAGGACCAAAACAAAAATGAATTATTAAAACTGCACATGCAGTGTTTGCATAAGTGAGGTTCAAAGTGAAGTTGAAACTAAACTAGTTGAAATACTGACATTCCGAAAAAAAAGCATATTTGCTAGTGTACCCTAGGTACCTTAGTGGTAGTGTACCCCAGGTACCTTGGCTTATATTCAGGTTGACTTTTATTCAAGTAAATACAGTAAATAAAATAAAAGCCATTGCTATCATAGTAGAATTCAACAGTTGACCCTTCAGAAACTTGCATGTGAATGGCTAATGTAAAGCGGAACCAAAGCAAATGGCCTCTCAGATGTCATTATTTCTCTAACATTAATATACATTATTTTGGAAGAATGCTTAAACCTTAAAGACCCACAGTGCCTAAAGGCTCTAAATCTAAAATCTTTCTGAAGATCAAGGTAGCATACTGCATAGTTGCATGATATAGCAACAGATCATTTCTCATCACAACTGCTTTGACCCCAAAACGAATTAGAATACAAAGAATATAACCTAAGTTATGGACATATAATGAAAACAATTGTTTCATATTCTCTACCTATATAAAATATTATGTCTCCTAATCATGGGATATACTTATTGTGACAGACCAGTTGTTTGTCACTGTGCAAATGAAGCATATTTAGCAGTGTGCATATTAGAAGGTGTATCCTGGAAGGAGTCCAGGATAGTGTTGGACAGCATCAATATCAATGGACAGCATGCAAGGGTATTTACTTTGGACCTTTTGTTTTTGCTAATAAATGCGGGCAGGAGCCCTAAAAGATTATGTGGACTGATGTAATTGAGAGCACCCCTTTGAGGCTGAATCCCCACACTATCTATAATATGTTATGCACCTTGAAAATATAAACCAACTGTTCATAACTGTGTTTAAAAAATGTTTTGCTGAAGATCAAGAGACACAGAGCCCTGACCTCAACTCACTTTTGGAATAAACTTAAATGCCAGATGCAAGGCAGGACTTCTTGTCCAACAGCAGTTATTGACTCTTTTGGCTTAAAGGGCACAAATTCCAGTAAACACTCCAAATCGTATGAAAAGCATTCCCAGAGGAGTGGAGGCTATTATAGTGTGGGCCGGCTCCTAATAATTGCACATAGTTTTAGAAACGGGTGGCCGACAAACTCATGAAGATGTAAAAGGGTGATATATAACATAGGGCCAAATACACCTGATTACACAATAGTATGCTTAGATGACAGCAAGTGTAATATAATTTTCCGTTTTCCTTCATACAAAAATACAACTGTATCATCGTCAAAGGACAGTATAATTTAGGAAGGAAGAAAAAGTGTAAAACCTAGACCTGTTTCTGATCATCATGGCTGGTTTAAAAATATCATGGAGGCTTTCCAGTGACATGTGTTTTTGTTTGAGTCGTGCAAGATCTGGGATTTCATTTACTGCCTATGAAGCCTTTATTTCTGCCTCTTTACATGTGTCCTTATGACCAAAAGGTATAGCTTCAAGGGAGGAAACCCAGTTCATAATTGAGGGCTGCCTTTGATCCCAGATAATCCCTGTTTGCCTCATTCTGTCAGTCAGCCTTGCACTTGGCAAGCAGAAATTTTACTGGAGTCATTCCCTTTTTTAATACCATCCCCTCTGCAACAGGCAGCATTTTTTCTTTCTCCTAAACCATTTCAAAGCTCATATCTCTGCATCCCTCTGATGCGTTTAACAGAGTCTGAATTCAGGCAGGTGCTACAAATCTTCTAAGGGAAAAGCCGCTAAATGTAAATGCAGGGTTGCTCTGACAAGCTGTTCATGCAAGGATAAAAGACTTCAGGAAGACGAGATGTTTTTCAGAGCTGCGGAGAAGGCGAGCGGAGGAAAAATGGAATTAAAATCTAGAAGAAAGTGCAAAGATGATATGAAACTACATCAACTTATGAAAACAGAGGAATTGGCCTACTGTTAACCAGAGACTTTTATTTCAATGGCTTTATCAGCTGGGGTGAATAGTCAATAATGTCATACATATGTAATACCTAGCATCAGGGGCGGTCCTAGAGAGACTGGCTCCTGGGCGAGCACTCCCTCTGTAGCTCTGCTCTGAGAGAGAGAGCACAAGGGGGGGGGGGTCTGCTGGCGAGTCTTGGGGTGGGGGGTGCATGGTGGTTTTGCTAAAAGAGTGTGGATGACTGTGAGCTTAATGCCACAGCATCATCCATACACCATGGAGATGGGCAGTTAAACATATTGGCCGTATGGCCAGATGCTGCTCCCCCCACAATGCCGCCCAGGGCAACCGCCCATATTGCCCATATGTAAAACTGCCACTGTCTGGAATGGCATTACACATTAGTAAAGTAGTCCATGGATAACTGAAGCAAGCTCTTAAGTACTAACTTGGCCTTGGTTATCAAAGTGGAATGGCACCTAAAGCTTAATACACATTTAAAGTAGGTCCAAACCTAATCACTAGACTATACAGACTTTAACATGGCAATGCAATTTTAAACACTATTTTTAATCTTTTTGAATGTGCAGCTTTTATTGAAGTCTAATGTTCATTTTTTCCGGAATCTCTGTTACGCTATTGAGTTGTCAACCTTTTACATGCATCCCTGGTGGAGACTACACACTTCACTATTGCCATAATCACTATTCTAGTGACATGCCCATGGCACTGGAGTTGTAGACTATTTAAAAAAGGTTAAACAAAGGCTGATGCAGAATATTAGCCTTGGGAATGGGAAAACATGTGATGACAAAATATCAAATTAAATGTCAGGGTCTTTTTCTGAGCACATATATCAATACAGCCAAGAATTGTAAGTTAATTGTGTAATTGTTGTGATTATTCTACCTCTGCCATACTGGAGGATGGCACCACTATTTAGTCTAGTAGGTCTGGTCTAGGTTTTGGTCTCAAGGCTTCCTAGTTTCCACTTCTTATGTAAAATGCATTAACACCTAGACCTCCAGCTCACGGTGCCTGAAATAATGTTAGGTGGGAATATATGCAATTTAATAGAGCTTGATTTTATTGGTTTATTGCTGTGTAAAGGGATGCTGAAAGATAACACTACAGTTGGTTATAAACAACTTAGATAATTGAATCATTTTAATGACTACATAACTGAACAGATTATTTTGTTTGTAGAGCTCTTTAAGGTAAACCTGCAGAAGGCACCTCTGTGAAATCCAAATAGTGACTGCATATGTCCTGCCATATCCAACTGCTGGCCCATTACAATGATTGTCAGCTTCATTACCCAATAGGGGGTTGCAGGAGAAAATGTCAAGGCTCTTGAGGCTCTCCTCAATTAATTTAAGTCGATGTGCATGCACTTGTAACAAACTGCATTTAAACCTTAAATCTTCTTAATACTACATACTATGTCCAAAAGTTTTGAATTAAAAAAAAAAAAAGTTTTTTTCTTACCCTAGTAGTCTTTATCCTATAGAAATGCAGTAAATGTCAAGCTCATATGCGGGCATTGTGTAACTTCCGTGAAATGCGTAGGATCCTGTGACGTGCAAAGATTTCATCTCCTGAAGCTTATCTTCCTTTTACGTTGATGAGAGGGAGCTAATATAAAGTCTTACACCACACAGATTTCTCAATGTAAAAGTATTATCGAACGTAGTGATTTGGAAATGCTTAATATATTGTGTTTGAGCAATTGTATGACAGTCATATACATTTCACAACCTTAATCAGCTGCTCTAAATCTTTCTGCCCAAAAGGGTACCTTGATATAACTTTCTGACATAAGGGCCATTTGGGAAGAATGGCCCTTACATTGATGGTCATCAGTGTGGTGGTCAGTCAGTTAGGGCTTGTTTCCATGATGTTTTTTAATCCGTCAAGGTCCCTCCGTCAACGGAAGGGTGCATCCGTCAGTGCGTCCGTCAGTGCATCCATCTATGCATCCATTATGACATACAGTAAATGTTTTCCTTCAGTGCATCCGTCAGTGACAGATAACACCCCTCTGTTGCATCAAAATAGACGTAGTGATCTACGTTTATTTTAACGCAATGGAGACCAACGGATTGCACTGACGAATGTTGGGACAGGCTCATTTGATATAATGGGCTACGTCAAAATCCCTCCGTCTGACGTACGTCTGACAGAGGGATTTTGACGCAGTGGAAACTAACCCTAAAAAAAGGAAATGCCACAGACTAAGGGTTAGTTTCCACTGCACCCATTATATCAAATGAGCCTGTCCCAACATCCGTCAGTGCAATCCGTTGTTCTCCGTTGCATTAAAATTGACGTAGATCACTACGTCTATTTTGATGCAACGGAGGGGTGTAATCTGTCACTGATGGATGCACTGAAGGAAAACATTTCCTGTATGTCCTGACGGATGCTTGACGGATGCACTGACGGATGCCTGACGGATGCACCCTTCCGTTGACAGAGAGACCTTGACGGATTGAAAAACGTCGTGCAAACAAGCCCTAAGGAACCTCTAGCAACCTTAATGAACCCTGTGTAAGAATTGTTGATCTTGAACATATGGGCATTTGAACATTGTATAGAATTTTTTCCATACAATTGTTAATACAGTATAACGGCTTTCATGTACCATAAATGTGTGCTGCTTTTCTCAGCAATGCCTTCTCATCTCCACTCCTCAGAAATGTTTCCCATAAACCTCTTGAAAAGTTGCTGCTTCAGAAGTTTCCCAGCTAAAGATTCTACACTCCTTCCTATAGAATGATTGTTCTTAATGGTGGATTGCCTTTCAATAGGCATGAATGTTTATTGTTAGGTATGCACAGAATAAGAAAATGTCGGCCTAGGAGACCTCTAGAGCAAAGGCCATGCATATCCCAGGCAGTACCACTGGGAAGTTCTCAGAAGCTTATATAGGTAATAGTAAAAGGTGAGGATTACTGGGGGAGCACTAGAAGTATACATGTATTAAAACTTTATTTATGGCCCATTGAAGTTCATTGTGTTTTTTTGCTTTTTATTGTATGGTAATGAAACATATCTCTATTTTTTGAAAAATAAACAAACCTGGTTGCTGCCTTGCTGGGAGCTTTCTAGGGTCTGGCTGACATCCCCACTTGTATCTACACTATGAAAGATAAGATATTTTGTACAGTATTTTATTTGAATAACAAACAAATAAAGTATAGGGGGCTTAAAGCTTCCTTAAGCTAGCCATACACTCTGAGATTAAAATTACGATCCATTAAAACAGACCAATGTATCCCGACGGCGGTATCGGTTTGGATCGTAATATTCGGCCAAAAAGCTACCACATTGAAAATCCAATTTACGATCGTATTTTTTTTTTTTACGAGGATGTCATCGAAATTAATTGCCGTTTATATCGGCCATTAGGATGTATTTTTATTTATTTTTAAAGGGGAAGCCTCGGCAGTAATTGGTCGGTAAACACTATGAAAACATAGTGAAGTTTCCCGATGTTCCCAGACCAATTAAAATTTTTCATCATGTCCAATAAATTACGATAGTACAAAACGGCAATTACGATCGTATTTTATCGGTTGTACCATGTGGACATGTGCAGATTTCAGGACGATAAAATGCTTTCATTGGTCGGTTTTAATGGATCGTAATTTTAATCTCAGAGTGTATGGCCAGCATTACTTTTCTAAAACTAATTGCTTGAAGTGCCTCAGTAGAATCCCGTTTGGCCTACCCTTCACCCATCAATTCAATGAGCTCAAAAGCATGGTGGTGATGGGGCAGGAATAGCTGCTGGGAATTTCTGCCCATCTGAACAAGAGCTTATAGTTGTTGTGTTCTGACCATTTTATATAGAATGCTCCCTGTTTTGTGTCTACTGCCATGACAGCTGTAGTTTAGAAAGAACTTAACAGCAGTAGCAAGAAATGACCTAATCTAATCCTCTTCTGCTGAGTGGCTGAATCTCTGCATGAGGCCAACCTCTGTGCAAAAATCTTAATTCTTTCATTTGGAACTCCCATGTTGCTTAACCATTCTCTGGAAAGCATTCTTATATCTATGGAATACATTTTTATGTAACCCTCTCTAATAAAAATACACATTTTTCTTTTTCAAAAAAGCTGATTATGTAATAATTTCATTTTACAAATAAAGTTTTGGCTATTGAGAAGTGCTACTAGGCAAATGCATGGTTGAACAAGCATTCATACGCAGCATGCTTATTCTTTTCCAATGTTTAACATTGGGCTAAAGGAACTTTGCTTTTAAGTCATCCCTTCTGATGTTTGGGTGGTAATAAAGTATTGTGCAGAATAATGGACACTTTAGAGTCATACTTTCAGCAAGAATCTGCTAGGAATCAGAGCATTTAACAAGAATAAAAAATCTATGGGTAAAATACTTAAACTACCGAACTTGCATAGTTAACGCCATAGATCATACGATATCTGTAACAAAGATTTTTATAGGGTTCTCCAGTTAACCTCCCTGGTGGCCCAATTATTTTAAATTTTTCTTTCCAAAAGCAGTGTGGGAAATAAGAACAGACTACCACGTAATCTATTCATATTTCCCACTTGCTAGGGCCCCCCTGCCCATTGCCACTGTCATGTCAATGAGGCAAAGGATGTGAGGACCTGGGACACCTATGCCTGTAATACAAAATAGGAGAATGGTGAGGACACCCACCCACCTCCCAATGTTATAACGATGTTATATCAATGTTATATGATGTCAGGCATAGCATAGGCCCAACTGAAGTAGGTAAGCTTTCCCAACTATGGCTTGGGTTTACTGATATTGGTACCGGTAGGGGAGCTAAATAACATCAAGCAAAAAGAATACAATGCATCAATATTGAATATATGAAGCAAAACAAACATTAAGGGCAAATGACACAGTAAAATAATAAACTTAAAAATTAACTCTGACAAATAGATACTGGATGGTCAGATTGCCACCACAGTGTACATTATACTATTCAATAGTAGGAAAAGGTGATCATGAGTTCTAAATGAAAGTCTGTTAGGATGAAGGTAAGTTATTTAATAAAATTCCAAACAGATGGTTGGTTGGAGACTCTGTTCCTATTAATTTCCCTGACCCTGAAATATATGTTAACAAGTCATGAGTTACCAAAGGCACTGTCTGTGTCTCTGTTTGAGCCGTGTGAGCTGTGTGAGCCCTAATTCTGCACTTGATAAGCCAATGCCTAACTAGTGATCATCTGAATAAAATTTTTAAAGCAAGTGTACAAAATAATAGTAATATTGTGGATGTAAAGTATAAAAGATATCTACATACATTCATATCTACATATCTAAATGCACTCTTTACCAGTAACACATTGTCCCAGAATTGATACATTGTGGTGCCATTCGTTTTGCACCCCAATGCACCTCCTTAATGCAATGTAATGCATTACCATGTGCTGCACCTGATTACACGAAATGTTGCCAGTTTCAGTTTGTTGTAGTGTTTTAAGGCATCATTCAAACCACAATGTGCATTATGACATTTCATTTGACATTGCGTAGCAGAATAACACAATCTGGTATTGAAATGAGCACTTGATTTTAATATGTTGAGTCTTTCCTAGCAAAGAGTCTTGAAAACTCTGATGGTGGTAAATTTTGGTTTGGATCACACTATGGCAAATCTGAATTTTTTACTCAGCCAAGGACACCTCTAGCGAAACAGAGGCAAATTTAGGCAACACTGTATTTTAGCTGCTCATGAAATGGAGGCAGGCCTCTTGGTGAGTACAATTCCCATCACTCATAAAAAGACACTGGTGGAGGTGTTTCCTCTTATTCTGTTAAATAGATTAGCTCAGATTAGTTTTTTGCAACTTTTTTTTGCAACACGTCATACCCACATGTTGGCAAGCTGGACTTTATATTAAAATGATGTAACATAGTAAATAACGTTGACATTTCAGACAGGCAGTGAGCCATATGGAATCTTAGGTCTAAGGCTGCCCAGATTCATTAAAGCAAGATTAATTTCTGCCCTAATGAGGTCCACAATGCCCTTTGTCCCAATCATTAGCTCTGCCTTGCTAAGAAGGTCCAGCATAGTGTTAATCTAAGTTTTGGACTTCAAGTATCCAATGTCTCAGATCTCAAGTTACAGATGATAAAAGCTCTCTGTGGCAGCATTTTCATTTACGCAGAAAGCTGAGTTCTGGTTCATGAAAAGATATTAAGGGCCCAGGAATTTTGGCCATTTTCTTTTCGTTTCATGAGTCTTTATTGTAACACAAAGGAAGGTAGAGGAGTAAGCAGATGATTCATGCCACCTCCTGCTGCATTGTGCAGATTGTGTTTCCAAGCTCTGCAAGTGGATATAATCAGGAAAGCAGGAAGTGGCTCGTGTACTTGCAGGCAGCAGATTTAGACCACTCAGGATTGACTGAGAAGGTAATGAGGAATTCAAACTCAATATCATAATATGCTGCATTCACTTCTGTTCACTTACTTTTGTTCACCAAAATCATTGATGTATAAAGTATGTATAGATTCTGTTTAGTCCTGCTATATCTTGTGGTATATTTTGCTATAAAGATCAATATGGATCTACTTATTCTTATTACCCTGATTTTATTGCACTGTAAGTTTCTCATATGCGTATTACAAAGTACAGCATGTTAAACAGCCCCAGAGCCAAGAGACAGAGACCTAAGCAGAGGGACTACATGACTGGGTTAGAAGGCATACTAAGGGTTAGAAAATATGAAATGTTATGTTGTTATTGTATCTTGTTATGTTATTATGTTTTCACGCTCTAACGGATTGGTTGGGCAGTTGCTAGGAGGGCTTCTCCTGTAGTTTAGTGTGAGAGAAGAATTTATCACACTTCAGTCAGAGGATAGTGTGCGTCAGATGAATTTTCCTCCCTCAATTTTTCTTTGGTTTATAATACTTTGATTAATTCCTTTATTTTCAGGTTTAAAAACTTGTCGCAGCAGGGTTGTAAGGCCCTTGGAGGAGGTCTGGTCATTAGTGATGGCCGAACATCACCCTTCTGCGTTCGCAAACAGGCGGATCAGACTTTTTTAAAAGTCCTATGTCCGCCTGTTCATGAGGAATTTGAATCGGTAAACCAGTTGCTTCCAGTGCATGGAACGCACAGTGCTGCAATCCATATACTGGAAGTGACGTCACTGACCTCATTGAAATTGTTTCAGAGTCGGTGTAGTGCGACTGGAGGACAATGTATTGGGTGATGCAGATAAAGGGGGCTGGATAACTGCATTCAAAGGACCTTTATTCTAATCTACAATGGTCTGTTTAATGATTGTTATATATGATATTTTGTTAGTTATGTTGGTTGCCAGGCCATTTAAAACCCAATCTGTCTGAGTCTTAATTATTCCAATCAGGTTTTTTTGGGGAATGAATGTTGTTGAACAATTCAGACAAAAGGGACAGCTATCTGGTATACCCTAGTCAAGGAATAATCTCCTTATTACCTGGCAGAAGTATGTCCGTCATCATCTAGATCTTTTGACCCCAGCCTGACTATTCCATTCACTGTTTAATTCTTTGGATTATTTTTTTTCAGTCATGGTGACTCAACTTGGTCCACAGTGCCCACTCTTGTGAAAGCTCTCTAGGGATAAATTCTTATGATATTTTAATATTTGCATAACTCCTTCCATAAACATAACCACTTAATTCATCAGTGTTGGGGTAAAACTGAGGCAGAGCACTTTAACAATTTACAAACATTGCATAGAGAAGACTTGTGATGTCATTACTGTGTCTAACAATAGGGATGGATTAATAATTCTATGCTTACATTTAAAAATGTTATTAATGTTGTTATAGGGACAGGCAGAGCAAAAGCAAAACAGTTGTGCACAACTGTCAGTAGTGATTGCACAGTAGAAGTGATGTCAGGAACCAGATAGACCATAAGGATGTGTATAGAACTGGGTGAAACTCACAAGGTGAAATTGGTCAGTATGAGTATACCTTTGCTTTATTTACATGGAAGCTATTGGGTAAAAGTGACCATGTGTGGATAGAAAATGATATCAGCCCTATAATCACACATACAAACATGGTCTATCACAGTGGTTCTCAACCTTTTTAGATCCGCAACCCTGGTAGTGACGTTGCAAAGTGTTACTTCCTGTATGTGGCACGTGTAAGCACCAGGGTAAAGTTTCACTTCCACAATGTTACTTTTGGCACGATCATGTAAGTGTACTGTCCCCTCCCTTTTCCCACCCTGATGTGGTGGTAATCTGTGTGTCCCGACCCACAGGTTGAGAACCGTTGGTCTATCATGTCTGGCCATATGATGAGTTTGTACTTGGTAGAGTCTGATCTGACTCTATTCCTTTCAAATGCATGAAGGTAGCTAAGAATAATATTTAGGAGAGTTCACTTTATGTCACTTTACTATCAGATGTAAATCTAGATACTGTTTACTTGACTGCCACTAATCTAGTTGCAGCACTTTTTAAGTAAGCTTCCTTTACATATATGTAAATAACAATTAATTTATTCATCATTTAGATTTAGTAATAAAGCTGTTCTGAGAACCATGTTGGTTGAAAAAAAAAGGATTAATTTCCAGCTGCAGACATAAAACTGGACTGTGGGGTTAACAAATACTGAGACTTTTTCTTAGTTTAAAGCATTTGTGATTGTAGGCTCTGCTATATTCATTGCAGCTCTAATAGTGTTAGTACAGTATTTGGCCAGGGCAGTGCTGGTGGTCTAGGGTTCCTTTGGCCATCACCAAAACCTATGGGAAGGCTGTTGGCTCTGAGTGAAGATAACTCAATATTCAGAGATAAATCAGAGTGGGACCCTCAGTAACACATGCTGGGCTCGTATAACTATCTGCTCTTTGTTCAGACCTGTGGTCACAGCATTTTTCAGAAGGATGTCTGCTAGCACTCATGGATCACAATAAATGTAATTTCCAAACACCCACCTTTCACCATACTCACCAATTACTGTGGCACAAACACATAGTTTGCATGTTATACTTTAGCCAACAGAAATTATGATTATAGTTGCCCTCTCCCCCACCCTCAAGCCAAATGTTCCTTTGCCTTAAGGCAAAGGAGTGCTAATTGCAATGCTTGCAAAAATGTACAGAATCTATAGAGTTACAAAGACAGAATTACTCTTTGTTCTGTTAGCTGGGCATGTCTGTATTTAGAGAACCACAGGAAGGAACCACAGGCTCCATGATGGCTGTGGTAAAGTTGCGCTAGTGGTATTAATGTTTTAAAAGGTCAGGTGACTCAAAATATTAAATGAGCACTTTTGGCTGAATACTGGCAAATTAAGTTTCCTGCTGTTTCCCTTATACATTTCATGATATCTCTGTACCTAAGCTCCCAGCCTACTTTAGGCACAATGTGATAGACATGGTATCTGGCACAGATGGAACCTGTGCAAAGTAGAATGTGTGGTTGGAGGCCCAAAGAAAGCAGGAGTGATTCACCCATCAACTCCTACCCAACTTTTGGATGAACTCACAACTTTTTAGTGCTACATCTGGAATATCTGGATTTGGTTCTTTTGTACATATGAAAACTGCAGTTTGTGGATTTGTGTCCTTGTAATCAGAAACCACAGCTCTATAAAAGCATAGCTCGTTTCTTCTTTGGTCCTATTTCTCTCACTAGTTAATTTAAAGCCATGATTTTACCTGAACTGTGCTAAGTACAGAGAAAGTGCGTAAGCCACTTGTTGATGGAAGGCACAGCAGTAATGGGGTTACATAAACAGTGGCAGCGCCAGCACAGGCTGCACAGAGATCCCATAACCTTATGTCTGTTTTCTCAGCCTCCCTTTTCCTGCTTTCTTGGAGAAATTCAAGAAAGGCGTATAGCCTGCTGCCTTCAAAAGGCAGTATCTTTACCACAGGACCACAACCCTACCTTTTTCTTGGTTGGGAGAGATATATTTTGCAAAGTGAATTAAATTTCAGCCACTCTCCAAACAAACTTGAAAATTCCTTCCCATTTCAGCAAGCCGGTAATCATGGGGCTCTGTACTTTGCAAATTAATAGTTTGAGCATGTAGAAACGCAACATGATACTGCGCGTCTATGCTCGCTGGCAATGGAGAGTTAGAGTGGAGGAGGGGTGGCAGCAAGTCTTCAAACCATAATATGAAGCTGAGGATTTAAGACACCATCATGGAGCAACAAGATTAAAAAACTTTGCACTGAAAAAAGAAGCCTTTGTCATCTTGAAAACCTACTCACAGCAGATAATTCGATTTTTCTTCTATATATTTTCATAAGGCAAACACTCTATATGGTTTTTGCAAAATCTTCTGGAATTAGTATGAAGTATATACAGTATAAAACCTAAAACTTATAAAGATGTTATTGTACTTTTAGGGCAGCTAAATCAATGGTGACAATCATTCATTACTTTCACATTATCCCTAAAGACAGAAGAAATAGTCAGTTTTGTTTTTCTGTATCATAAAAGATTTAGTGTTCCTAACTTTGATGGAGCATTTATATTGTTGTGTTATCCTTGTATTTTTAAACTACATGATGATTTGCAAACAATTTAAGCATACACAATAAAACAGTAAAATATAACTATGTTACCTGATCACGGTCGATTTGGTTAATTAGCATGAGGTCAGTAACATTGCTATAAGAAGAAAACCTCTTTATACAAGAGAATTCCGAAAACTACTGTTGGACGGTCTATAATCTATAAATGGCCACATTTTCGAAATGGAAATTATTATATTTGCTAACACTTGAGAAAACCTCTGTTTGGTTTGTCACTGCAACCAACAAGGTAGAATTCTACCATGTGAAGAAGAAACCATATATAAACATGATCCTGAATCTCTTCTACCTGCTCACTTAAGATGGACTGAGGGTAAAACTTGTGGTTGTATGTATTAAAGTTTGAACTTCTTGAATGAAAATTACTAAAAAGAAAAAAAGTCAGAAAGTCAACATCCTTGATGATATTGATGTCCATTAGGGTGAATAGTTGGAGTAGCTTGTACATTTGAGAGGGCACCATTAATGCTGGATGATATACATAGGTTTTCCAGCATATGCTACCAGATGGGCCCTTTCCTGGTAAAGGCCTTGCTTATTTTATCAAGACAATGCCAAACCACAAACAAAAGGGGCTTAACTACCCAGTGCAGACCTATTACCCAATAAAAGAATTTATACCAAAATAAAAAAAATCACAAAAAACAGGCAAAAAAAAAACCATTTGCCTTTCAATACTAAAGTAACTAATCTCTCAGACATGACTAGACAATAGTCATTTGATTTCGGAGGGAAAGAATCTTGGTGGACTAATCTTAAAAGGCCCCAAGAACTGCAACATGATTGATTTGATACTAGAGACATAAGGCCCCCATACACGTGTAGGATTCCCACCGGATTCCGGCACGATCGATTCCGGGCGCGTGCACGCCAAACGATCGTGCCGGAATCGCATGCAGCCCACCTTGTCCAATCGATCAGGTCCGATCGTTCAGGGGCCCAGAATCGGATCCGACAGAGAACCAACATGTTGGCTCCATCAGATTGATTCTGCCCAGATCAGGGGGAGTTGCCATTTGTGAGGTGGACAATCGGACACGGAATCGTCCCGGAATCCGTTGGACAAGGTGGTATGCAGCGATGGATACTCTTAATTGGCCGATTGATCACACCTGCGATTCCCGGCAGAATCGCCGGAATCGATCGGATGATGAATCGATCGGACATGGAATCCGACACGTGTATGGCTAGCTATAGAGGTTTTAAAGGACACAGCACTAAAATACCTGATACTCAAATGGGTATCATGGTTTTAAATGGTTATGGTGAATTGCCAGATATCGGCAAATGTGAAAGTCCCAATTTTATGCAGCTCTCCAGAATGTGTCTTGGTATTATCCTCTCGCACTGTACAACAGAACTGTGTATAAAACAAAGAATCACTAGATGGATAGTTGTGGTCCTTTATCTAGCCCAGAGAGAAGAGTGCAGAGAGGAGAAATAGTCAGTAGAACCTGGTGGTTGCGCCTTCTTAATGTATGCATGATCTGAAATAGAAACCATTGCCTATAATGATGATGGAATATTACTACCATCTCATAATTTAGTTCTGTATAGAGTTTTCTGCAGTTTTTTTTCACTTGCATTAAAATATGTCATCTGGAAATGAAATAGCTGAATATTACTTTCTGTACCGACTTTGTTCCTTGTTACTTTTTCTGGAAAATCAGTGATGAGGAATTGGCAGAAGCAGACCATTTTGTCTATGCAGTACTCTGTGATTATCTGGAGAAAAGCCAAATATCGAAGCTTTCAACATATGGGATCCAAGATATGCCGGTGTATGCTTAACGTTACAATCTGTTCCTCAAAGCTCCAAGCTCAGTCTTCACCTACCTGATTTCCTTGTTAGCCTGCCTACTGCTTGGCGTCTGGACTGAATGCCACTTATAGGGCAACTCTACAGTCCCAAAAGATACAGAATGTTGTTATTCTTAAACTAATTTCTACCTCAAAAAAGTGAAAAGTATTTATGCCATACAATCCATTCCTAAATATATGAGAAGAGAAGAGGTTCTAATGCTGCAATAGCTGGCTTTGGTTATACACTAAATCACTACACTAAATCAATTGAAAACCTGCAAACTGTTGGAAATTGCCTATATTTTTTAGGATATATTTTTCCTTAATTTAGTTACAGAACACAAACTTTGGAAAGGGCACTTATTTTAGGCAAACAACCCCTGTTCAATCAAATGAAAATATTTCTTAAGCCCCCATACATGCTTCGAGAAGCTGTTGATCTGCCAGATCGACCACGCATATTGACGTCATCACACACGACTTGCTGAGACCATATTCTGCCCAGTAACCTAAGAATAGCTGATGGGTCACAGACAATCAAAATACGATTGTTAGGAGGAGCTCCTGATCTCCTGCCATTTGCCTGCTAAGAGTACCGGGGCTTTGTGTATTTCTCCAGGATGTCCCAGTGGGATTGGGCCTCACCAACTAGGCCCGATGTACTACAGGAACCAGCCATACCATGTGAGTGTGATTCCCTCATGGGACAGGAGCCTTAGTCAACCTGTGTATATTGGCTTATTTATATAGATTGCAACTGATTATGCCATGACCTGTACCCCATCTGTGGATAAAGCGATGATGATAATTGATGAAGTGTCGTATCACTAGATGCCTGAGCATGGCATATACTGCCTAAAAGAATCTAGTTGATCCGAGGACCCGTTGAGATAGGAGTATATGCCTGCAAAAGTTTGGGGAGAAGTGCACAGCTGCTAGCAAACATGTTTAGAGACTGCATGGTGACCCCAGTCAACACTACAGGGTTGAACACCTTTATATAAATATATTTCTCAATAGCCATTAGAATATAAATCCACTAGTGCCCTTCATGCTTTTTTTTACCCAGATAGTGATACAGAAGCAATATAATGATATATTAACAGTAATACATGTAAAAAGTGCAGAGAAGAGAGCCATGGGAAGCACTAAAGGTGCCCATGAATGCTTTATTTTGCTGCTGATTTCTCAGCAGATTGTCCTTCCGTGATGACATCATGTACGGCCGGTAGTGCCGAGAATCGTCCGGGCACCCTTTGCAAAGTTTACTATGCAAAGTAATGAGATTGATCCACAAATTAGGGACATGTCCATAATTTGTGTACTTTATTTCCCGGCTGATTTCTGTGAGAATTAAAGTTTTAAGCATTGGATTTGTGGCAGATCTTGCGGCAGATCAACTGCTGTGAGCGCGCACGGCGGTCAATCTGCGACGAAATCGGCCACACATCAAACCATCTATGTCCACCTTTATACCAAATACATTCTGTGGGCAGATAACTACAGAAGGAGAGTGGATAAGAGGCCACTCATCCCACGCAAGATCAAGGAGCACAGGCAGCTGGTCTTATTACAGGAAGCTATATAGAAGTAATATTTAAACCACATACCTATTCTATATTGCCAATATTTGTTTATCCTGCAGAACAGCTTTAAAAGTTAAATTTAAAAGAATTCTTAATTTAAAAAGAATACTGACCATGTATAAAACTTCAGGGACATGGCAATTGGCAGATTGCAGTTAAAATTTTTGAAAGCTTGCAAAAGAAAAAACGAAAAGAGAAGTGTCAGAGCCATGTACATGGCTGCCCTTTATTCACAGAACTACCTCTAGTCTGTTAAGTAGAGAGAACTGGGCCCCTTCAGCTACACACTGAATATTAGAATTAACTCTAGTTTTAATATACTGATAACTACCTACAAGTGCCCCTTCTCATGTGACGTGACATACAGACATAGACAACCTTTCTATCTATTTGGTTTGCTGCAGGGTATTCTGGACATGCACTGGACCCTATGATCCTTTCCAGGTTATCTTGTAAATAGGTTAACCCTAGGTAAGCCTACTCATATGTAGACAATGTGTATGTTCTAAGCATAGTCATGACATCTACATATGGGGTACTAATTGGTTTATAGCTAGAGCCATTCTATGTGCAATATGCCTGACAGCTGGGAGCTCATTTTATAGCCTCCTGGGAGGTCAGAAATGGAGGCTCAGTTTGGTGTCATCATTTGAGATCATTGGGTCATCTATGGTAAAAGCAGCAGTAAATCTGGCAGGTCACTGTGAGGGTTACTAACCATATGATAAGTAAATATGATTTAAAAGGAGTGGTGCTCTACAGCATCTAAGGCAAGGGATAACTGTTTGCTTCATATGCTTTGGATGTAACAGTACATGTCTAACTAGCCATCCTTTGCTCCTGACTGTTTCATGCTATATTTATTCATTCTGTGCCAGGGAAGTCTGTGGAAATGTTTGCTTGACCTTTCACTCTCAGTCATTAATCCTCTTTATGTTTACATCACACCTGCCTTCCATTGTAACGCTGTCTTGTCATGAACACTTAATCACTGACCCAGCACGAGCAAACCACAGGTTATTATTATTATTATTAACATTTATTTATATAGCGCCAGCATATTACGCAGCGCTGTACAATACATTAGAGTGGAGATACAACACAGTATAACACACAGGTACAGGTAATGACACAGGAGGAGTAGAGGACCCTGCCCAGACGGGCTTACAATCTAATAGTTTGGGGAACAAGGTATACAATAGGTGGGGGGGATGGGACTGGTATGGTGGTGATGTTAGGAAGAAGATGGGTAGGAGAGGCTGAAGAGGTGGGTTTTTAGAGCTTTTTTGAAGGTGGCAAAGGTAGGAGCAAGTCTGATGGGGCGAGGGAGGGAGTTCCAGAGAGTAGGAGCGGCCCTAGGGAAGTCTTGGAGCCGTGCATGTGATGAGGTTATGAGTGGGGGTTGTATTCTTCTACTTGATGCCTCATGGCAGGAATGGGACTTACGTCTCATCATTGGACATCCAAAGAATAAACTAAGCTCTTTCAGTATTGGGTTGTGTAGGCCACGGCAGGCATTTCAATGAAAGGTACCTTAGGCATTGTAGGTAGATATACTAAATTAATAAATTAAAGGAAAGCTATATTTGTTTAAACAATGCCTTAGGGTCCCCATACACCTTTAAGCTGGCCACACACAGGTAAATTCCTGTGCAATCAACCGGCAGTCAAATACAGTGTGGTGACGTCACCAGGCTGTTATTGATTGCGGGTCAATCATATGGTAATATGCACCACATGGGCACATCAAGTACAGGACCCAGTTTCCCGGGGTCTCTCCTTTTCCCAGATGGAGAAGCAGCCAGCCTGCAGGCCCCCCCTCTCTTCTGGCAGAGTTGGGTCTGTGCTGGCCACGCCCCCTTCACACACACACAGCCATAGCTGATCCCAGCCTGTGTGTGCGGCTCAGCTGTCAGCCCGTCAATTACATTAAATGGGGGCAGTGCTGTCCCCATTCAATGTAATAGATTTCGACCAAGGTTTTCCAACATGTTGGAAACCTGTTTGGTCGAGTTCCTTTGAGCAGATGGAGATGAAGAAGTGCACTGCACCCTATGTTCCTCTAATCTGCTACTTCATCAAGCCGTGTGTGGCTAGCTTTAGATTTCTGTGTCAGATTTCCTTCAGATCTCTTTTTTGTTTTACCAAAACCATGAAGTACTTTCTAAACCATCAAATCTACCTGTGTTCAATTGCAGAGGACCCTATACTACATAGTTGTTGGTAGATCTAAAGGATATCTGACAGAAAGATCTAAAGGTGTATTGCCAGCTTTACAAATTTTAACAATAATAGGTGCCCCAGCGAAAAACAAACAAGGCAATGACATTGAGTCTCATAACCTCTCTAGGTTCTTTGCAGCAAAAAGAAATTACTTGCACCATCTATAAGGATGTATAGTAGTAGTAGTAGTAGTAGTATAGTAGTACTTCACTCTGCCTCTGGGGATCAATCATATAGTATTAAATATTTTCTAAAAACAGAGACAAATAAAAAGACAGCTGATGTACATTTTGAATCTAGTACATTTTTTATAAATCTAGTACAGTACCTCAGAATATGCTTTATGTACTTTTGTTGGGGGGGGGGGGGCATAGGGGTGGAGATGCTGGGCCAGCACAGACAATTATACATAAGAGCACAGACAATTATATATAAGAGCCAATGGGGACTATGCCTGCAAATTTACTTTCCTTAAGAAGCCAGGTTTCCAAAACCATTCAAAGGGGCATTTTAATTGAAAAAAAATTATTTATGGAAAGAAAATAAAATTATTTAATTACTTTTTTTTTCTGAAAAGTACAAATAATATACCCTGCCTCTAGCTATTTTCCTATAGGAGTCTGTAACAAGTACCCAATTGCAAACACAGGGCACAAGCAACAAATCTAATATAGCTATTTTCAATTACTATGTACTAAGACAGCAAGGTTTTATTTAAGACACATTGAAGAATTCTGGTTTGTCTGCATAACATTTAATTACACCAAGCAGCATTTAATGTAGAAATTAATACAGTGATTCTACAACCTGAACAGGCATGTTAAATTATATCAATAAACATAAAATATGTAAGAAACACCTTCCACATTTATTACTTTACAGAGATTGCAGTCACAACAGATACATTTATAGGCTTTTTTCGGTGTTTCAGATTTAAAGTATACCTCAACCTAAGCACAGTAGATGTGTGTGTGTGTGTGTATATATTTATAATCTGCATGGTGATCTTTTCCTAAACATGTTGTTATACATATTGAATTTTTTTATGATTTCATGACTGAATGTCATGGTTAGAAATGGTTAAAATTGTAGTAAATCCCCTAAACATTGTATCATCATATCATTGATTTATTTACTTTAACAACATTTGCTATATCAATATTTCTTTGTAATGTTCACAAAACCTTTCTCTACATCTCCAGCTATTTTTGTGATGTTACCTTGTTCAGGGGCTTATAAATTAAAATTATAATTATATTATTAAATCCCAAATAAACTAGTCAAAATTTAGGGACCATATCTAGTCAAGATGGTTAAGAAAATTGTTTGCATAAAATTAAAAGCATAGAATTGTCTAAAATGTCTCTGTTTGCAAAAACATTAGGATGTCTCTCCTACAATGTATGAGGCCCCCAGTTATTTTGCATAGATCTAAACATTTGTGACTTTTATAAATTTTTATGTTAGTATGTTCTCCTAATGCTTACCCTTTGCAACAATACCACAAACAGTTGACAGTAGCATATCTAGTAAGAATGTCATTTCAGGAACTGACTTTAGGCTGCCATACATGGGACGATGCCTGTGAGATGGATCAGCCTTCGAGCTCAACACGAGGTCCCCATCCAAAACAATGGGCATCAACCTTAATTTACGGCCATGTCCGATTACTCTGTTGTCATCAATCAATCCTGCTCGAAGACAGGGATGGCCGCATTCGGTATGCGCTAGATAGATTGTCACGGCTCCCGAAGCAGCTATTGATCTAGCACATATCTATGCATGTATGGGCACCTTTATTCCTATCCTATACAGACTAGAACTCTTAACACCTGGGCTTCAAGACGTGGTAGGTGTGCAGCCTCCTTGAAAACCAATGGGCATGATGCGACCAATACGCACTCAAAAAATATGATGTATACAGGGAGTGCAGAATTATTAGGCAAATGAGTATTTTGACCACATCATCCTCGCATGTTGTCTTACTCCAAGCTGTCATAGGCTCTGCAAAACCTACTACCAATTAAGCATATTAGGTGATGTGTGCAATCTCTGTAATGAGAAGGGGTGTGGTCCCTTATGACTATCAACACCCTATTATTGAGGTTTGCATAAATTATTAGGCAACTTTCCTTTTCCTTTGGCAAAATGGGTCAAAAGAAGGACTTGACAGGCTTAGAAAAGTCAAAAATAGTGAGATATCTTGCATAGGGATGCAGCACTCCTAAAATTGCAAAGCTCTGAAGCGCGATCATCGAACAATCAAGCTTTTCATTCAAAATAGTCAACCGGTCCGCAAGAAGCGTGTGGAACAACAAAGGCGCAAATAATTGCCCATGAACTGAGACAAGTCAAGCGTGCAGCTGCCAAGATGCCACTTGCCACCTAGTTTGGCCAATATTCTCAGAGCTGCAACATCACTGGAGTGCCCAAAAGCACAAGGTGTGCAATCTCAGAGGCCAAGGTAAGAAAGTCTAAAGACGACCACCACTGAACAAGACACACAATGCTGAAACGTCAAAGAAATATCTCAAGACTGATATTTTTCTAAGGCTCTTATGGACATTGATGAAAGTGAGACGTGAGATCCTGCGTTGCCCGCGAGCCTGGGGGTCCAGGGGAATTTTAGAAAGTCGGTGTACCTGCTATCGTCAGATCTCGCCGGGAAAATGTCCAGTAGTGCGATGGGGCCACCTGGCGGATTGGTAAAGGGTGGGGCAGGACCTGAAGCCTCACCGTCCAGGTCCGTCCTGCGACTCTGCGCTGTCATCTCTGGGTCGCGCACCGCTCGACGTATGCGCCCCGTCCCCAGCAAGGTGGAGGTTGACGTACTTGTGTTTTTTTCGATCTTCCTGTCTCACATTTTTTCAAAGTCCTCAACTGCGAGATGCACTGACGGGCTTTGTGCGCCGTGGGCGCGTTTCGGTGTTGATAGGATGGAGTCAAGCCCTCCCGCTCCCCAGCCCTCTTTACGGTCCCCGTTTTCGTGAAGACCCTCTCTTCATTAGCTGTGGTGTATCCATTTGCGTCAGAGTGTTGACGACTTTCTTTCTTGTCCCTTGCCATTCTAAGAATAACAACATGATTTTTTCACTGCAGGGACAATGCTCATCACCACGCGTCCAAGTACTCCACGCGTGGCTTGCAATGAATGGGTATAAAAGAAGAAAATACTACTGGACTGGCCTCCTTGTTCATCCTGATCTGACCCCATTGAACCTGTGGTCCATCATCTAAATGTGTTGATTTATGCAAGGAGGGGAACAGTACACGCTCTCTGAACAGTGTCTGGGAGGCTGTGGTTTCTGCTGCATGCATGTTATGGTGAACAGATACAAAACATCTGACAGAATCCATGGATGGCAGGCTTTTAGTGGTCCGCTTGCTATACAGAAAGGTAAGGCTAATATTTGGTCTATCTGCGTGCTCAGCTTTACTGACTTCCTCTCCCTCCACTTTATCTTTGTCGGTTTTTGTTTTATTGTTTGGGTGTGACCCATCTTCGTCAGAAATGTATGCTGGTTTGTTGTGAGTGTGTGCGCGTGCGACTCAGACGGTCTGGCTTCTATTAGTGATCTTCTTTGGGGGGGTCTATTTGTTTTCTTTGTCTTGTGTGGTTGTTTCACTGGTAAAAATAAATAAGTGAAATGGGTATACATTTGTTTTGTGTTAAGTTGTGCCTAATAATTAGCACAGTATAGTCCCACCTTCACACACAGATATCCCTAAAATAGCTTAACACTAAAAACAACTCAAACTTACTTCCAAAATATTCACTTTGATATTAATGGTTTTTTGGGTTCATTGAGAACATGGTTGTTGTTCAATAATAAAATTATACCACTTGCCTAATAATTCTGCACTCCCTGTATATGATGTATGTATGATGTTCATATGTATTGTAAATGTTACTGGGATGCACCTATCATACATGCGATGCTGCAACTTTGCATGACATTTACAATACACTCCAGTTGTGTTTCGATTTAAAAATTTTTTTCAAGATGTGATGCCTGTGTGGCTATGACATGCCTGTATGTACAAATATCACTTTTATTATCAATGAACTGTACCTATGTAGCTTTGTGAAATAAAAGGAAACAAGCTAGCTATAACACACAAATACAAACATCTTATACAAATACTTCCTTTCTCTTTTGGTAGCAGAGGGTTAATACATCTGCCTTGCTGTATAGTAAGTGACAGCTGCTAAGTTCCCAGTTGGAGTGAAATATGCCATTTGGATGTCACAAATGCCCCACCCTGTTCTTTCTCTGCAGGAATTGGCATAAAATGTGTCATGCTGTCCAGTGGAGAAATAATGAATGGTCTTTGTCCTGATTATTCTTCTATCCCTCTTTCCTCTGGAAGAAGCACCTAGCGGCATCACCTTATAGCATTCTCCTAGGCATGTCTCTGTTATGCAGCCACATGCACATTGCCATCTGGCTCACCCCCTGGCACTCCCTTCTCACTGACACAGCTGAGCAGCAGATGTGCTATATAGACAGCACTCTAAAGAGCTATATTCAGCCTCTACCAGCAGAGCTTGGGTGGGAGCATGTTCTAATATCGCTATGGAAGTTTTACTTAGCTGTCTCTAAAACAAATGTTATCATGATTTGTTTACCAATGCTGGCCATAGAAAGCTTACATTTTTGGAAACATTATTAAGATATTTGGAGGTACAATATTGAATCATCAATGCAACTATATTTTAATTGTAAAACGTAATAAGAGTGAAATTAGAGGCAAAATAATCTTGTCTATTGAAAATCACATTCTCTTACCAACCTCTTCAACCCCCTATTTAGAAAAGTATTTATCACAGCTGAGTGACTATTTGTCTGATTTCAGAGAGCCAACTGAGAAATTCTGTGACCAATTTACAATGTTAACTAAAGCACATTGGCAATTAAAGCCCCCCATAGATCATGGATCCACAAGCCATCCAAAGTATTGCACGGAAATCGATGTGCACCACGGGTCCGCAACGATTTCAGATCGACGGACGCTCAACCGGGGTGCGATGACGTAGAATTTTTCAACTATTTGACTTTGTGAGCTTATTGCAAAGTCTCTGAAAATTGTATGAGCACCAGATATAGAAAAGGGTTGTGGGAACATTGGAAAAAAGAGTCAAAGTCGAAATTTTGAACTTAATTTATGCAAAAACTGTTTGTGTTAGACCAATAATTTTTTTGTAGTATACCCCCAAACCTTCTCTACATCTCCAGCAAATTTGGCGATGATACCATGTTCAGGTGCTTTGCAATTAACTCGAAATGGTAGAATTGCAAAAAAACAATGAAACCATCTCTAATCATCACACATTTTCATATGCTCCTGTTGTCCTATGTCTTGTGGCTCCGGTTCAGCACGGCCCATTACTAAAGAATAAATAAATCTCCCTTTGAATATAAGCAAAAATATGCAAAAGCAAAATCTCTAAAACATGTTAAAAAT
Organism: Ptychadena robeensis; assembly: GCA_036250615.1. Classification (NCBI taxonomy): domain Eukaryota; kingdom Metazoa; phylum Chordata; class Amphibia; order Anura; family Ptychadenidae; genus Ptychadena; species Ptychadena robeensis. Next base: position 114,267,682 of record CM070034.1, read on the forward strand.
AAAATAACTATGCTGCCTTCTAATGCTGATCATCTTTTCTAATTGTCTGGTTAAAGATTTAGTGCTGAACATCTTCAGGGACCACCTAGTGTATTGTGCTCACTCCGAACCCTGTGCAACTTGTCAATCATTGAAAATTTCCATTCTGATATTTTCTGAGGTTTCATATTCAATACTAGTATCCATAGCAACTAATTAGGTTCAATCATATCCTCACTAAATTAAGTTTGATTGGTTGCCATTGATTCTGCACCTTTCACCAGCTTTGATCCTTGCATTATTTATCTGACAAGCTTTTTACTCATTAAAGGTGAAAATGCTTTTGAGCTGAAACAAATTCATTTCATCCTCTTTATCTCTGTAGGTCCACAGACACTAATTAAAGCCTATGAACATTCATTGAAATAAACATGTACAGCCAAAATAAGTATACAGGGCATAAATATTTGCAGGCAATCAGAGTGGGTAGACATTCCCTAATGCCAGTACGCACTTTTTATCTATGTAGCTTCTCAGATTCATTCTAAAATTGAAGACGTGGACGGGTATAAGTGTTTGGGACAGCTAGTAAGTAGATAGCTGGGATGGGACAATATAGGGCATCTGTAGCTGACAGCTGTTCACACAGTTGCACACTCTTCACATGCAAGCAATATTTGAAATAGTAGGGTTATTGCTTGGTAAATAAGTATAAGTCAACTTTTGTGGCTGAAACATTTTAAACATCTCATTTTGCAATTTTTTTGGAGACCTGTAGTGCCTTATCTATACAGATCCATTAACGACCAATGTAAGGGGAGGGTGGAATTAAAAAATTTTTGTAAATTCCATGTAATAGGTCAAACTAAAGATTAGCCGCTAGTAATGGCCAAACATCGGCCTCATCCATTCGTGGGGACTTTTAGAAAGGTTCGACGTCCGCCTGTTCATGGGGAACTTTAAATTTCCCGCCTGATCATGGGGAATTCGAATAGGGAAAAAAAGTGGTACATAAAATGCACAGTTCCTTATTTCGGTTACCGGACGTGACATTACTGACGTCACTTGCGGTTTTTAAAGCAGATTTCTCGCTAGAGACTGGGGTCTCTAGTGAAAAAATCCTTCTTCTGGCTGGATTTCTGTGCCTGATCTGGCCGGTGGAAGGATAATAAACTTTTTCTAGCTGGCAAACGGGATGAGTCAATCACCAGTACTGTTCGCAGGGAGAAAAAAAGAGAACATTCCATGTTTGCGGCCGAACTGTCCACCTTGCGGACAGTTCGCCCATCACTATTAGCCACCAATGCCAAGGTACAATGGCAGATCCTTGTAATAAAAAGGTAGTATTGTGAGTAGGAAAGAAGAGCCAAGAATGATGAACCATGAGATGGAGTGTGAATTTAGGAATTATTACGGTTGAGCTGAGCCTTTGACATTGTAAGTTCCCTGCAATAGGGCCCAATAGGGATAAAATCAAAGTATATTTTTTCATATACATTGTTGTAACTTTTGTAAAATTCTAATTGGGTTATATTGACCCTAATAAAACATAAATTGTGCTTAGTGGAATTCTGCTTTAGGTAACCCAGTAAATTCACATTTTACTCTACCATCTTTATAGCACAGTACTTGGCCAGAGCACTAAATGCTTGAGTGTTTATATATGGCTTCAATACGTTTTTATTGGGAAAAGTTTTACAGCATGAATGGATTTAAGTTTTGCTACTTTGACAAACGAGCTGCTGAGAAGGTATTTGTCACCTTGCATTCAAGCTGTCTGGTCAGTACTACGAAATGTTAAGGCTTGTAAACATAGAGCCTGCATGAGTGAATGAAAAGCAAGTGGAGCTCATGTCTGCAAAAGAATATTTAGCTTGTGTATTAAATCCCAGATGCCGCATTAAATGTTGTCCCGGGTAGGGTGTGGCTGCCCAAGGGAAGAATATAGATGAATAGAATTGCAGCATCAGACAGGGCCAGACTATGAAGTCTTTGTTTCCTTTATCATGATACACTGAGATGCTTCTGAGTTCATCTTTATGGCACACATGTGAACAAAATCTTGGTGTTCTCATGGTCCCATGATCTTGATTTATCAGTTGAAAGTGTATAAAGCTCCAATTCATTAATGAACAGATGTATTGTTAAATAAAATAAGTACCAAGACACTATCATATTCTAATTTGCATTGTTATACTGCAATCATTTCTTTAATATGTAGTGGTGTGCTAGTTCAACAGAGGCAGGGGCCATAACAATTTTGTGTTCCAAAACACCCAGTGCCAAAAACGCTAAAGTGAACCACAAAACAAAAGATTATATAGACTAAAGGCCCCCAAACACGTTCCGAGTGGGGGCCGATAGAGCAGCACAGATCAGCGATGGAGTGCAACAGCGATCTGTCGCCCCATGTGGAAACCCCCGACGGCCGCAAGCACATTGGTCGGTGGCAAAATCGCCCACCGCTCGGTGCGTGTGTGGCAGCCTTTAAGACTATATCCCCGAATCGCCCAGAGCGTAATGCTCCAGATAGGGGCAATGGTTCAATCGTTGACCCAGACATTACTTTGCCTAGGGGAATAACCAGAGCCAGGTCTTCCCACTGTAGAGGTTCAGAAATCAACCGATGACAAGTGGCGACTTATGCATCAACAAACTTTATTCCAACCGAGACCCAACTGGGACACAAAGATAAACAGTGTAACTTGTAAAAATGTTAGTTTTCAAAGAAAAGTACAGAGTCTGGGCAAACCCGCTAACTTTAGGGAACTCACAGCCAGGGCAAATAGGACCAACACCGGTTAGTACTTGCATGTCCAGAGGGCTTAGATTAGAATTCGTGCTGTTGCGCTCCCCAGTTGCAACACACTGGACTAGACGGTGGTGGGTAGCAGAGCAGTCTTAGAGTGGACAGTGTACCCAGTTACTCCTACTCCATCAGACCTTTTCCCACTGAGTAACTTCCTGGAGGCAGATGCCTCCCTTATATCTGCTTGGAGCACAGGGGCATCATGGTCGAGAAATTTAGAGGGGACACTGCCTAGGTGCACGTCACTACACAACTACTAAGCAAAAGAACTCCTCCAAAGTAAATTGCCAAAAGAGAGAAAATGGCTAGAGCCTTAAGCTCTCTCTCACACCCACTTTAGGGCAGTCCAGAAGTAATAAGGCCCGTACTATTGACACAAACAACAAAAATTGCTTAGGTAAGTGGGGGGATGGGCATAATTAATAAAAAAGAAGCACTCTGTGCAAGGACAAGGATATACTTCCAGCCAGCTTTAAGAATTCCTCCAGTCTAAACAAAAGGCCAGCCCCAGAAGGCAGGAGATTAAAAGAATTGCTTTAGGTGCCATGACCTGGGGCCATCAATGATGATTCGCAATCAACATTCAGAATAATTACCATGTGTGATG